>JAGFNQ010000960.1:76688-272481 GCA_024364735.1 Boesenbergia rotunda | reverse complement strand
GGTCAGTTTTGCACTAACGGTCAAACTCGGGTTTTGATGTATGACAAGTGGTTAAAGTTAGGGTTGTGTGTGTTTAACCTCTTTACCAAGTGTGCAGGGTTGAAAGACTTAGGACCAGACACCAGGCTGAAGTCCAGGATGGTTGAGTCCTGGCGGAAGTCCAGTTGGGTCCGCGGGACCTGACAACTGGCTAAGACCAAGTTGGTTGAGACTTGGCAGAAGACCAAGGTGGTTGAGCCTTGGCAGGAAGTCCTGGTAGGTCAAGAAGTCAAGTAGAGCTGCAAAATGGGTAAGTAAGGTAAGTCACTGGAGGAGCGACCCAGTGAGGACGAGTCCAATCTTGGACTTTAGGCGCGGTCCAACTTAGACCCATTTAGGTGATCTAAGTTGAGTCCTGGTTTAGATCCTGGTCTGGGAGACAGGATCTAATTAACTTAGAATTATATCTTATTATTTGCCTGTTTTGGACTAACCCTGGATGCAGGACCGAAGGACTGTGTTTCTGCAGCTCAGAGAGCCTCAAAGGAGTGAGCCGTAGCTGAGCAGGGCGCCCCGGATGTGTCGGGCGCCCATAGTCAACCCAAAGTCAGCAGAGAGGTAAACGCCCCGACAGCCGTGCGCGTCGGGCGCCCGCATGTCGCGGGCGCCCCCTGTGCCACCTCACTGCCAGCTGCCGAAGCTCACCCTCGCGAAGCCAGAAGATGGGATTTTGACCGGTCAATCGGGCCGCCCCGCGCGCGTCGGGCGCCCCAGTCAAAAGCAATCCCGAAGTAGACGAGATTAGTTTGACCGGAGCATCGCCGGATCTACAGCCACGTGGGGGGCGCCCCGAGCATGTCGGGCGCCCCCTGCCCTATATAAAGAGGGCCTCGACCCTCTTCAAAGAACAACACTTTTTTCAACGCTCCAAGTTCTTCTACGCTCGCGCCCTGCTCCGGAAACGCTACACTTCGAGCCGACGACGTACCGCTGCCCCGAAAGAGTCTACCTACTCCGGACGTCGGTAAAAAGAAGAATTTCTTTTAATACTTTATTGCACTTAATTACTTGAAAGTGTGGGGTTGTCACACTTTCAATTCATTTGTACTCGCCTACTCTATCGGGGTTGACCGATAGAGAGTTTTAGTAGATTGCCCAACGGAAAGGTCCGAGGGACCTGGGCCTTCGAGTAGGAGTCGCCGAAGGCTCCGAACGAAGTAAAAATCATTCGTGTTTGTGTGTTTGTTTTTCGTCTCTTTCATTTCCGCTGTGCACGCTTTTTAAAGCACTCTGATTTAATTTTTTAAAAGTCACGTGATTCACCCCTCCCTCTCACGTGCATCGATCCTACAAGTGGTATCAGAGCCTGGTACGCTCTCTATCGGTGCAACCACTGTAAGAGCCGGGGGAAATCCAGTTTTTATCGTTGTCTGTGATTTTTTTTGCTCACAGTCTAAATCTGATATTATTATCAATATTTATATATTAGTTTTTTTTTATCGATCGATTTTACACGAATTTGGTGCAACACCATTCGAGTTGGTCATTTTATTTTTATATATTTATATCTGCCGGCACTACTAATCCAAGACCTAGTCTTGGGACTTTGTTTGGTCTATTTTTTGTGTGCAAGATTTCTAAATGGCGCAAAATAAGATGCAAGGGCGAAATGTCAACGAGCCCCCACACTACTATCCAGAAGATTTCGACTATTGGAGGCGATCAATGGAGATCTTCTTGGGCAGTCAAGACTTCGACTACGTGTTAGCCCTGAGATACCAATCTCAAAATGATGAACTGAACAAGCAGGTAAATAAATTAATTTGTGCAGTTTTGCCTAACAAAATTTCCTGCAGACTGGAAAAGTATAACAACGCATATGACCTATGGACTCGGCTGAATGAATTGCACGAGAATTTGAAGGAGCTGGATGAGCCTAAGCTTAAAGCTGAAGATGAGTCTACTAAATCAATCGCAGAACCAAATTTAAAGATGGAAGATCAAGTCCAATTTGCAACTAAGGTCGAGCCTGAACCAACGGTAAAGCCTACTAAATTAGGGGATGCGATTGAGGTAAATTACAAGAATACCCCTAGTATTATTAATACAAATGTCTTGCATGATTCTGAGCAAATCTCTGAAATATCTGACTGTGTAGAAGGTTCTTGTAATAAATTAGATATCTCTATAAATCCTCCCGAAATGCACATTTTGTTAAAAACTTCCTGCAATATTTTAGACTTTTCAGACCAGAACAAACTCAACTCTGACTTGGTTAAACAAAACATTGACCAAGTTAATTCAGATTGTGAAAATCTAACCCTCGATAAAATCAATGTTTATCTAAATAAAGTTTTTAACTCAGTTAATAGTTCAATTGTAATCGAAAATTCAAAAACCATTAAACTTGAAAATAAACCCAAGTTAATTAATAATTCTTCAAAACTGAAAATTACAAACTTGAGTAATTCGAAATTAAAACCCAACAATAATTTAAGCATTACAAAAATTCCTAATAAAGACAAATTAAAAAATTTAACTAATTCAAAATTCAAAGAAAATTTAAGAGTCCACTTTAACAACCCAAAGCACTCAACCTATAATCCAAGGGGAGGCACCAAACTAGTTGGCACCTCAAAATCAGCCTTTGCCCAGGTGGGCACTTAGGATTAGCTTCAAAGTTAATTTGAATCTTGTACTATTTAGTACCAAAGTTTTCAATGAGTAAGTTAAAAGTTCAACTTCTTTAAGCGGCTTTGCCTAGAAAATGGTTGTTGCTCCAATAAGGCTTCGGCCAAAGAAGGCCACTGTGCCTCGCCATGGCCTGGAAGCCAATTATTGAAGTGTACTTTTAAATTACTACTTGTTAAACTTGGATCTAACACAAGGTCAAGTTAACTTTTCTAATCAAACTCAAAATCATCTCACAAAATCATAAGACTCCATTGATTGATAACTTAGACCGAGTGAGATGAATAAGGATAACCAAATTCAAATTAAAATTTAAAATTAAAATTCAAAAATTAAAATTCAAATTCAAAATTTAAAATTAAAATTCAAAAATAAGATTCAAATTCAAAAATTCAAATTCAAATTCAAAATTTAAAATTCAAATTCAAATTAAAAAAAAAATTAAAATTAAAAATCAAATTCAAGCTCATCTCACACAAACGATAGGATCCCTTTGATTGACAATATTAGACTGAGTGAGATGATTAGAGACAATAAAATTTGAAACTTGGGTATTTTAACCTAACCGTTATTTAATTAAATTTTAACCGATAAAATTTTACTTTCTTTTCACCAAATTAAATATTAATTAAAATTTTAATCGTTTGAATCTTATTTAAATGTTAAAATTAAACTTTAAAATTCTTAATTAAATCATATTTTAACTTAATCTAAATCTTAATTTTTCACCTAATTAAATCCTTAATTAAAAATTCATCTAATTAAATTTCAACATAAATTAAAAATTAACCTTAATTAAATTCTACTTTAACTTTAACTAAAATTTGCATAATCAAACTTTACTTAAATTAACTTTAATTAAATTAAAATTTAACGTTAATTAAATTTTATATAATTAAAAATCTAACTCTTTACATAATCAAATTTTAATCCTTAATTAATTAAACTTGAATCCTTAATAAACTTTAATCCTTAATTAATTAGAATTTCAATCTTTATTCAGACTCCAATGAATTAACCTTGATTCTTTAATTAAATCTTAACTAACTTTAATTTATTTAAAATTCGACCAAATTAAATTTTAACCCCTAAAATTTTACCTAATTGAACTTCAACCCTTTATTAAAACTTCATTTAAATACCTCTAACTTTAATCCTCAAATAACTAAAGCTTGTAATTAAAATTTTAACCTTAATCTTAATCAAAATCAAACTTTATCTCTTAATTAAATCTTAATTTAATTTTACCAAAATTGAATCGTAATTAAAATTAAACTTTAAATATTACTTCAATTAAAATCATAATTAAATTTTAAAACTTTAACTTAATTTTTAATGTTTAATTAAAATTTATCAACCCAACCAACCTTAACCAACTTAACTTTAAACTTTAATTAAACCAAACTTAAATCTAATGAATACAAACCTAATTAAACCAAACCTAAAAGCAAACCCACACTAAAGGCTTAATTAAGCCTACACTTAATCCTTAATTAAACCAACTTAACAAAAAAAAAAAAAAACTCTTTTGTCTCCTTTTCTCTTTCTGCTTGTTCTTGTACGAACTTACCCCTAAGGACTTATGGAGAATATCGAGTTGAGGGGGAGGGAAAATATTTCTATACAAATTCCTTATAACATATTTGAAAATAACTGTTTTAAAAATACTTTTTGCTTTAAAGTCTTTTTTATTCTTTCAATTATATTCTTTTCAAAACTTATTTTCAATTTTTTTGTGCTTTCAAAGATATTCTTATTATCATTTAAAAATAGTAATAACTTTATTACTATATCGAATTTTGTTTCAAAATATTAAACAATCCTCTTGAAAATCTCTCTTCAAATACTTTTAAACTATTTTGATTAAAAATAAAAATGCCCTATATCTAAACCTATTTTAAGAGATGCCATACATGTCTTATTTTTACTGTTTTGTTTGAAAAATATTAGGATTATGCTTATAAATAGTTCCTTACAATTCCTATTTAGCATTGAAAAATCCGTATTTTTGGGTCTTGTAAATCTCCTTTTTCAAATTTTACTAATTTTCTTTGATAAACTATTTTCAAATTAACTTTAAAATAAAAACACTTATGTTTTTTGAAAATCCACTATTAGCTTGTTCTTATACTAGAAAGTATCAAAATATTTTGATTGATTTACTTCCAAAAATGATTCTTTTGAAATATTTTTATTTGTAGTTTGGATATCCCTAGGACATAATAGAATGTTTACCTTGAAATTGACAAGGAATTCTAAGGGCTTGTCAAGTTAAGGGGGAGTTCAAACTAACTTGGAAAATTAATTTTAAGAATAGTTTGATCAAGTCTATGATATTACTTTTAAAGTATAAGTATTTTCAAAAGAATCTAAGGCATATTCTTGAAAAATTACTTTTAAAGTTAAAGCTCAGTAGCAAAGTTTCTTTTGGCTTTGAAAAATATGTATTATTTGGGAAAATTTTATATATTTTCTTTTAAAAAGATTGTCAAGCTTAACTTTGAAAATATTTCTAAAATAATGTTGTTGAAAACTATTTGTTAGTTTTGAAAGCTAAGTTAATTGATTTAGGGGGAGTTCCTTTTTTCACTTAGGCTATTTATCTTACTTAATCTATTTTGCCTAAGTCTAGTTTTCCCTATCACTTAGCTTTGGATCCTACTCTCCGCAACTTAATATACGTATGTTTTTTTTGATGAATGACAAAGGGGGAGAGTAGGGTTAAAGCTTAGAAAATTCTATTTGCTACTTAATTTTGCACCCTGTACTTTCATGCTTATTTTTTATTTACTTGCATGTATCTGCTAGTTTTTCTCTAACTTTAACCTGAGTTGTCAATACATCAAAAAGGGGGAGATTGTTGGTGCAGTTTGCACTAACGGTCAAACTCGGGTTTTGATGTATGACAAAGTGGTTAAAGTTAGGGTTGTGTGTGTTTAACCTCTTTACCAAGTGTGCAGGGTTGAAAGACTTAGGACCAGACACCAGGCTGAAGTCCAGGATGGTTGAGTCCTGGCAGGAAGTCTAGTTGGGTCCGCGGGACCTGACAACTGGCTAAAGACCAAGTTGGTTGAGACTTGGCAAGAAGACCAAGGTGGTTGAGCCTTGGCAGGAAGTCCTGGTAAGGTCAAGAAGTCAAGTAGAGCTGCAAAATGGGTAAGTAAGGTAAGTCACTGGAGGAGCGACCCAGTGAGGACGAGTCCAATCTTGGACTTTAGGCGCGGTCCAACTTAGACCCATTTAGGTGATCTAAGTTGAGTCCTGGTTAGATCCTGGTCTGGGAGACAGGATCTAATTAACTTAGAATTATATCTTATTATTTGCTGTTTTGGACTAACCCTGGATGCAGGACCGAAGGACTGTGTTTCTGCAGCTCAGAGAGCCTCAAAGGAGTGAGGCCGTAGCTGAGCAGGGCGCCCCGGATGTGTCGGGCGCCCCATAGTCAACCCAAAGTCAGCAGAGAGGTAAACGCCCCGACAGCCGCGCGCGTCGGGCGCCCCGCATGTCGCGGGCGCCCCCTGTGCCACCTCACTGCCAGCTGCCGAAGCTCACCCTCGCAAAGCCAGAAGATGGGATTTTGACCGGTCAATCGGGCGCCCCGCGCGCGTCGGGCGCCCCAGTCAAAAGCAATCCCGAAGTAGACGAGATTAGCTTTGACCGGAGCATCGCCGGATCTACAGCCACGTGGGGGGCGCCCCGAGCATGTCGGGCGCCCCTGCCCTATATAAAGAGGGCCTCGACCCTCTTCAAAGAACAACACTTTTTTCAACGCTCCAAGTTCTTCTACGCTCGCGCCCTGCTCCGGAAACGCTACACTTCGAGCCGACGACGTACCGCTGCCCCGAAAGAGTCTACCTACTCCGGACGTCGGTAAAAAGAAGAATTTCTTTTAATACTTTATTGCACTTAATTACTTGAAAGTGTGGGGTTGTCACACTTTCAATTCATTTGTACTCGCCTACTCTATCGGGGTTGACCGATAGAGAGTTTTAGTAGATTGCCCAACGGAAAGGTCCGAGGGACCTGGGCCTTCGAGTAGGAGTCGCCGAAGGCTCCGAACGAAGTAAAAATCATTCGTGTTTGTGTGTTTGTTTTTCGTCTCTTTCATTTCCGCTGTGCACGCTTTTTAAAGCACTCTGATTTAATTTTTTAAAAGTCACGTGATTCACCCCCCCTCTCACGTGCATCGATCCTACAACAAGCATATAAGGAACTAAGATTACATGCAAAAACTGAAACAAAAAGGAAATATCTATTTTAAAAACTTTTAAAGGAAATTCTCGCGGAAAAACCGCCTCTTACTGTAGGTGAGCAGTACTTACATTGATATCTTGGACTTACAACCAAGATTAACGTCTAGAGCTCGGGAGAAACTTGAGATCTCGGAGAATTCTTCGCACCTACGCGTTCCTCTCGTCGCGGGGATCCCGAATATAGGAATATCTCTTGGAAGAAAAGCTTTGGCCGGCCCTCTAGGGCTTGATGTGGCGTGCGCACAAGAGAGGAGAGGGAGAGGGGTCGGCGCAACCTTGGGAGAGGGAGAGGGTTTGAGAGAAAATAAAACTTCTCTCTTTAATTATCTATTTATACTTATGGGGCGGATTGACCTAACTACTACTTAAATACCTGTCTCTCCACCCTTTTCTGTGCTTGATACCCTAGCCCAGCTGGTCGCGCGCTCCCTTGGTCTTGTGGTGGTCGCGGGTTCGAACTCCGGCTGCCCCTTTAAACGTTTTTTCCTTTTTTATTTCTTTCTCCTTTTTTTAAAATACCAAACGGACTCGGAAAATTCCATAAAAATATTCTAAAAATTCCTAAAAATATCTAGAATATTTCTAAACCATTTTTAAATAATTCTAAGCACTTTAAGAACTAAAAATGGGAATTTTGGGGCGTTACAGATTCTCACTAGGCAAAAATAATTCATCTCAAGTCCTCAATTAAGAATCTAAAGCAAAGTAGTACTCAAGCATCCAAGATTTCATCCATTAGCTCAAACCCTAAGTTTTAACAACCAAATTTAATTTATTTTCCAAGAGATTCTAAAATGCTATGGAGATAACCTAGAGGGATACATTTATTCCTAGTCATGCAAGAAAAAGTGACAAAAGAAATAACAAGGTATTTACAATGACTCCTATTCATTCTACTCTACTCATGCATTTATTAGTAAGGACTCAATTTAAAGGAAAATTCTACTTCTAGAAAGTATGAAAATGAAAAATGCAATAAAAGAAAATACAAGAAAGAACAATCTCTCCTTTATTTCTGGTGGACGGAGTCTATCAACCAGTAGCTGATAGATACCATTTTATTGATTATTTTAGATGTTAAAATCCATGTTTGACTCATATTTTTATTGTTTAATTGTGATTTTACCCTAGGTTTTAGGATTTCCTCTTATTTTGGACTTAATTGCAAAATTACATAATTTTTGGATTATTTGGCCACTAATTTTCTGATATATTTTTGTAGGCATGAAAGGATCCTGGACCTAGGGCATACTGGGTCAAACTTGAGTCGGATGGGAACCGGATCGAATTATCAAGCCTACGATTAATCCGGGCCGTCCGATTCAAGAGCGGCTAGATCTGAGCCATCCGGGACGATCTGAAGCAATCCGAGCTAGGGTTAGGGTTGATCAAGCTCTATGATCAAGATCTGAAGGTTTCATCCCAATCAGAGCTAAATCAACCGATGGATCAAGCAAGGAGGGCTCTAGAGCGTCCATTCACAGATAGAGTTGATCTGGACCATCCGTTGCATATCTGGAGGATCTGAGCTACCACAAGGCAGATCCTGACCCCAGATCATCATCATAAAAGTTTGGCTCTAATCAGACCAAGATCTACCGTTGGATCTCCTCCGATCAATCTGAGCTGTCCATTGGTTATTACTTAAGGAAAAATTTGCAGCAGCTGTTCTTCGTCGCGTCTCCACCGCACAGTAGCTTCCTTCTTCGTTTTTCATTGTTTCTTCAGTTTTTCTTCAATTCAAGGGGCGCGACCACCTCAAATCGATGCTAATCCGTGAGTGACAGCAAGGATAAGGTTGGGGTTTAGTTTAGTTAGCGAATTTTCAGTAATTAGCATTAATTTTCAATTCTGCTATTTCGTTTCTGTAATTTGTATCAGACGATTCGTTTTCTTGTATGGATTGCTTCTATCTTAATTAGAAGCTCATCCTTGAGTGACAGCAAGGATTTGTGAGCTGAAATGAGGGATTGAAGCTTGGTTAATCTCGTTTTCTTAGCTGTAATCTTCATTTCTGCAATGTTCTGTTTCTGTTTTGAGTATCAGTTGTTTAATTTCGATTACTGAATTTGTTCTCTGTTAATTAGAGTTTAAATGTTGAAGGTTAATCAGTAGGTAGTTGTTTAGTGAGCATTAGGTTTCCATTTCAGTTAATTTCAGGTTTTACAGCTTGCATATCAAATTTCAGCTGTGTATCAGCCATATTCTGAAAGTCCAACTTAGTTTTTGATTTTTACAGTTTCTTTCTGATTCGATTAGTATTTCGTTGATTCCCTGCAATTGAAGATCACATTTAGTTGCCAATGCATTAGAGTTGAGTTTGTTTCTCGATCAGTTTTAATTCTGAATTTCATCTTAGCTGTATTTGCGTTTCAGCCTCGTGTCCTGCATATCGATTCATTTTTTGCAGTTTTAGTTCAGCAATTCTAAGAATGTATCAGTTTCAGCATCAGCACTGAGTTAGATCACTTTGTTGGTCTGAATTGTGCTGCATTTCTGACAAACTTGCTGTGTATCATTCATTTCTGAATTCTGTTTCTTTTCTGAAATTCCTGCACATGTTGTGCGTATCAGTTCTCCAATTGTGTATCACTGTCATTCTGCTTGTTTAACTTGTAGTTCTGAAATTGTATCAGGGAAGCTCTGCAATTCGAATTCTATAGCCTTTGGGATCAGTTTTTGCTGAACTTTTCATCCAATGTGTTGTAGCATTAAATTTCTGAAATCTGAAATCCATTACTGCAATTCCTGTGCATGAATTCATCAATCCTGCTTTTGTGTCCGAATTCATTAGCTGTCAAGTGCTAAATTTCTTTACTTGTCCTGCATAGCACTCTATCAGTATCTTCCTATTTTGGATTGTGAATTGATCAGTCCAATTCCTGCACTTAGTATCAGATTTCTCTATTGGCACATGAGTTTGAATATTGAGTATCAAGTTTGTTTCAAAGCCTTACTTTGTATCAAGTCTTATTCTTGAAATTAGGTTTATAATCTTGCATTGGTTTCGACTAAAGATTGCAGCTTTGTTTAGATGCATTTGTTTAGCAATTGTTTTACACTTGAAATCAGATTTATTTTTCATGAATTGTGCCAGAGCGCTTTAGATGAACAAGTGGTCTATTGGTTGAATGATAACTTGCTATCACTTGTTAAGTTCCATGGTTGAGTTTTCCTTTATTCCCATTGTTATTTCATTCTTGATTGTAACCCAGAACCCAAATTCTATTTGAAACCCGAAAACACAAACGACACCTAAGTACAAGCGCGAATCAAACACGACAACTAGCCCCGAGAAAAATACGACCTGTGACCCCTATATTACATTTTCATAATTTTGATTGTAAAAGGGTTTCCAGCATTTCATTCATTTATAAATTCTAAATTTGAGGCCCACATTCGTGACACATAGTTTGGGTTTGTCAAATTTTTGGCGCCGTTGCCGGGGAAGCAACTAGTTGATTTGTTTGATTTTTGCTTGTATACTTTTTGATATATCATTGGGTTCTATTTTTTGTTGCTTATTCTTTTGTATACGGGTACTGCCATTTTTCTTGTTTGTTTTTTTTTGACGGTTGCAAGATCAAAATGTGGTCACTAGAGGACTGTAAAGAGATCACAAGTGCACTGTCAGAGTTAAAATTTTGGTTGAATCATTTGAATCAACAAATAACCAACAGGCCTTCATCTACTTACCAGCCACCATTACAACAATTTCAGCCGGATTTTCAGCAAATTCAACCAAATTTCCAGAATTTTCAGAATGGGCAGCCTTTCCAAAATTTTCAGCCCAATCAACCAAATTTTCAGCCATCAAGTCAAAGTTTTCAGCCCCCGTTTCAGCCTAATTCTCAACATTTTCAGCAACCATTTCAGCATTTCGAACCTTAATTCCAGCAATATAATCAAGGGCAGCAAGGCTTGCAATCATTTCCAGTTTTTCCAGCTCAAAACCAACAAAATTTTCAGCCAACACAGCCCTTGAATCAAAATTTCCAGCCCTACGGTCAGGGGTTTCAAGGGCAGAATTTTCAGCCCTCGCCACCTAATTTTTCAGCTCAAAATCAGAACTTTCAAGGTTGCATTTCCCAGCAAAATTTTTCAGCATATCAGCCCTCTAATCAGTTCTTTAATCAGCCCCAACAGTCATGTTTTCAAGGATCTCAGCAAGCTCAACCATTTCACCCTACTTCATCCTTTCAAAATCAATCATGGAGCTTTGCTAATCAAAGAGGTTATGGGAATTCTAGTGCAGGAAATATGCAACAACAAAGGTTGGAGGAGATAGTTCAACAAGTTTTACTATATCAACAACAAGAGAAACAAAGGCAAGCCCAAAAATCAGAACAATCCCTCGGAGTTGGTTTTATATCAGTTCAAGGTGACCCTAGCGCATGGCCAAGTCCTTCTTCAAGTAATCTTGCACATTTGATAGAAGAAGAAGAAGATGACGTACTCATCAAATATTGGGCACCTACAGCATGCATCCCTCCGGAGATTCCTACTCAAAATTCATTTTCAAATTTTTCAGCTCTAGAAGAAGAAACTGAAGCTCCACAGGACCATTCTAGACTCTTATTTTCTGATGATGGTATTATTGATGGTCCTAATTTTTCTGATACTGTTGTTGCAGATATTACAGAAGAAACATGCAGAGGAGATGATTCCATAGGTGTAGGGGATTGCACTAAGCCCCAGGGACCACCACAAGATTCAGAAAATGAACCAGAAAGTGTAGGGACTTGCATGGTGGAAGCAAGCACCCAAGGATCACCAGTTGATTGTCCACCAGAGCCTGAGGCTGAAGAGGAGCATGAACATGACCAGGAGGAGACCACAGATACATCTACTATTATAGAACCTCCAGGTATTATCCAGCACGCTCAGGTAAGTATTTCTCCTCTTTGTTCAGAAAAATGCAGTGAGGTACCTAGTACTGATTTTATTGATTCTGATGAATTTATTGATATACCTTGTGTAGAAATTGTTTGTGAAAATCCAATAGAGGTACCAAACATTGATTTCATTGATCGTAATGCATTACTTGATACATCTCTTGTACATATGGATAGCGAAATAATTTTAGAGGCACCCATAATTGATGTAGTTTGTTATGATGAATCTTTAGATACATCTTTTGTGGATATAGATTGTGAAAACTTTTTAGAAGTGCCTGAAATTGATGTTATTTATTTTGATGAATCTCTTGTTATGTCTTATGCTGAAAATGAATGTGAAAAACTATTGGAGATATCTGATATTGATTTGATTGGCTGTGACATATTACTTGATACACCCTTGATGGAAAATAATTGTGAACTTTCTATTGATGAGCCAGAAATTGATTTCTTTATTTGTGATGAGTATCTGGATGCAACTTTTGTAGAACATAATTCTGAAAATTTCATTGAGATACCAGAATTTGATTTAATTGGACATGATGCAGTTTTGGATTCATTTTATGCAGAAACTGATATTATTTCATTTCTTTCTGACCCTGAACGCTTGAGAGAGGTATTACATTGTTTTGCAGGGTCCAGAAGACTTCCAGAGTGGGTACTCCAACTGAACAGACTCCAGCCTCCTGGAAGGACTTCTGAAGGACATCAAGAAGGAGGAGATGATCTGACTTTAATTAAAAGCACTCCATCCCTTGAATGGCTCTTGAACCTGAATCGCCTACGGCCACCAGAGAAATTTTTTGTGAAGTTCAAGTGTGGGGGAGTCCTAGATCTCTCAGCCACTCAGACCCCTCCACTACCACGATGGAGGCTCCTTCTGGATAGACTCCACCCACCAGAATAAAGGGGAGATTGTTCTTTCTTGTATTTTCTTTTATCGCATTTTTCATTTTTTATGACTTCTAGAATTTTCCTTTAAATTGAGTCCTTGCTAATAAATGCATCAGTAGAGTAGAATGCATAGGAGTCGTTGTAAATACCATGTCTTTTCTTTTAGCACTTTTGCATGAGTAGAAATAAAAGTATCCCTTTAGGTATTCTCCATAGCATTTTAGAGTCTTTTGAAAACAAATTAAATTTGATTGTTAAAACTTAGGATTTGAGCTAATGGATGAAATCTTGGATGCTTGAGTACTACTTGCTTTAGATTCTTAATTGAGGACTTGGGATGAATTATTTTACCTAGTGAGCATTAGCCTTATATTTGTGACACATATGTTATTGAACTCTAGAACTTGCTTAGGTTCTTTCAAAACTATATTTCAATGATTGGATCACATCTATAGAGGCTAATCCATTCATTTTCCTTTCTACATCAATTTTTAGCAATAATCATGTTTATTCCATTTTCCTTTACTTATTTCTTTCTCTTACCCTCACTTTTCTTTGGACTTGTTTGTTTGGAATGTTTTTAATGTTATTTTGCCCGAGACGGACAAAGAATTAAGTGTGGGGGAGTGACTAGCTTTTTGGAAAAATTTGGTATCAAGGAGGCACTTCAATTTGAAAAAAAAAAATTGAGTTGAGTTTGGTATCAAGATCAAGCAAGAAGAAGTGGTTAAAGATGAAAATCAATTGAAGCATCTAGATTCTCCATTATAATTTGACGATCCAAGCTTACATTGCCAAGCTCAAAAAGATTTGATTAAGAAGAAAATTCTATGCCAAGGATTAAGTGGCACGCAACCATTCAATTGAAGCCAAAAATCTGCACCAAGAAGAAAAATTCTGCACCAAGAAGAATAAACTTTATAGATAGCAGGTTTGATCAAAATGCTTTGGACTTGTTGCTGATGTTGCTTAGAAATCAGACACATAGTGCTTAATGCTGCATCGTAGCTGGACAGATCTGAAACATGGCAGCAAAACCTGGAAAAAAATCAGAAAATCTGAGTTAAGGCAGAATCTGTGCAGGAAACCAGTGTCAAAAAGCAGTTTATGCATAAGGATTATATCAACTTGGAGCTGAGAGTTGGTTTCAAGGCTGTAAAACACAGAAGGAAGTTGTAGGGCAGTAAATTCAGCAATAATCTCAAAGGTTCGGGAAGCTGAAAAGAGCTGAGAAAGCAAAAGAAGAGATGAGATTGAAGCATAAAATACAGAATTTCTGTGCCAAAAACCAAAATGAGCTGTTCGGCCACCCTGATTGCAGCTGATTGCAGCTGTCTTTTGCTGTAGAAATCAGAATTCGAAAGGGCTGAACAAAAGTTGAAAACAAAGAAGAAAATCAATACAAGCAGTTTGTGCAGAAATGTGCCAAGTTGAGGCTGAAATTGGATTTTTCTGGGCTGTGAATCAGAGAATAAAATTCGGAATTGCATCAAAGAATGTTGAGAACATCACAACTGATCAGAAACAGAATGGTGGATGCTGGGATGTTTTAAATCAGAACCGGAAAAATCAGAAAAGAAAAAAAAAGTTGTAGTGCCAAAATTCCAAGTGAAGCATTTAGGTTATCCACCACCATTTGCTCAACTACTCCTATATGCTAACTGATGTGAAGAAATCAGAGATTTGAAATTGATTCAGCTAGAAGCTGAAGAAGAGAAGAAAAAAAAACAGTTTGAGAAAAGAAAAGAAAAAGAGAAAAACAAAGTGGACATAAGTGAACTTTGGCACCATGAAATCAAGTGAAGTTTCTCCCATCCGAATCAAAAGCTTTATTCCATTTCGTTTCTGACCTTGTTAGAAGATAAAAGAAGAAGAGAAAAATCAGAAAAGAGAAGAAAGAAACAAAAATGGCACGAAATTGGGAACTTGGCACATTGAGATCAAATGAAGGGTTTTTCATCCAATTCAAAGGAATTTATTCAAATTTCACTCCATCACATTTTTGATATCACTAGAGGACTGTTAAGATAGGGCAAAGCACATTGGAAACATTTTTGAGCAACCAAGTCTTCCACTCCATCAATTTTTCCATTTCTTTGTTTTTATTCCATTTCTCACCATTTTCTATGCTTTTCATTTGTTTTTGTAGATGTTGATCTTATTCATGATTAATGGTAGAGATTAGACAATAAGCAAGCCTATGGTAGTGCAAGAAGCATGTGTGTATGAGTGAGCTCCACTTCCATCATCAACTTAGAATTTAAGGAGAGAGCCACCAAAACTTCCCTTGAAAGGCTAGTGATTTAAATTCATCTCAATGATTCATGATGGATGAAAAGACTAAGTTGTTGATTTAAGGACAAGATAATACTCCATAGAGCTTAGATTTATGAGAATTGACAACCTTAGGTAATTTCTTTTCATTTGTTTCTAATTATGCTTAAGAAAGCCTAAGGGATACATATTTAGTGTTTTCGCGAGACGCTCAAGGTTAAGTGTGGGGGAGTTGATAGATACCATTTTATTGATTATTTTAGATGTTAAAATCCATGTTTGACTCATATTTTTATTGTTTAATTGTGATTTTACCCTAGGTTTTAGGATTTTCTCTTATTTTGGACTTAATTGCAAAATTACACAATTTTTGGATTATTTGGCCACTAATTTTCTGATATATTTTTGTAGGCATGAAAGGATCCTGGACCTAGGGCATACTGGGTCAAACTTGAGTCGGATGGGAACCGGATCGAATTATCAAGCCTACGATTAATCCGGGCCGTCCGATTCAAGAGCGGCTAGATCTGAGCCATCCGGGACGATCTGAAGCAATCCGAGCTAGGGTTAGGGTTGATCAAGCTCTATGATCAAGATTTGAAGGTTTCATCCCAATCAGAGCTAAATCAACCGTTGGATCAAGCAAGGAGGGCTCTAGAGCGTCCATTCACAGATAGAGTTGATCTGGACCATCCGTTGCATATCTGGAGGATCCGAGCTACCACAAGGCATATCCTGACCCCAGATCATCATCATAAAAGTTTGGCTCTAATCAGACCAAGATCTACCGTTGGATCTCCTCCGATCAATCTGAGTCGTCCATTGGTTATTACTTAAGGAAAAATTCGCAGCAGCTGTTCTTCGTCGCGTCTCCGCCGCACAGTAGCTTCCTTCTTCGTTTTTCATCGTTTCTTCAATTTTTCTTCAATTCAAGGGGCGCGACCACCTCAAATCGATGCTAATCCTTGAGTGACAGCAAGGATAAGGATTGGGGTTTAGTTTAGTTAGCGAATTTTCAGTAATTAGCATTAATTTTCAATTCTGCTATTTCGTTTCTGCAATTTGTATCAGACGATTCATTTTCTTGTATGGATTGCTTCTATCTTAATTGGAAGCTCATCCTTGAGTGACAGCAAGGATTTGTGAGCTGAAATGAGGGATTGAAGCTTGGTTAATCTCGTTTTCTTAGCTGTAATCTTCATTTCTGCAATGTTCTGTTTCTGTTTTGAGTATCAGTTGTTTAATTTCGATTACTGAATTTGTTCTCTGTTAATTAGAGTTTAAATGTTGAAGGTTAATCAGTAGGTAGTTGTTTAGTGAGCATTAGGTTTCCATTTCAGTTAATTTCAGGTTTTACAGCTTGCGTATCAAATTTCAGCTGCGTGTCAGCCATATTCTGAAAGTCCAACTTGGTTTTTTATTTTTACAGTTTCTTTCCGATTCGATTAGTATTTCGTTGATTCCCTGCAATTGAAGATCACATTTAGTTGCCAATGCATTAGAGTTGAGTTTGTTTCTCGATCAGTTTTAATTCTGAATTTCAGCTTAGCTGTATTTGCGTTTCAGCCTCGTGTCCTGCATATCGATTCATTTTTAGCAGTTTTAGTTCAACAATTCTGAGAATGTATCAGGTTCAGCATCAGCACTGAGTTAGATCACTTTGTTGGTCTGAATTGTGCTGCATTTCTGACAAACTTGCTGTGTATCATTCATTTCTGAATTCTGTTTCTTTTCTGAAATTCCTGCACATGTTGTACGTATCAGTTCTCCAATTGTGTATCACTGTCATTCTGCTTGTTTAACTTGTAGTTCTGAAATTGTATCAGGGAAGCTCTGCAATTCGAATTCTATAGCCTTTGGGATCAGTTTTTGCTGAACTTTTCATCCAATGTGTTGTAGCATTAAATTTCTGAAATCTGAAATCCATTACTGCAATTCCTGCGCATGAATTCATCAATCCTGCTTTTGTGTCCGAATTCATTAGCTGTCAAGTGCTAAATTTCTTTACTTGTCCTGCATAGCACTCTATCAGTATCTTCCTATTTTGGATTGTGAATTGATCAGTCCAATTCCTGCACTTAGTATCAGATTTCTCTATTGGCACATGAGTTTGAATATTGAGTATCAAGTTTGTTTCAAAGCCTTACTTTGTATCAAGTCTTATTCTTGAAATTAGGTTTATAATCTTGCATTGGTTTCGACTAAAGATTGTAGTTTTGTTTAGATGCATTTGTTTAGCAATTGTTTTACACTTGAAATCAGATTTATTTTTCATGAATTGTGCCAGAGCGCTTTAGATGAACAAGTGGTCTATTGGTTGAATGATAACTTGCTATCACTTGTTAAGTTCCATGGTTGAGTTTTCCTTTATTCCCATTGTTATTTCATTCTTGATTGTAACCCAGAACCCAAATTCTATTTGAAACCCGAAAACACAAACGACACACAAATACAAGTTCGAATCAATTTATATCAACTAGTCCCTGAGAAAAATACGACCTGTGGCCCCTATATTACATTTTCAGATTTTGATTGTAAAAAGGGTTTCCAGCATTCATTTATAAATTTTAAATTTGAGGCCCACATTCGTGACACATAGTTTGGGCCTGTCAGTAGCCTCCATCGTGGTAATGGAGGAACATGGGTGGCTGAGAGAATTCGGACTCCCCCACACTTAGACTTCACAAAAAATTTCTCAGGTGGCTGCAGGCGATTTAGGTACAAGACCCATGTAAGAGGTGGAGTGCTTCGAATTAGAGTAAAATCAACTCCTCCTTCTTGATGCCTTTTGAAATTTCTTCCAAGAGGCTAGAGTCTATTCAGATGGAGCACCCACTCCAATAGTCTTCTGGACCCTGCAAAACAATGTAATACTCCTCTCAAGCGTGCAGGGTAAGAAAGGAATAAAATAATATCAGTCTCTGTATGAAATGTATCCAAAACTGCATTACATCCAATTAAATCAATTCTTGGTGCCTCAATAAATTTTTCACAATTATTTTCTACATAAGATATATCAAAAGACTCATCACAACAATCAATATCAATTTTAGGCACCTCTAAAAATTTTTCACATTCAGCATTTTCATGATATGTATCACCACATGCTTCAAATTCAGCAACTTTAACACTAGGTACCTCTAGGGATTTTTCACAATCAAATTCTACAAAAGATGCATTCCTAAGTATATCACAAACAATAAAACCAGTTTGAGGTACCTCTATACAATTTTCAGAAAAATTAGGAGGAGTATTTACCTGATCGTGCTGAAAAATACCTGGAGGTTCTACAAGAGTAGATGTATCCGTGTTCTCCTCCTGGTCAAGTAATTGCTCCACTTCAGGTTCAGGTTCTAGTGGACACTCAACTAAAGCAGGTGATCCTTGGGTTCTTGCTTCCACCATGCAAGTCCCTACACTTTCTGGTTCATCCTCTGAATCTTCTAATGTACCAGTCAATTGTGGTGGTCCCTGGGGCTTAGTGCAATCCCCTACACCTGTAGAATCATCTCCTATGCATGTTTCCTCAGTAATATCTACAACAACAATATCAGAAAAATTAGGACCATCAATAACACTATCATCACAAAATAAAAAATGAGAATGGTCCTGTAGAGCTTCAGAATCTTCTTCTTGAGTTAAAAAATTTGGAAATGGATTTTGAGTGGGAATCTCTGGAGGAATGCATGCTATAGGTGCCCTGATTTTAATGATTTCTTCTTCTTCTTCCACCAAATTTGCAAGATCACTTGAAGAAGGACTTGGCCATGCACTAGGGTCACCTTGAACTGATAAAAAATTAACTCCGAGGCCCTCAGAATTAAGAGTAGCATGAGAATAAAATTGTCCTGATTCTTAGGCTTGACTTTGTTTCAATTGATCTTGCATGTTTTGAAGCCTTTGTTGTTGTTCTTGAAAAATTTGTTGTTGTTGTTCTTGAAAATTTTGCTGTTGTTGTTCTTGAAAACTTTGCTGTTGTTGTAGGACTTGTTGAAACATCTCCTCCAGCCTTTATTGTTGAGCCTCACTCCAATCATGATTCTCAAAGCCTCCTTGGTTAGTATGGAACTCTTGTTGGTCTTGAAATGTAACATAAGGCTGCTGAAGACCAAGAGTAGACTGTGCATTCTGAAATGGAGACTGTGGGGGCTGATCAAATGGTTGAATAGGCTGATTAAACTGCTGAAAATTTGGCTAGAATGATGGTGGAAATTGCTGAGAATTGTAGCCCTGGAAATCTTGGATCTGAGGTTGAAATTGTGGTGGTGAAAACTGAAATTGCGTGGGCTGGAAATTCTGGTTTCGTTGCTGGAAATTCTGATTAAAGGGCTGTGAGGGCTGGAAAAATGGTTGGTTTTGAGGTGGAAATGTTTGAAATGATTGACAACCTTGCTGCCCTTGTTGATATGGCTGGAATTTAGGTTGGAATTGCTGAAATTGGGACTGAAAACTCTGGAATTGTGGCTGCCCAATCTGAGGTTGCTGGAAATTTGGTTGATTTGGCTGAAAATTTTGGAAAGGCTGACTTTGCTGACAATTAGGCTGAAAAAACTGATGATCCGGCTGAAAATTCGAATAAGGCTGTTGAAAATTCTGGAATTGTGGTTGAAATTGCTGTGGTGGCTGATTGAAAGGTTGGTTCTGCTGAAAGTTTGAATCGGGCTGCTGAAATTGTTGACATGGCTGCTGGTAAATAGATGAATCACTGTTGGGTCTTAGTTGGAAATTCTAGTGCTTAAACACATTTTTTAACCCCACCAGTGCATCTTTGAGCTCTGTATAGTCCTCTGGTGAAAACATTTTGATCTTACAGCCCTGTCACAAAACAAACAAGAAAAATGGCAGCAACCGTATACAAAAGATAAAACAACAGAAAATAGAATCAAATGATATGCCCATAAGCACACAAGCAAAAATCAAACAAATCAGTTAGTTACTTCCCGGCAATGACGCCAAAAATTTGATAGACCCAAAATGAGCTGTCACGAGAGTGGGTCTCAAATTTAGAATATTTATAAATGCTGGAAACCCTTTTTGCAATCAAAATATGAAAACGAAGTAAAGGGGCCACAGGTCGTATTTTTCCTAGGGACTAGTTGAGAGTTTGTTTGATTCGAGCTCGTGTTTATGTGTCGTTGATATTTTTGGGTTTCAATAAAATCTGGGTTTGGTTTAATTCAGACACGAAATCGTAAGGAAAATTTAGGAAACTTAACTCATGAACTAAACAAAGTGATGGCACTTAATGATTCAATCAAGAGAAAACCTAATTTACCAAAGCAACTCAACCGAATGTAGAAAAGCAAATCTGAATTCAAATTGCAATTAAATGCTAAACAACAGGATTTTCAGTTGATGCTAATGCAAGAACTTTAACCCAATTTGCAGTCATGAACACTAAACTTGATACAAGATGGATGCAGAAACAACTAGTTTCAATTGCAATGGATCTTCAATTCCGAGACTTCACTGAGGCAAGTTGCAGAAACGCACACTAGAATGCAGAAAACTGGATTAATAGTCAAAATAAATTGGAAGCCAAACAAGGATTCAGAGCTAAACTCAAATGCATAAGTGGAAATCACAGCTCAAGCACAAACCGATTAAATCTTCAAGTTGATACGCAGAAAAGAAGTTGATACAATGTTCCGAAGTAACCAGCTACATATCCAATATTGATTTAAAGTAGATGATGTGAAGCAAACAAGTCAGCTGCAAATTCCCTAAGCAATTTAACTCAAAAATAGGAATTCAAAGCCAACTGCTGTGCAGGATTAACCTTGAAGGCAGCAATGAAATGCAACGTGGAATGTGCAGAATTTCAGAGATGATATGAATGCAAAAATTCCAGATGCAAAAACACCAATTCAGTAACAATTCAGTGATACACTAAAACTGATGCACGGAAATCAGACTGATCAGTTCGGAAACGTTGCAGAAACTTGGCACAAACAAAACTGTCATGGTAGAAATGAAACATGCAGAAAATACACTGCCACGCAAGGAAGAAATCAGAAATCACTTGATACGCAGGTTCAAAACTTGATACTCAACATGGAAAAGCTGAACAAATTGCTGAAATTGTAGCTAAACTAAAAGCAGAATCAAATTGCTGAAATTATAGCTAGCTAAGTGCAGAAATGAATGCACACGCAGTGGAATTGATACGCAGCAGCTAATGGAATTGCAGAAATGAAACTTAGCTACGAAACAAACTAAACTAATTGCAATTGCTCACTACAAACTGCCTAACTAATTACTGAAACCTAATTACCACTGAACAATTCAGAAAACTGAAAATGAATAGCTGATTGAATCTGATACGCAGAACAGGGGACAAAAACTGTCAACTTGATACGCAAGGATTTAAGCCAAAAATAACTGAAATTAAAAGCAATTATCCACTAAACAGCTTCCTAAACTACTTGACTTGAAGAATATAAACCTAATTAAGCAGGAACAATTCAGTAAACGAAGTTAACTAATCTGAAACAAAGACAGAAACAAAACACTGCAGAATTCGAAAATTACAGCTAGAAACTGAAATTGCAAAAAGAAATCTAAACCCCAATCGCTCTATTAGCTCAAGGTCTCCTTGTTCATCACGCAAGGGCTGGCCTCGAACCCCTAAGCTCAGCAATTCACTGGGGAACTGAATTTGTAGTCCATTCCAGCTCAAACTCTGTTCAAGATGGAAATCCCAATCGATTTCTTCAATTCAGCCTTGTCTGATTGAAATGAAGGTGCGGGAAGGATCCAAACACTCCATGGAACCCCTCTGGATGGCTTGGATTGATGTAAAACTGGACAAAACCGAAATTGAAGCTATCAAATGCAGAGCTAAGGAAACCCTCACTCAGCCCTGTTCTTGCCCAATTCCGAGCTGAATCCTTCACAGATTACTCTCCCTAGTGACCTCGAACTTGATCTAATGCAGAAATGAGGTGGTCGCGCCCCTTGGATTGAAGAACTACTGAAGAGAACTAAGAACATGCGAAGAAGGAAGAAACTGCGGCGGAGACGCGACGAGGAGAAGTGCTGGGCGAGTTTTGATTAAATACTTAAACATGGACGGCCCAGATTAATTTGATAAAATCCAACGGCTGATCTTGCTCTGATTTAATCCAAACTTTAATGATGATGATCAGGGGTCAGGATCTGCTCGTGGTAGCTCGATCCTCCAGATTTGCAACGGATGGTCCAGATCAACCTAATCTTTGAATGGACGATCTAGAGCCCTCCGAGCTTGATCCAACGGTTGAATGAGCTCTGATTGGGATGAAACCTTCAGATCTTAATCAGAGTGCTTGATCAACCCTAACCCTAGCTCGGATTGCTTCAGATGATCCCAGATGGCTCAGATCTAGCCGCTTTTAAATCGGACGGCCCAGATTAATCCGAAACTTGATAACTCGATCTGGGTCCTCTTCCGACTCAAGTTTGACCCAGTATGCCCTAGGTCCATGAACCTTTCATGCCTACAAAAATAGATCAAAAATTTAGTGGCCAAATAATCCAAATATGTCAAGATTTGCAATTAAGTCCAAAATAAAAGTAAGTTCTAAAACCTAGGGTAAATTCACAATTAAGCAAGTAAAACATGGGTCAAACATGGATTTTAGCAACTAAAATAATCAATAAAATGGTACTTATCAAGGGGGCGTAGAGGCCTGAAAGATGCACGAGCGATAGGCTCGAATTGAGGAGATAGTGTGTCATATGCAAGCATTTGCAACAGCAGCGTTCACTCCGGATTCACAAATGTCGCGCTCACATTGTTTGGAGTCCCGAGACACCGAGAATCCCAACCATTCCTTGGCTAAACAGATCATTTTGAGGTACGTTATCGTTTATCTTATCTTTTAATTTTTTTGTATTTCAGTCAAAAATATTGCTATTACTTTTTTAAAAAAAATTATATGCATCTCTAATTGTATTATAATTTTCCATGATCATTTTCAAATATTACATATTTTTATCACCATATTCAGACATCTACTAACTTGAAAGGTATGTATTTTTAAAAAATGTCCTCTAGCTTTATTTATCAGTTTACGATAAGTAGTTATGTCTTTATAGTTTAACATCACATTTTCATTACTATATTCACACTTATCAAATGATATTTCATGTAAGATTGAAGCTGATTTTATTCCCAATTTTGATTAGGATATCTTATATTGGATGATATAAACTTTGTCTTGTATTGGATGATCTATTATGGAATTTTGTTTATTAGATTTGGACATGTGTTTGGATTTAATATTATGTATCTATCTTTGTACATTTTACATAATACGAATTGTTGTGTTGTAATTTTGGTGTGTTGTGTTGTGAGTTTGTTGTATTACAAGATTGTTGTGAGTTTTGTCATAATTATTATGAGTTTATTATGAAAACTATGGTTTGTGATGGTTGTAGTAGATTAAATTTAAATATAAACAGGGAAAATGAAAAAGACGGGCGAATTTGTTTTTTAGTAGGAAATATTAGTGATGGAAAATTGACTTTTTATCTCTAATTGTTGAACATGGAGTTTATTTTTTTCTTAGCTATTAGCGACAGATATCAAATATCTGTTGCAATTTCATTTACTATTGCTTCTACTTCTCGAACTGTATGATAGGTTTTCTCTGTCTCCAAAATTTCGAAAATGAGACCATTAGTGGTCTGCCACCCAGTACATAAGCCTTGAACGTACTAAACTTGGGGGGGGGGGGGGGGGTAAGAACCAAGTTAATAAATCTCACGTGTCTTTGTTGTTTTATTTTTTACTTTTATTATTTTCGCTGTGCACTAACAACTGTAATAGAAGTTGAACTAACAAATGACGAGAAGACGAACTTCACGAAAGTTGATATTCACCCCCTTCTATCGACGCTATCGATCCTACAATTGGTATCAGAGCAAGAGGCTCTGATCGGACTCACCATCGAAGGAGCAACAAGGTCAGGAATTGAGGGGGAGACAAGGGTGAAAAAGGTATATTTTTTTAATATCAAATTTTAAATTTCATATAATTTATTTCAAGTGTAGGGAGAGAGGGCACTATAAAAATACATGCCCTACTCGTAAGTTTTGTACGTCACCACTAACGGCAACGAAGGTTTCAGTGCTCAGAGTCTGGAGGGACAAGAACCATATCAAGTGCTTCAAATGTCAGAAGTATGGGCACTACAAGAACCAGTGTCTAGAATGAAGGTTAAGCGGATCCACAATGCCAGGAAATGCGAAGAAGGTAAAGAAGGTACAAAAAATCTATTCTTGCAAAAATATACCTGCTAGTGTAAAATTTAATTTATCTAAAATATGCATGATAATAATATTCTTGAAAATATCCTTGCTAGTATAGATTTTTTTGTTAAATTAGATTATTTACACAGTAAATTAAATGTGTTACATGATGATGGGGTTGAATGCCCCATGGCGGGCACGTGGGCTGAAGAAGCTGTGTGGCAACATCCACCAAGCCGGAATGATTCCCTTGTTGTGACACCCGAGATCCTCTCAAGAAAGAGAACTCAGAGACCAACTCGAGTAAGTATAGCCCCGAAGATGGCTGCAGAAAGACACACCCCCGAGCTCACCTCAGGAGGTAAGTCCTGAGAGCACCTCGGAGAGATGAATGCCTGGGACCCCCGGGCCGAACAACCTCGCGATCACCTTAGGATAGTGGGCCACAAGGAACGCTCAAGTAAAGGTTCATTTTCCTCGGATCAGTGGGTCATCATTATCCATCATTATGAAATAATTACGACCCATGATAAGCGGCCATCAAAGCCTTAATAGTCACAACGGCCCAGATTGAAGAACCAGGGGGACCGTTACCAGGATGATCCATTAATCGATAATTGAGGGGACGTGGTGAAGGTCATGGAGACTCGTGGATGTCCGCCGCAGTTATAAAAGGTATTCCAACCCCTTCGGTAAAGGGGGTTAGGCATTCTTAACTACACATTTACTATCTTGCCTTTCCTTCATCATCTCCATTGAGACACTGACTTGAGCGTCGGAGTGGGCTCCGTCGGACAACCTCCAGCGTGTTCCCCTAACGCTCATGTTAATCTGTAGGGTGTGACTTCTGTGGAATCATTTAGGATGGATAGAGGGGGGTGAATATCGATAAAAACTTTGGATTTGAAAAGAGTTATTACACAGCGGAAAATTAAATCAATGCCAACACAATTTCTTTTACTTGGTTCGGAGTCTAGATCGGCTCCTACTCCAAGGCCCACGATCCTTGACCGTTTACATTGGGAAATTTTATATTTCAGAAAAATGTTACAATAGTTGAAGCACGAATACAGAATTAAAATTAAAGCACTAAAAAGAAATACCGATGACCGGAAAAGTAATTGAAGATCAGAGCAGCGGTCGTCGTCCTGGAGCGTTGTTGGCGCTTGAAACTTGAGCATGAAGAAATCAGAACTGAGCACTAGAGTGCTTTGGTTAGAAGAATTGTTCTCTGGAAGCAAGGGGTGAACCCCTTTATATACAGCCGTCCAGGGCGTCCTATTGATGTAGGGCGCCTGACACGTGTGCCTATCTGCACGTGTCCTCATCCGCAGACTTGGCCAATATTTATCCCTTTATCCAGGGTGCCTGGGACGTCTGGAGTGCTTGTATGTTCACGGGCGCCTCCCTTGCTAATGTGGTGGCTCAGCTTCGCAGACTGCTGGAATCACCCTATTTGGGGTGCCTGTATCCATACAGGTGCCTGTATTCTTGGGCGCCAGAGTCCTCTCTGGCACCTGGGATGCAGAGAACTCCATCCTTTGTTCCTACAACCAAGGTTAGTTCCAAAGCAACAGTAATATATAAATTAAGTATAAATAACAACCTGCGTTGTCTTAGTTCTGACTTTGGGCTTACCAAATGGAACCCTAGGTTGAACCGACACCTAATGTTCCCTCTTCCGAGGAACGCGTCCTCGCCTACTCCTCTCAGGAGAATTTACCTTTTGCCAACCGGCTCCTCTGGTTGGACTTTTGCCAGATCTTCCGGATTAGGACTTCGGTGCCCAGTCCACGACCAGGACTTATTGCCCAACCCTCGGCCAGGACTTATTGCCCAATTCCTCGAATCAGGACTTCGTGCCTAGCTTACCCAGACTTTTCCTGCACACTTTAACAGATTCATTAGATCACAATATAACCTTAACTTATGAACCTTTTCTATTATCAAAACCTAGGTTCGGTCTTGGTGCTTCCTACACCAATAATCTCCCCTTTTTGATTTATGGCAACCTAGTTCAAAAGTTAAGTTAAAACAGAAAAAATAGGCATTTCAAACAAACATATTAATTTTTCCTCTCCCTTTTCAAGTAAACTAATTTTTGAAAAACATGCACTAAGCTCTCTCTGAATTAGAGATTCTTCCCCTGAAGCTTTTAATGATATGTAATTTTTCAAAAAGATTAAGTGTACCCTTTTTGAGGAAAAAGTTAAAGTCTTTTTAAGAAAATAAGACAAGCAAACTTTGACAAAGTTACTTTTTCAAAACTTTGGAAAAAGTTAAGACACCTTTTGGAATGATTTTAATAAATTTTTCAGAAAAAGAGAATTTTAACTTTTCTTACCACAAAAATTTGTTCTTTAAAAGATTTACACTTTTTGTTCTCAAAAACATTTGCTCAAAAATATTTTGTACTTAAAAAGATTTTGCACTTAAAAAAAATTAGTATTTTGAAAAATATTGTGCACTTAAAAATATTTTGTAGTTGAAAAATATTGTGCACTTAAAAATATTTTGTACTTAAAAAATATTGTGCACTTAAAAATATTTTAAAAATTTGCACTTGAAAATTTTACTTACTTTTTTAAAAAAAAATTTTTTTTTCACTCTCCCCCTTTGCCATATATCAAAAAAATCATATGGTCGAAAATAATTACAAATAAGAGCCAGTTTATTTTATAAAATTCTAAACACATATTGAACCAATTCTAGTGTGTCCAAGCAACAAAAAGATCAAACAAACTAAATTAAACTAGTTCGGGTCCTATCTAACCCAGTTAGCTACTTATTAACTGTTCCAAGAATTGCATGTTAAGTTATCTGATCAAGTTAGATTTTCTACGCTTGAACACTTAGCTTGATTGCTATTCAAATGTATTTAATGCCCCAATTGCTCTTGATGCACTGTCTTAAAGCATCTTGAGTCAAGGCATAGACTAAGCATCTCAACCCAGTCTAGGTTATCAATCAAAGTGTCCTAATGTGTTTGTGAGATGCTGGTTCTAGATCTATAGGAGCATGCAATTCTAGGGTTAAATGCTAGGCTAAATCAATTGTGTAGAAAACCCTAGTTTTAAAGTGGGTAGTTTTTTGAAAAATCTAAGTGGGAAAAGCATTTTAATTTCATCAAATTTAAAAATAAAAGGATTTTTCAAAAAAAATATGAAACGAAAATTTTAAGAAAAATTGAGAACAGTCCTACTCTACTAAGCACAACCCTAACTGCCTTCTTAGTAAGCTAAATTCAGACTCAGGTAACGGTTTGGTGAAGATGTCGGCTAGATTAGATTTTGAGTCCACATGAGTAAGTACGATTTCGCCCTTGGCTACTGTAGGACCAGTGCCGTCGATAGAAGGGGGGTGAATATCGACTCGATAAATGTTTCAGAAAACTCGTCGTTTTGTTTGTTCTAGACAAAGAGTAAGTGCACAGCATAAAATAGAAAGAACAAAAATAAACAACATAGAAGACAAGCGGGTTTTTACTTGGTTCCTAACCCCCTAGGGTCAGTACGTCCAATGCCAAATTATGGGTAGCGCCCACTGATAACCATCATTTTGTTGATTATTTTCGGCTCTAAAATCCATGTTTGATTCACATTTTATATGCTTAAGTTTGCAATTTTATTAGGTTTCATGTATTCCCTTCATTTTGGCTATTAATTCTAATCTTTGTATATTTGGGATATTTTGGCACTAAATTTGAATATCATTTTGTAGGCTTCAATTGATCATGGACCTAGATCAAATTGGGTCAGACTTGAGTCAGGATTGGATCCAGATTAAAGGGATCAAGCATCGGATTAATAGGAGCCGTCCATTCCAGAGAACGGCTAGATCTGAGCCATCGGTCAACTTCTGGTCGATCCGAGTCCAAGATAGAATCAATCATGACCAGAGATCAAGATCTGAAAATTTCAGCCAAATCAGAAGTGATCTGACCGTTGGATCGAGCTCAAGATGTTCTAGACCATCCATTCAAGAAAAGGGAAGATCTGGACCATCCGCCACTGATCTGGTTAATCCGAGCTGGGAACAGGTAGATCAGGACCATTGATTGAGATCTGTGGAGTTTGGTTCAGATCTGAAGAAATTCGACCGTTGGATGAAGCCAAATTGATCTCAGCCGTCCGTTGCTAATTTCTTCTGATGCTGTGAAATCTGGCTGGGTTGGCTGAACCAACTGCTGGCTTGGCTGACTGGGTCGACCCACAGAACTGGGCTGAACTCAAGCTGAGCTGTGGAAGCTGGCTGGACTGAACCAAGCTGGACCGAACCATTGACTGGACTGAACCCAGGCTGGACTGAACCAACAGCTGGGCTAAGGCTGAGCTGAACTCGACTGACTGAGCTGAACCAGAGGGCTGAACTCGAGTGCTGGCTCGGTTGGTCGAATCCAAACGCTGAACTGGCTGAGCTGGGCTGAAGCCGAGAGAAACAAAAGGAAGCAGAGATCGCACAGCTAGGGCATCGGACTCCACACGCAGGCTGCTCGCGGCGATTCTTCTCCTCCTCCATCTTCATCGTCGCCGCAACTAGGGTTAGGGGTTCCAACCCTAGTCGGCCGAAGCTTCGATCAACCGAGTCGAGGGGTTCCCGACTCATTCATCCACCTCCACCTCCACTTGCGTCTCCACCACTTCATCGTCGCCGACCGGAGAAGATCTGATCGCAGTTTGAGGGGTTCCCGACTCGAGCTAATCTTCTCCATCCGCTCTCCACTCCACCACAGCTAGGGTATCGGGTCCGTGCCCTAGTCGACTCCATCGCAGCTTTCTCTCGAGTTTGAGGGGTTCCCGACTCGATCGAGCTGTCATTCACTCCACTGCCGCAGTTCCTTATCAGCATTACAACAATTTCTTCATAGTTCCTTTTACAGCTATTCCTTTATTTTCAGTAGTTCATTCAATTCAGTAGCTTTTCCTTCCCGGCAGATTTCTTTCTAGCATTTCTTCCATTTCCGGCAGCAGTTATCTTCTAGCTTCTTCTTCATCAGCATCCGCCAGAAATTCATTTCACAGAAGCTCTTCATAGTTTCAATTTCATCCGATCTAACAGTTATATTCCAGCAATTTCTTTCCAGCAGCTGGCAGTAGCTTCATCTTCCAGCGATTTTGGACAACAACTTCACATCCGATTGCAGTTTTAATTGTTCTTGTGTTAGAATGCTTCTTTCTTACGATGAATGTTGTATTGATGGATCTTCCCCAATTCAAATTGCACGTACTTTTGTTATTTTAATTCATGCATATGATGTGTTCGATCAAATGCTTCTTAGAATAGTTAGTTTCAATTGTGATGTTTCTTAGTTGTTTAAGTTTCGTTCTGAGTTGCTCTTCCTATTGCTTTTAGTTATATGTCTTCATTACATGCAATTAAGTTAGGTTGGGTTAGAATTCTTTAATGTTGTAGGGTTATGTTCTGTGTTCAGTTTTGTTAATGCTTCTTTCATATTGTCCTTTCTTTGCTGCAATCGTAATTAGGTTAAATTAGATTTCCTTATCTGTATTATTTTTCCTTAATTAGGCTAGATTTCATACCTGCTCTGTCATTTCTTTTCGTAGTATTAACGTTCAAACCCAAAACCCAGTTCATATCCAAAACCCAAAAGCAATAAAATACGATCCTGAAATTTATCTTGCACCAACTACATTCATTGGGAGACGACTCGAGTTACTCTATGCTACATTAGTTTAGAGGAATTCGATATCTTAATTGTATTTGAAACCGTAACATGACAAAAAACGATTGTCAAATTTTGGCGCCGTTGCCGGGGAATGTAGTGGTGCTTGATAATTATATCTTTTGACTCTATTTTTGATTGCTTATTCTTTTGTATACGGTTGCTGTCATTTTATTTGTTTTGTGACAGGGCTGCATGATCAAAATGTTTTCACCAGAGGACTATAAAGAGATCACAAGTGCACTGTCAGAGTTAAAGTTTTGGGTGAATCATGTGAATCAACAAATAACCAACAGACATTCATCTACTTACCAGCCACCATTACAACAATTCCAGCAACCACCACAATTCCAGCAGTTTCAACCACAATTTCAGAATTTTCAGTAAGGGTACAATCCAAATTTTCAACCAAATTTTCAACCACGTCAGCCTTTCCAACAATTTCAGCAGTCAAATCAAGTATTCCAACAGCCCTATTCGAATTTTCAGCAAACAAATCAGTTTTTTCAGCCACAATTTCAGCAAGATCAGCTATCCTTTCAATCAAGTCAGAATTTTCAGCAGGGGTTCCAACCATTTCAGACTTTCCAGAATCAAAATCAAAGTGGATTTCAACCTTCACAACAATATTTTTCACCAAACAATCAGAATTTTCAGCAGCCAATCCAATCTTTCAACCAACAATTTCAGCCCTATGATCAGAGTTTTCAGAATCATAATTTTCAACAATTTCCACCAAGTTGTGAACCAACTTTTCAGCAATATAATCAGCCTATTCAACCGTTTTATCAACCCCTACAGTCTCAATTTCAGACGTCACAGCCTACTCTTGGTCTTCAGCAGCCTTATGTTACATTTCAAGACCAACAGGAGTTCCACACCAATCAAGGAGGCTTTGAGAATCCTAATGAGAATGAGGCTCAACAACAAAGAATGGAGGAGATGTTTCAACAAGTTCTACAATATCACCAAAAGCAACAAAGGCTTCAAGACATTGAAAGAAGCAGTGGACAAATTGTGAGTCAAATGAATCTATCTATAGGTGTAGGGGATTGCACAGAGCCCCAGGGATCACCATCATTGGTTGATGTATCAGAAGATCCAGAGGATAGGATTGAGAGTGTAGGGGATTGCACTGAGCCCCAAGAATCACCCATTCCTACTGATTTAGCGGCATTGGAGAAGATGGATAGCGGAGCTTGTAACAACCTTGATTTTGATTCTGAAGCACTACAGGACCCTTCTCATCTTTCATTTTGTGATGATAGTTTTATTGATGGTCCTAATTTTTCTAACATAGTTGTTGCAGATAATACGGAAAAAGTATGCATAGGAGATGATTTCATTGGTGTAGGGGATTACACAGAGCCCCAGGGACCACCAACATTGACAGATACATTAAAAAATTCAGAGGACAAGCCAGAATATGTAGGGACTTACATGGTGGAAGCAAGAACCCAAGGATCACCTATTCCAGTTGAATGTCCACCAGAACTTGAGCCTGAGATGGAACCTGAACTTGACCAGGAGGGGACCACAGCTACATCTATTCTTGTAGAACCTCCAGGTATTCTTCAGCATGATCAGGTAAGTATTCCTCTTATGTCCTTGGAAAAATCAATAGAGGTACCTCAAAATGATTTTATTGTTTGTGATACCCTTATGGAGACATCTTTTGTAAAATTTGATTGTGAGAAATTCATAGAGGCACCTATTGTTGAATTTGTGGAATGTGAAGCATGTTTTGATACACCTCATGTAAATGCTGATTGTGAGAAATTCGTAGAGATGCCTAAAACTGATTGTGTTCATTGTGATGAATTTAATGACATATCTTCTATAAAATTTGTTTATGAAAAATCTGTAGAGGCACCTAAAATTGATTTTGTTCATTGTGGTGAATATTTGGACACACCTAGTGTTGAGATTGCTTGTTGTGATGATATTCTTGATACATCTTTTATGGAAAATAATTGTGAAAATTGCATTGAGGTACCCAATGTTGATTTTATTGGTTGTGATGCATATCTTGTTACATCTCATTTAGAAATTGATTGTGAAAATTCCATTGCGATACCTAGTGTTGATGTTATTTGTTCTGATGAATTACTGGATACATCTTATGCAGATATTAATTGTGAAAACTTCATTGAGGTGTCAATAATTGATTTTCTTGGATGTGCTGCATTTTTGGATTCTTTTTATGTAGAGATTGACGATATTACACTTCTTTCTTACCCTGCACGCTTGAGAGAGGTATTACATGGTTTTGCAGGGTCCCGAAGACTTCTGGAGTGGGTGCTCCATCTGAACAGACTCCAACCTCCTGGAAGGACTTCCAAAAAGCATCAAGAGGGAGGAGTTGTTCTTATTTCGACTAGTAGCACCTCACCTCTTAAGTGGGTTCTGAACCTTAATCGTCTCCGACCACCGGAAGATGCTTGTGCGGAATTAATAAGGGGGAAATACGTGCACTACAAGGTTGATCACATGAGGATAGTTCTCCCAAAATGGATGCTCCGTGCTCTCTACCCAATTTGAATGGGAGTTTGTTCCTTTACTTTCCTTTTCTTATTTTTCTTTTTGTTTATACTCGCATGTTTGTTTACTTTTATACTTTGCATTTATACTTTGTTTCCTCATTCTGCAATTTGTTTGGTTTTGAATAAATATTGTTTGATTTCGAGTTGTATCTCCTTACATGTTCCTTTATTATGCTTTGAGAATCATAAAAGATAGTTAAGTCTAATTATCGAGTTTTGATTTCCTTGGTATGCTTGGGGACATTAATTGCATTTAGTCATTTATTGTGGTGATGGACTCTATCTTGTTAGATTAAGCATGACAGTTTATTGTTCACCTAGTGAGGATATTGCCATGCCTATCTTTAATCCTCTTATGTGTGATAGCATTTGTGATATTTGACACTCTAGAACTTGCTTTGATTCTTTTTGAAATTATAATAGCATAAGCTTACATGAATATGATGGAGGCAACCCTTCTTGTTGAACTCTTAGTTTCCCTCTCCTTTGTTGTTACTACTGAGCATTTCACCTATTGCTTTCATATTTCCTTGTCAGATCTTTTCATTGCCATTACATTCTCACTGCCATATCTTTATTAGCTTATTCTTCCCTTGAGCATACGATGAGAGCATGGGGTGATTGCATGATGAGTTACATTGTTATTTTCTATTATCAGCCTCTATTATTGTGAGTTTTAGGTGATTATCATGCTTTGCTACATTGCCCGAGATGGCAAGTTTTAAGTGTGGGGGGGGGGGAGACAAGTGTGTATGGATGAATGCTTGTGTGAAAAAAAAATCTCTCTTTGTGGAAAAAAAAGAGAAAATCTCTCTATAAAAAAAAGAAAGAGAGATAGAAAAATAATAAAGATGAAAAAATAAGTGAAAAAAAAGAATGAAAAAAATTTAAAGAGAGTGAAAAAAAAAATTCTCAAGCATTCGGGATGTTGTTAGTGATGAACAAAAAGGAATATTTTCTTGATGTGTACTCTTTTGATATTATTGTTTAGAGAATCTCAAGAGTGAAGTTGTTGATACTTACATGCATTTTGAGAGAAGTTGTAAGTGGTTGTTGTGTATTGTATTGAGTATGTGCAAGGAGAATTTTGAGTGTTGAAGGTTTGATTGAGTTATTTATTTTGGCCTATTGTTTGATTGTATACATCATGTTAATTACCCCAATGCTCTCATATTCTCTTTGATCTTCTTTCATGCTCTCTATGATCTTCTTTGTTATCTACCATTCTTGTTTTCTTGCAGCACTTGGTTTCATTATTATTCATTGAAAAGCCCTCTTGATTTATGTACCTATGTTATAGTAGTGGAGAAATAGAAGATAAGCAAGCATATGGTAGTGCAATGTCATGAATGTTTTGAGAGAACTCCACTTCCATATCTGTTATTTTTGTGAGCATTAGTGCATATATCCATCTTGTGAGGTTTTTGTCATGCTTAGTTTATTCAAGTTGATAAAATTACCATGCTTTTGACTTATGTGAAATTTGGAACCATAAATACATGGATTCTTGAGACGTGATGATCCTAAGTAACCTTCTTTTATTATTTCTTAAAGTATTGATAGGGGATGTAATGTTTGGGAGATATGTTGTTTTCTTTTAGTTTTGTTTACTTGCCCGAGACGTGCAAGAATAAGTGTGGGGGAGTTGATAACCATCATTTTGTTGATTATTTTCGGCACTAAAATCCATGTTTGATTCACATTTTATATGCTTAAGTTTACAATTTTATTAGGTTTCATGTATTCCCTTCATTTTGGCTTTTAATTCTAATCATTGTATATTTGGGATATTTTGGCACTAAATTTGAATATCATTTTGTAGGCTTCAATTGATCATGGACCTAGATCATATTGGGTCAGACTTGAGTCAGGATTGGATCCAGATTAAAGGGATCAAGCATCGGATTAATAGGAGCCGTCCATTCCAGAGGACGGCTAGATCTGAGCCATCGGTCAACTTCTGGTCAATCCGAGTCCAAGATAGAATCAATCATGACTAGAGATCATGATCTGAAAATTTCAGCCAAATCAGAAGTGATCTGACCGTTGGATCGAGCTCAAGATGTTCTAGACCATCCATTCAAGAAAAGGGAAGATCTGGACCATCCACCACTGATCTGGTTAATCCGAGCTGGGAACAGGTAGATCAGGACCATTGATTGAGATCTATGGAATTTGGTTCAGATCTGAAGGAATTCGACCGTTGGATGAAGCCAAATTGATCTCAGCCGTCCGGTGCTAATTTCTTCTGATGCTGTGAAATCTGGCTGGGTTGGCTGAACCAACTGCTGGCTTGGCTGACTGGGTCGACCCACAGAACTGGGCTGAACTCAAGCAGAGCTGTGGAAGCTGGATGGACTGAACCAAGCTGGACCGAACCATTGACTGGACTGAACCCAGGCTGGACTGAACCAACAGCTGGGCTAAGGCTGAGCTGAACTCGACTGACTGAGCTGAACCAGAGGGCTGAACTCGAGTGCTGGCTCGGTTGGTCGAATCCAAACGCTGAACTGGCTGAGCTGGGCTGTAGCCGAGAGAAACAAAAGGAAGCAGAGATCGCACAGCTAGGGCATCGGACTCCACACGCAGGCTGCTCGCGGCGATTCTTCTCCTCCTCCATCTTCATCGTCACCGCAACTAGGGTTAGGGGTTCCATCCCTAGTCGGTGGGAGATTCGATCAACCGAGTCGAGGGGTTCCCAACTCATTCATCCACCTCCACCTCCACTTGCGTCTACACCACTTCATCGCCGCCGACCGGAGAAGATCTGATCGCAGTTTGAGGGGTTCCCGACTCGAGCTAATCTTCTCCATCCGCTCTCCACTCCACAACAGCTAGGGTATCGGGTCCGTGCCATAGTCGACTCCACCGCAGCTTTCTCTAGAGTTTGAGGGGTTCCCGACTCGATCGAGGCTGTCATTCACTCCACTGCCGCAGTTCCTTATCAGCATTACAGCAATTTCTTCATAGTTCCTTTTACAGCAATTCCTTTATTTTCAGTAGTTCATTCGATTCAGTAGCTTTTCCTTCCCGGCAGATTTCTTTCTAGCATTTCTTCCATTTCCGGCAGCAGTTATCTTCCAGCTTCTTCTTCATCAGCATCCGGCAGAAATTCATTTCACAGAAGCTCTTCACAGTTTCAATTTCATCCGATCTAACAGTTATCTTCCAGCAATTTCTTTCCAGCAGCCGGCAGTAGCCTCATCTTCCAGCGATTTTGGACAACAGCTTCACATCCGATTGCGGTTTTAATTGTTCTTGTGTTAGAATGCTTCTTTCTTACGATGAATGTTGTATTGATGGATCTTCCCCAATTCAAATTGCACGTACTTTTGTTATTTTAATTCATGCATATGATGTGTTCGATCAAATGCTTCTTAGAATAGTTAGTTTCAATTGTGATGTTTCTTAGTTGTTTAAGTTTCGTTCTGAGTTGCTCTTCCTATTGCATTTAGTTATATGTCTTCATTACATGCAATTAAGTTAGGTTGGGTTTGAATTCTTTAATGTTGTAGGGTTATGTTCTGTGTTCAGTTTTGTTAATGCTTCTTTCATATTGTCCTTTCATTGCAGCAATCGTAATTAGGTTAAATTAGATTTCCTTACCTGTATTGTTTTTCCTTAATTAGGCTAGATTTCATACCTGCTCTGTCATTTCTTTTCGTAGTATTAACGTTCAAACCCAAAACCCAATTCATATCCAAAACCCAAAAGCAATAAAATACGATCCTGAAATTTATCTTGCACCAACTACATTCGTTGGGAGACGACTCGAGTTACTCTATGCTACATTAGTTTAGAGGAATTCGATATCTTAATTGTATTTGAAACCGTAACACGACAAAAAATGGTTGTCAAATTTTGGCGCCGTTGCCGGGGAATGTAGTGGTGCTTGATAATTATATTTTGACTCTATTTTTGATTGCTTATTCTTTTGTATACGGTTGCTGTCATTTTATTTGTTTTGTGACAGGGCTGCAAGATCAAAATGTTTTCACCAGAGGACTGTAAAGAGATCACAAGTGCAGTGTCAGAGTTAAAGTTTTGGGTGAATCATCTGAATCAACAAATAACCAACAGGCATTCATCTACTTACCAGCCACCATTACAACAATTCCAGCAACCACCACAATTCCAGCAGTTTCAACCACAATTTCAGAATTTTCAGCAAGGGTACAATCCAAATTTTCAACCAAATTTTCAACCAAGTCAGCCTTTCCAACAATTTCAGCAGTCAAATCAAGAATTCCAACAACCCTATTCGAATTTTCAGCAAACAAATCAGTTTTTTCATCCACAATTTTAGCAAGATCAGCTATCCTTTCAATCAAGTCAGAATTTTCAGCAGGGGTTCCAACCATTTCAGACTTTCCAGAATCAAAATCAAAGTGGATTTCAACCTTCACAGCAATATTTTTCACCAAACAATCAGAATTTTTAGCAGCCAATCCAATCTTTCAACCAACAATTTCAGCCCTATGATCAGAGTTTTCAGAATCATAATTTTCAGCAATTTCCACCAAGTTGTGAACCAACTTTTCAGCAATATAATCACCCTATTCAACCGTTTTATCAACCCCTACAGTCTAAATTTCAGACGTCACAGCCTACTCTTGGTCTTCAGCAGCCTTATGTTACATTTCAAGACCAACAGGAGTTCCACACCAATCAAGGAGGCTTTGATAATCCTAATGAGAATGAGGCTCAACAACAAAGAATGGAGGAGATGTTTCAACAAGTTCTACAATATCACCAAAAGCAACAAAGGCTTCAAGACATTGAAAGAAGCAGTGGACAAATTGTGAGTCAAATGAATCTATCTATAGGTGTAGGGGATTGCACAGAGCCCCAGGGATCACCATCATTGGTTGATGTATCAGAAGATCCAGAGGATAGGATTGAGAGTGTAGGGGATTGCACTGAGCCCCAAGAATCACCCATTCCTACTGATTTAGCGGCATTGGAGAAGATGGATAGCGGAGCTTGTAACAACCTTGATTTTGATTCTGAAGCACTACAGGACCCTTCTCATCTTTCATTTTGTGATGATAGTTTTATTGATGGTCCTAATTTTTCTAACATAGTTGTTGCAGATAATACGGAAAAAGTATGCATAGGAGATGATTTCATTGGTGTAGGGGATTGCACAGAGCCCCAGGGACCACCAACATTGACAGATACATTAAAAAATTCAGAGGACAAGCCAGAATATGTAGGGACTTACATGGTGGAAGCAAGAACCCAAGGATCACCTATTCCAGTTGAATGTCCACCAGAACTTGAGCCTGAGATGGAACCTGAACTTGACCAGGAGGGGACCACAGCTATATCTATTCTTGTAGAACCTCCAGGTATTCTTCAGCATGATCAGGTAAGTATTCCTCTTATGTCCTTGGAAAAATCAATAGAGGTACCTCAAAATGATTTTATTGTTTGTGATACCCTTATGGAGACATCTTTTGTAAAATTTGATTGTGAGAAATTCATAGAGGCACCTATTGTTGAATTTGTGGAATGTGAAGCATGTTTTGATACACCTCATGTAAATGCTGATTGTGAGAAATTCGTAGAGATGCCTAAAACTGATTGTGTTCATTGTGATGAATTTACTGACATATCTTCTGTAAAATTTGTTTGTGAAAAATCTGTAGAGGCACCTAAAATTGATTTTGTTCATTGTGGTGAATATTTGGACACACCTAGTGTTGAGATTGCTTGTTGTGATGATATTCTTGATACATCTTTTATGGAAAATAATTGTGAAAATTGCATTGAGGTACCCAATGTTGATTTTATTGGTTGTGATGCATATCTTGTTACATCTCATTTAGAAATTGATTGTGAAAATTCCATTGCGATACCTAGTGTTGATGTTATTTGTTCTGATGAATTACTGGATACATCTTATGCAGATATTAATTGTGAAAACTTCATTGAGGTGTCAATAATTGATTTTCTTGGATGTGCTGCATTTTTGGATTCTTTTTATGTAGAGATTGACGATATTACACTTCTTTCTTACCCTGCACGCTTGAGAGAGGTATTACATGGTTTTGCAGGGTCCCGAAGACTTCTGGAGTGGGTGCTCCATCTGAACAGACTCCAACCTCCTGGAAGGACTTCCAAAAAACATCAAGAGGGAGGAGTTGTTCTTATTTCGACTAATAGCACCTCACCTCTTAAGTGGGTTCTGAACCTTAATCGTCTCCGACCACCGGAAGATGCTTGTGCGGAATTAATAAGGGGGAAATACGTGCACTACAAGGTTGATCACATGAGGATAGTTCTCCCAAAATGGATGCTCCGTGCTCTCTACCCAATTTGAAGGGGAGTTTGTTCCTTTACTTTCCTTTTCTTATTTTTCTTTATGTTTATACTCGCATGTTTGTTTACTTTTATACTTTGCATTTATACTTTGTTTCCTCATTCTGCAATTTGTTTGGTTTTGAATAAATCTTGTTTGATTTCGAGTTGTATCTCCTTACATGTTCCTTTATTATGCTTTGAGAATCATAAAAGATAGTTAAGTCTGATTATCGAGTTTTGATTTCCTTGGTATGCTTGGGGACATTAATTGCATTTAGTCATTTATTGTGGTGATGGACTCTATCTTGTTAGATTAAGCATGACAGTTTATTGTTCACCTAGTGAGGATATTGCCATGCCTATCTTTAATCCTCTTATGTGTGATAGCATTTGTGATATTTGACACTCTAGAACTTGCTTTGATTCTTTTTGAAATTATAATAGCATAAGCTTACATGAATATGATGGAGGCAACCCTTCTTGTTGAACTCTTATTTTCCCTCTCCTTTGTTGTTACTACTGAGCATTTCACCTATTGCTTTCATATTTCCTTGTCAGATCTTTTCATTGCCATTACATTCTCACTGCCATATCTTTATTAGCTTATTCTTCCCTTGAGCATACAATGAGAGCATGGGGTGATTGCATGATGAGTTACATTGTTATTTCTCTATTATCAGCCTCTATTATTGTGAGTTTTAGGTGATTATCATGCTTTGCTACATTGCCTGAGACGGGCAAGTTTTAAGTGTGGGGGGGGGGGGAGACAAGTGTGTATGGATGAATGCTTGTGTGAAAAAAAAATCTCTCTTTGTGGAAAAAAAAGAGAAAATCTCTCTATAAAAAAAAAGAAAGAGAGATAGAAAAATAATAAAGATGAAAAAAAGTGAAAAAAAAAGAATGAAAAAAATTTAAAGAGAGTGAAAAAAAAATTTCTCAAGCATTCGGGATGTTGTTAGTGATGAACAAAAAGGAATATTTTCTTGATGTGTACTCTTTTGATATTATTGTTTAGAGAATCTCAAGAGTGAAGTTGTTGATACTTACATGCATTTTGAGAGAAGTTGTAAGTGGTTGTTGTGTATTGTATTGAGTATGTGCAAGGAGAATTTTGAGTGTTGGAGGTTTGATTGAGTTATTTATTTTGGCCTATTGTTTGATTGTATACATCATGTTAATTACCCCAATGCTCTCATATTCTCTTTGATCTTCTTTCATGCTCTCTATGATCTTCTTTGTTATCTACCATTCTTGTTTTCTTGCAGCACTTGGTTTCATTATTATTCATTGAAAAGCCCTCTCGATTTATGTACCTATGTTATAGTAGTGGAGAAATAGAAGATAAGCAATCATATGGTAGTGCAATGTCATGAATGTTTTGAGAGAACTCCACTTCCATATCTGTTATTTTTGTGAGCATTAGTGCATATATCCATCTTGTGAGGTTTTGTCATGCTTAGTTTATTCAAGTTGATGAAATTACCATGCTTTTGACTTATGTGAAATTTGGAACCATAAATACATGGATTCTTGAGACGTGATGATCCTAAGTAATCTTCTTTTATTATTTCTTAAAGTATTGATAGGGGATGTAATGTTTGGGAGATATGTTGTTTTCTTTTAGTTTTGTTTACTTGCCCGAGACGTGCAAGAATAAGTGTCAGGGAGTTCATAACCATCATTTTGTTGATTATTTTCTGCTCTAAAATCCATGTCTGATTCACATTTTATATGCTTAAGTTTGCAATTTTATTAGGTTTCATGTATTCCCTTCATTTTGGCTTTTAATTCTAATCTTTGTATATTTGGGATATTTTGGCACTAAATTTGAATATCATTTTGTAGGCTTCAATTGATCATGGACCTAGATCAAATTGGGTCAGACTTGAGTCAGGATTGGATCCAGATTAAAGAGATCAAGCATCGGATTAATAGGAGCCGTCCATTCCAGAGAACGGCTAGATCTGAGCCATCGGTCAACTTCTGGTCGATCCGAGTCTAAAATAGAATCAATCATGACCAGAGATCAAGATCTGAAAAATTCAGCCAAATCAGAAGTGATCTGACCGTTGGATCGAGCTCAAGATGTTCTAGACCATCCATTCATGAAAAGGGAAGATCTGGACCATCCGCCGCTGATCTGGTTAATCCGAGCTGGGAACAGGTAGATCAGGACCATTGATTGAGATCTGTGGAGTTTGGTTCAGATCTGAAAAATTCGACCGTTGGATGAAGCCAAATTGATCTCAGCCGTCCGTTGCTAATTTCTTCTGATGCTGTGAAATCTGGCTGGGTTGGCTGAACCAACTGCTGGCTTGGCTGACTAGGTCGACCCACAGAACTGGGCTGAACTCAAGCTGAGCTGTGGAAGCTGGATGGACTGAACCAAGCTGGACCGAACCATTGACTGGACTGAACCCAGGCTGGACTGAACCAACAGCTGGGCTAAGGCTGAGCTGAACTCGACTGACTGAGCTGAACCAGAGGGCTGAACTCGAGTGCTGGCTCGGTTGGTCGAATCCAAACGCTGAACTGGCTGAGCTGGGCTGAAGCCGAGAGAAACAAAAGGAAGCAGAGATCGCATAGCTAGGGCATCGGACTCCACATGCAGGCTGCTCGCGGCGATTATTCTCCTCCTCCATCTTCATCGTCGCCGCAACTAGGGTTAGGGGTTCCAACCCTAGTCGGTCGGAGCTTTGATCAACCGAGTCGAGGGGTTCCCGACTCATTCATCCACCTCCACCTCCACTGGCGTCTCCACCACTTCATCGCCGCCGACCGGAGAAGATCTGATCGCAGTTTGAGGGGTTCCCGACTCGAGCTAATCTTCTCCATCCGCTCTCCACTCCACCATAGCTAGGGTATCGGGTCCGTGCCCTAGTCGACTCCACCGTAGCTTTCTCTAGAGTTTGAGGGGTTCCCGACTCGATCGAGGCTGTCATTCACTCCACTGCCGCAGTTCCTTATCAGCATTACAGCAATTTCTTCATAGTTCCTTTTACAGCAATTCCTTTATTTTCAGTAGTTCATTCGATTCAGTAGCTTTTCCTTCCCGGCAGATTTCTTTCTAGCATTTCTTCCATTTCCGGTAGCAGTTATCTTCCAGCTTCTTCTTCATCAGCATCCGGCAGAAATTCATTTCACAGAAGCTCTTCACAGTTTCAATTTCATCCGATCTAACAGTTATCTTCCAGCAATTTCTTTCCAGCAGCCGGCAGTAGCTTCATCTTCCAGCGATTTTGGACAACAGCTTCACATCCGATTGCGGTTTTAATTGTTCTTGTGTTAGAATGCTTCTTTCTTACGATGAATGTTGTATTGATGGATCTTCCCCAATTCAAATTGCACGTACTTTTGTTATTTTAATTCATGCATATGATGTGTTCGATCAAATGCTTCTTAGAATAGTTAGTTTCAATTGTGATGTTTCTTAGTTGTTTAAGTTTCGTTCTGAGTTGCTCTTCCTATTGCTTTTAGTTATATGTCTTCATTACATGCAATTAAGTTAGGTTGGGTTAGAATTCTTTAATGTTGTAGGGTTATGTTCTGTGTTCAGTTTTGTTAATGCTTCTTTCATATTGTCCTTTCTTTGTTGCAATCGTAATTAGGTTAAATTAGATTTCCTTATCTGTATTGTTTTTCCTTAATTAGGCTAGATTTCATACCTGCTCTGTCATTTCTTTTCGTAGTATTAACGTTCAAACCCAAAACCCAGTTCATATCCAAAACCCAAAAGCAATAAAATATGATCCTGAAATTTATCTTGCACCAACTACATTCGTTGGGAGACGACTCGAGTTACTCTATGCTACATTAGTTTAGAGGAATTCGATATCTTAATTGTATTTGAAACCGTAACACGACAAAAAACGGTTGTCACCCACCCACTAATGGTCTCCTTTCCGGACTTTCCGGAGGCGGAGAAACCCGTCTTACAGTTCAAGTTTACAATCAAAATGATATGTAAATTAAGTGCATAAAATAAAATCAAACCAAACAAAAGTCGACGATCTCGGCCGATCTAGAACTCCGAAGTGCTGCGTACTTCCTCCTGGAGCCTCCTTGGTCATAGAGCATCATCTCTAGCGCTTTTTCTTCGCTTAGAATGCTTAGAATGTTGTAGCAGTTGTTGTTCTGAGTTGAGGGGTCGATGCCCCATTTATAGCTTCATCTCGGGCGCCCTAGAGGCTTTGGGGTGTCTCTATATGGTCAAAATTTCATCCATTTTTGCAAACTTCGCGATACTGATAAGAATAGCTAGTCCAGGGCGCCCTAGACCTTCCAGGGCCCCTGGAACCATCCAAGTGCCTAGTATCCAGGGCGCCTGGAAGCATGGGGGTGCCTGAATTCATTCAGGCGCCCTGGATGCAGTTTCCAGGCCATCTTGTGTTTGCTCGCCTGCCTTGTCTCCAATCTAGGTACCTACAAGATACACAAACACAAGACAAAGAAATATATAATCTTAGCCTTAATGATTGGTTCTAACTTTGGATTTCTCACGAAACCCTAGGTCGAACCGACGCCTAGTGTTCCTATCTCGGGGAACACACCCTAGCCTACTCCTCTCAGGAGAAGTTTGCAAACCGGCTCCTCCGGTTGGAGTTTTGCCCGATCATCCAGATCAGGACTTCGGTGCCCAGCCCACAACCACGACTTATTGCCCAACCCGCGGTTAGGTCTTTGGTGCCCAACCCTTGCCAGGACTTATTGCCCAATTCCACGAACCAGAACTTCATGCCCAAGCCTCAGTCATGTCTTAGGTGGCTAGCCCTTGGCCAGGACTTTATGCCCAATTCCACGAACAAGGTCTTCGTGCCCAACCCTCGGTCAGGTCTTAGGTGCCCAGCCTTGGCCAGGACTTATTCCCAATTCCAAGAACCAGGACTTCATGCCCAACCCTCAATAAGGTCTTAGGTGCCTAGCCTTCGGCCAGGACTTAGTGCCCAATTCCTCAATCAGGACTTATTGCCTAGGTTAACTAGGACTTTTCTTTACCTTGATAAGGATTTCTTTTCCTAGTCATATAATCCTGACTAGACTTCTCTTCTGCCAAACATCAAGTCCTATTTGGCTCAATCCTTGGTCTAACTGACCAACCCTGGGTTTTCTGCTAAACATCAGATCCTGTTTAGCTAACTGATCAAACCTCAGTATATTAACCAGATTTGATCTAGGTTTGATCATCCTGCCAAATATCAGGTCCTGTTTGGCTAACCCTTGGTTACCTTAACCAACCCTGGGTTCTGGTTGACTCTGCCAAACATCAGATCCTGTTTGGCTAAACTTTTTTCAACCTGATCAATCCTGGGTTACCATATATAAGGTCCTGTTTGGTTTAACCCTTGATCACTTTGACTATCCCTTACCTTGTCTAACACATATTGTTGCTAACTTAAGTATATTGTTAAACAATGAAACACTTAGAGAAGGGCATCATTGATGCATCTTGCACCAGTAATCTCTCCCTTTTTGATGTTTGACAATATGTTAAGGTAGAATCGGTCTTAAGGATTAAGTCTAGGATTAATCCATTGGGCGAAAATGAAAAAAATTCTAACTTAAGCTCCTCTCTCCCCCTTTGTCACACATCAAAAAAACACAAAAAAACTTGCACCAACAATGAAAATTTTGAAACGATCACAAGTCTTTCTCCCTTTTTAAGATCATTTCTCTCCTCCTTTTGAAAATACTTAGGATAATTTTTTGAAAGCATATATAATTTTTGTAATATAATCAAAACCCCCTTTTTGAGAAAAACTACGTACTTATTTTAAAAAAAATTCTTAATTGCACCAACAATAGGGGAAAATATGTAAAAAAAATTTGAACTTCCCTAAGTCTGACAACAATCCTAGGAATCTTGTTGACCACAAGCAAATTCCTATGTGTCTTAGGGATTTTCCTTAAATGAATAGTTTCTTAGTAACATTTTGTTTTCAAAAAATAATAATTTTCTTGACTTGGTTTCTTTTCTAGTCTGACAGAATCCTAGGAAACCTTGTTAACTACAAGGAAATTTCCTAAGTGTCCTGGAAATTTTCCAAACTCAAGTAAAAATTATTTCAACTCGATTCCAAAAGTCGAAAAAAAATTTTGAAATAAGTTCTTGACTTGGATTCTTTTCTAGTCTGACATAATCCTAGGAAACCTTGTTAACTACAAGGAAATTTTCCTAAGTGTTCTAAAAATTTTCCCAACTCAAGGTGAGATGAACTTGTTCAACAGATGAAAAGATTTTCATAAAGTAATTTTTAAGACTGAGAAAAATATGATTTAAAAAGATAGTGTTTTGAAAAGAGAATACTTATGTTTTCAAAATGATTTTAAAAATTTACTTTATGAAAACATAATATTTTTGAAACATTTATTAATTCTTTTAATTTGACCTCCCCCTAAACTTGACACAGTCCTAGGAAGCTTGTTGACTACAAGTGATCTTCCTCTGAGTCTTAGGGTTTGATTCAAACGAATAGAATTATCTAATAATTTTTTAAAAAAAATAGTCAGAAAATAGAATTAAATTCTTTTGAGTAGGACTCCCCCTAAACCTGACACAATCTTAGGAATCCTTACACATCATAAAGAATATTTCCTATGTGTCTTTAGAGTTCATCCAAATCAAAAGAGCAATTAGCACAATTTTTGAAATGCATTTTGAAATAGTATGATATTTTTCAAAGACATAATTTTTGAAAAAATATTTTGAAGGATATCATAAGTTTTTGAGATATTTTTTGAAAACATAATAACTTTGAAATGATAGTAATTTTTAAAGCACACTGTATTTGAATGATCTACATTTTTGAAACGAATAATCTCTGAAACTAATAAATTTTGGAAAATAACTTTTAACAAAAACTCCCCTGAACCTGACACCGTCTGACTCTACCTTAGTGTCTTAAGGGACTTTAGTGTTGACCTAAATGGTTTATGTCTAAGTGTGTAGGTCAACCATTTTTCGAAATAGATATATGATTTTTGAAAATGTATTTTATAGATAAGCAATCAGGCAAGCATGAAATTCATTAAAACATTATTATGTTGAACCATTATTTTGAAAATAGATTTTTAAGAACATAACCTAAAGATTTTGAAACCATTTTGAAAAATATTTGTCTATTTATTAGTCCTTAACATCTCACCCTTTCTAAGTGTCGTAGTACAAGCAAACATGATTGCCTTATGAATGTATTGTGAGATGCTTAAATAATTTTTCTCAATTTATTTATAGACTGGTTGACCTCGAGTTAGATTCCAGTTTAATCAATTTCTAAATTAAAGATAATTTTCAATAATCGGCTTCCAGGTCTTGGCGAGGCACAGAGGCCTTCTTTGGTCGTAGCCTTATTGGATCATCAACCCTTTCCTTAGACAAAGTCTTTTAAAGAAATAATATCTTTATTTTACTCTTTGAAAAACTCTGGTCTAACTAGTCTAGGATGTGGCGAGGTAGCTTTGACTAGTTTCACTTAGCTAAGCCATGCTTCCCTAACGTACTATCATCTCGCTTCACCCTGGTACTAGGTTAGGCAATGTGTCAACCAATCATTTCCTATCTTACCGTTCTAAATAATGCAAAAATTAAACATGAATGACATGATAGATATTTAAAAAAAATCAGCAAATGCATGAACATAACATTTATGCATGAGTCAATCAAGTCATAACATTTTAATTAAGTTTCTAATAATATATTAAATTCCCGATTTGATACAAATCGTGTGAACCCGCGAATATGCCAACCCACTTTGACATATTTGATATTATTTTAGTTGGATGTTTCGGTTGAGTAGAATTTTGTTTAGTTGCATATTTGAAGGTAATTAATTTGAATTTTAGTTCATGGATTATATTACATTAAGGATTGAAAAGCTCAAGTTGTGGAGTTAATTAAGTGTAATTATTAAGAGTTAATTAAAAAAAATTAATTAAAGTTGAATTTAAAATTTGATTAAGTTTGAAAAAATTAATTAAGGTTGAAATTATTAAAAATTAATTAATGTTGAAAAAAATTAATTAAGGATTTAATTATTACGAATTAATTAGGATTATAAAATATTAGGAATTAATTAGAGTTAAAATTGTTACGAATTAATTAGAGTTAAATTAATTAAGAATTAATTAGAGTTAAAATAATTAAGAATTAATTAGAATTTAAATTAAATTAATTAAGAATTTAAATTAATTAAGAATTAATTAGAGTTAAAATTAAGAATTAAGTAAGGTTTAAGAATTAATTTATGTTGTTAAGAATTAATTAAGATTTAAATTATTTGAATTTATGTTATTAAGATTTTATTTGAATTTAGGTTATTAAGAAATAGGGTTTAAGATTTCAGGGTTAAATAGAAATTGTGTGTCTAATTGCATCATTGCTAATAATTCAAAAAATTTAGATTCCTTAACATATTCTTTTGTTTTTAAACTTTCAAATTTTTTAAATACTTTTGCCTTATTTGAATTCTTCATCAAATTAAAATTGATAATTGTATCCTTAATTTTGTTGAATTCTTCATCATCTTCAGAATCATATTCTTCATCATGATTTTCAAAGTTATTAATTAAATTTTATTATCTACAAAATAGGTAGAATTATTAATTAATGTTGCATAATTATCATTAGCATTATCATGAATATTTTCAGAATTAATAGTTAAGGGTTGACAATTATTTTCAGAAATATTTAGATTATCAGAATTGACAGTAATATTATTATGCTTAATATTATATGAATTATCAATAATATTATTATTCTTAACATTCTCATAATTATCTGTAATATTATCCTTCTTATCAATATTAATAGATAAAATATTGGAATTAATTGTAAAAATTATTGCATTGATATTAAAAATTAAAGAATTCATATATGATATTTTAGTATTATCAATATTTATTAATTGGTCATTCAATAACTTAAGTTGATTATGCAAAAGATCTAGTTTATCAGAAAAATTCTCAGTAATATCTAAATTATCAGCATGCTTGAAAAATTGTGCAGGAATTTGAAATTTACTGTCACAATTAATCTTACATACCTTGGACAGACACTGGTTCTTGTAGTGATCGTGCTTTTGACATTTGAAGCTCTGGATGTGGCTCTTGTCCCTCCGGACTCCTGGCGCTGGTATCTCCTTTGCCGCCGATGGTGATGATCGAGTCTTATGAGTAGGACACTGGTTTTTATAGTGTCCTCTCCCCCTGCACTTAAAACATATTATATGAAATTTAAAAACTGACATAATTGAAGTATACCTGATTCACCCTTGCTCCCCCTCAACTCCTGGCGTCTTTACTTCGTCGGCTGTTAGTCCGGTGAAGAGCTACCAGGCTCTGATACTGTTAAATCTGAAACTTTTGTGTCATCGAGAAAATTTGTCGGAAGAGGGTCCTAGGATTTCTGAGCTCTTAGACGATGTTCGGGGAGTAAATGCAATAAACCTAAGGGCAAGATCTGGATTGATCAAAGCTTGGAGGGCTAATGTGCAAAATGGCCACACATATAGCCTTTCCCTTCTCCTTTCCTGCGCACTAAGCCCTAACCAATCGGTCGATCCCTGTTTCCATCTCTTCCTCTGCCTGAAGCGCTCTGTGCCCTATACGTGAGCCCTTTGCCGCGACTTCATCTTCTTCCTCGCCTTCTTCACACGATCGCCATAGAAGATGGTTGTTTCTGCGACACGACTCACCTCCGTACGTGCTTTGTTTTGGAAAGCTGATGAGGGATCTCTTTAGAGTGCAAGCTTTTCCTTGGAGTTGACCGAGCATTCGTCTATTGGGTGGTTTGTTTCTGGTAGGTAAGCATTCCCTTATAGATCTTCTAAAGAGATCCTTACTGTGTTGGTTTGCACCGATCGCGATGTTATCTCTGGAATTCAAATCGTGTCTGGCTTGTTAGGGCAGGAAGGGAATCTGAGGTTTGTCTTGAAGATGGACTGAATCCGTACTTCAGACGTGGATGGTTAGCTCAGTCCCGAATCTAAAGATTGACGATCCTTCTCCTCTTCCTTAATCCCCTCGTGGTTGAAGTTGGATTCTTGGACTCGGCTGCTGTTAGTTTTGATCTCCGAGAAATCTGAGGTAAGGTCTTTGATTGATCCTGATCTTGATGTGGATAATCTCTTTGAATCAAAGCTAAGTTATGGGCTTTAGGGTTGTGATGTTGGTGTTTAAACTCAAATCTGGCAGTTGATCTGGCTAGGGGTTAATTGGTGGTTGCTCAGCTACTTATAACAGCGATTCGGCTGATTGAGGTTGGTTTTTGAGCGACTGGGTGTAAGGTAAGCTCAATTTGATTGTGGTTATTGAAATTAGGGTTTTCTTGGATGTGTAAAGTTGATTCTAGGTCAAGTTTGTGGATGTATCAGTGTGATCCTTAATCCATTGTGGGATCAAGATGGCTTCACTCTTATGAAATGATTATATTGAGTTTTAGAATTAATCACTTGTGTTATCCATTCTCACATTAAAGATCTTGGGGTTTGTATTTGGGGTTAAACCTAAACTTGATGATGTTGGAATTGAAAACAAACCTAGCATAATCCTAAATCTTAATTATGCGGAGTAAATAGGAATCTTTCATTTAATTAGAGGTAATTAAATGGAAAGGGAATGGTTAGATTAATCTGAGCATGGGTTAGGGATTTATTAGCTAGTTACTAGTTCTGTGTAATAGCTAATCCAATATATATATCCTTGATACAGGGACTTGACTTGGATTTACCGTTATGGATTATTGGCGGGTGGTTCTTTTCTTTTGTCATACGGACTTCTACTCTTTGGAGGAGGGTACTTCTTGCTTGTATTCTGTGGTCCACTTTTCTTTATGCATGGCTATATTGTTATTTATGTAGTAGGCTAATATTGACCTTTATCCGCTACCATGTTGTTATTCTTGTTGATACATATGTTTGACCTTGGATATGATCTAAATTTCCTTCTATACAGTCTCGTTTATTTGTTATCTGATTCTGTATAGCATTGGTATGAGCATGAGTATGTGGATAGAGATTAGCATACCACTGTATGGTTGCATTGATTGATTCTAGTGATACTTGCATGTGCATCTGAATATAGATTGATTGGGTTATGATGCATACATATGACCTGTGCATGATAGGTTGAGTTATGTGTCGATGACTTGGTAGGGGTTGTATGTGTTGGAGACATGCACCATACCTGCATTGTTGCATGTTGGCGGTCAGCGACTCCCTTGTGGTTGAGCCTATCGTTTTCCATGATATGCACACACGACCACTCATGGGTTAGTGGATACCGTTGGGTGTGTGCATTTGCTCTATACTGCTTTGCTCAACCGCTCATGGGTAGTGGTTTCGAAGCGTGGTAGCAGGCAGGGATCCCTTCTCTTCCCATAGACCAGTGAAGATGAGAGAGATATCTCCCCCATATATACATGGGGGCGGAGTGTTTACTCCACCAGCATCCTGTCCACTCGGTCACTCAGGAGCAGTGATGGCAGAGTGCGGACAGTGTCACAGCTCTACCCACTCGGCCGACAGAGTATCGCCTGTCTTGGTGGCTTGACTGGTGTTAGGGGGTGACCATGACATTGCATCATGTGCATATGATGCATTTATGCATTGATTGTGTTTGCTGTATTTACTTACTGCACTTGTTTGACATGCACATACAGGATGTACTTTTGGTATGGTTTGTTGACCCTGCACTTGCTCGTATGGTATGAGTTCTATTATGATAATGATAGATTGATTTCTGGTATGTACAGTTCTTTATTATTTCAGTTATGCATACTTCTAATATTATTATGGAGACTGTATCCTGTTGTTTCTGTATAGCTGATTTAGATATTTTTCTACCATGCATATCTTTCTATATACCCACGGAGTCCATTTGGACTCACCACCCGTCACAATATTTTTGTTTTCAGGTTGACAGCTCGCCGGAGGAGCCCAGTTGCCGGTCCTGGTCCCTACGACTCCATTGTTGGGTGCTTCCGCATTCGTTTCCTTTTTGATAGCATTCGTTATGCGTTGTATTTGTTTTTCATATACCATGGGCTTGTATTGGATTTATTCTTGCGGTATTTTATTTTTGAGTCCTTTGTTGGACTTTGTGTTTGGGGATTTGCTACGCGCCTGCCTTGGGGGCAGCTCAGGTGAGTTCTATGTTCCAGTGTTGTGGTGTTTCATTATCTTATACTTTATATATATCTTCTTTATGGCCTGTGGCCATTTTATATCTGCGTGTGTCTGTGTGTATGTGTAAATTGTCCGTCGAACAGGGGAGATGCTGTCGATTTTATATTGGATCAGCGGCTCCAATGGTCTCGGGGTGTGACAATTTATTTTCGCGCTCACTTGGCTACCAGATTCAAGGAACTTTAGTATTTGTCCCGGAGGTCCAGGGTTCGAATCTGGGGAAGGCAAAAATCCACTGCTATGAGTGGGAAGACCGTAGGGCACGGCTTAGAGAGCCGCTTGATGGGGCTAGAGGGGCCATGTCGCTACAGATACCACTTGTAGGACCGGTGCCATCGATAGAGGGGGTGAATATCGACTCAAAAAATCTTTCAGAAAACTCGTCGTTTTGTTCGTTCTAGGCAAAGAGTTAGTGCACATCGGAAAATAGAAAGAACAAAAATAAACAACACAGAAGACAAGCAAGTTTTTACTTGGTTCCCAACCCCCCAGGGTCAATACATCCAAGGCCTAATTACGGGTAGCGCCCGTCCACTAATGGTCTCCTTTCCAGACTTTCTGGAGGTGGAGAAACCTGTCTTACAGTTCAAGTTTACAATCAAAATGATAAGAAAATTAAGTGTGTAAAATAAAATCAAACCAAACAAAAGTCGACGATCCCGGCTGATTTGGAACTCTGAACTGCAGCGCACTTCCTCCTGGAGCCACCTTGGTCGCAGAGCTTCATCTCAGGTGCTTTTTTCTTCTCTTAGAATGCTTAGAATGTTGTAGCAGTTGTTGTTCTGAGTTGAGGGGTCGATGCCCCTTTTATAGCTTCATCTCAGGCGCCCTAGAGGCTATGGGGCGTCTCTATATGGTCAAAATTTCATCCATTTTCGTGAACTTCACGATGCTGATAAGAATAGCCAATCCAGGGCACCCTAGACCTTCCAAGGCGCTTGGAACCATCCAGGTGCCTGGTATCCAGGGCACCTAGAAGCATGGGGGGCGCCCTGGATGCAATTTCCAAGCCATCTTGTGTTTGCTCTCCTGCCTAGTCTCCAACTCTAGGTACCTGCAAGATACACACACACAAGACAAACAAATATATAATCTTAGCCTTAATGATTGGTTCTGACTTTGGATTTCTCATGAAACCCTAGGTCGACCTACGCCTAGTGTACCCTTCCCGGGGAACACACCCTCACCTACTCCTCTCAGGAGAAGTTTGACAACCGGCTCCTCCGGTTGGACTTTTGCCCGATCTTCCGGATCAGGACTTCAGTGCCCAGTCCACGACCATGACTTATTGCCCAACCCGCGGTCAGGTCTTCGGTGCTCAGCCCTTGGCCAGGACTTATTGCCCAATTTCACGAACCAGGACTTCGTGCCCAACCCTCGGTCAGGTCTTAGGTGCCTAGCCGTCGACCAGGACTTATTGTCCAATTCCACAAACTAGGACTTCGTGCCCAACCCTCGGTCCAGTTGGACATAGTTCCCAATTCCTCGAACCAAGACTTATTGCCTAGGATAACTAGGACTTTTCTTTACCTTGATAAGGATTGCTTTTGCTAGTCATATTAATCCTGACTAGACTTCTCTTCTGCCAAACATCAAGTCCTGTTTGGCTCACTCCTTAGTCTAACTGACCAACCCTGGGTTTTCAGCTAAACATCAGATCCTGTTTAGCTAACTGATCAAACCTCAATATGTTAACCAGATTTAATCTAGGTTTGATCATCCTGCCAAACATCAGGTACTGTTTGGCTAACCCTTGGTTACCTTAACCAACACTGGGTTTTGGTTGACTCTGCCAAACATCAAGTCCTGTTTGGCTAAACTTTTGTCAACCTGATCAATCCTAGGTTACCAAACATAAGGTCCTATTTGGTTTAACCCTTGATCACTTTAACGAACCCTTACCTTGTCTAACACATATTGTTACTAACTTAAGTATATTGTTAAACATCGAAACACTTAGAGAAGGGCATCATTGATGCATCTTGCACGAACAGCTACGTGATCCCTAACAAAATGATGTTTTACTTCAATGTGTTTAGTTTGGGAGTGATGAATAGGGTTATTCGTAAGATTGATCGAGCTTATGTTGTCAATGAATACTTTAGTTTAGGTATAGTCTAGCTGGAAATCCTTAAGTGTGTGTATCATCCATAAAAGTTGTGATACACACTCCTCTAGGGCAACATACTCTGCTTCAGTTGTGGATAAGACAACGCAATGTTGCTTTCTACTACACCAGCTGACTAGACTGTGTCCTAGTAATTGACAACTTCCACTTGTGCTTTTTTTTTATCTAATATGCATCTGACATAGTTTGAGTCAGAGTACCCTAATAATTCGAAGTTGGAGGTTCTAGGATAACAAATACCAACATTTAGGGTACCCTTTATGTACCTAAGGATTCTTTTTAGGGCAGCTAGGTGAGACTCCTTAGCACATGTTTGGTATCTCGCGCACATTCCTACTACGAACAGGATGTCGGGTCTACTAGCAGTTAAGTATAATAAACTACCTATCATGCGTCTATATAGTTTTAAGTCAACTGACTTCCCTTCAAGGTCATTACCTATTTTGACATTTGTGACCATGGGAGTACCTAAACTCTTTGAGTTTTCCATTTTGAATTTCTTAATTAATTCTCTTTCATATATGGATTGATGAACATAGTTACCATCACTGGTTTGTTTTATTTGTAGACCTAAGAAAAAATTTAGTTCACCTACCAAACTCATTTCAAACTCACTCTACATAATTTTAACAAAATCTTTTAGGAAGTTTTATTAGTCAACCCAAAAATTATGTCATCTACGAAGATTTGGGCTATAAAATGTCTTTTTCTAAGGTTTTAACAAATAAGGTTGAGTCAATTTGGCCTTGGTTAAATCCCTTAGAAATCAAGTAGGTTGATAGTCTTTCGTACCAGACCCTAGGTGCTTGTTTTAACCCATAAAGGGCTTTCCTAAGTTTGAACACATACTCGGGATTGTCTAAGTCCTCAAATCCTAGGGTTGTCATACATACACTTCCTCTTTTATGAACCTATTAAGGAAGGCAGAATTGACATCCATTTGGTATAGTTTAAAACCTCTATGGGCTACAAAAGCTAGTAACATCCTAATTGATTCATGTCTGGCTACGGGGGCATAAGTTTCATCATAATCCAACCCTTCGACTTGACTAAACCCTTTAGCTACTAAGCGGACTTTGTTTCTCACAATTTCCCCTTGATCATTTAGCTTGTTTCTAAATACCTACTTAGTATCTATAACTGACTTACCTTCCGGTTTGGGTACTAAGTCCCAGACTTGATTTCTCTCAAATTGGGCTAGTTCTTCTTGCATTGCAATCATCCAATCTGGGTCAGGTAGGGCTTCTTCTATATTCTTAGGTTCTATTTTTGAAATTAGGGAAATTTGACTAAGATTTCTGTAAGAAGACCTTGTTTTGACCCCTAAGGTTGGATCACCCAAGATTTGATCAGATGGATGATTTAGTCTGGGTTTCTTAATTCTCCTAGAACTAGGTTCAGCCTCAGGTCCGGCTGGTAGGTTTGGTTCAACTATTGGTTCAGTTGATGCCTCAGTAGTTGGTTCAATTAATGGTTCAATTTCTTCTTGATCATGATTTGAAGTATTTAGGCTTGGTTTGATAGTGGGTTTTGTTTCAGTTTCTTCATCAAATATTAAGTTTGTGGTTTCTTCAATTTTAAGGGTTTATTTATTGTACACCCTATATGCCCTACTTGTTGTTGAATATCCTAGAAACGTACCTGGGATTGATTTTGATTGAAATTTGCCTAGGTAGTCTTTAGTATTTAAAATGTGTACTTTACACCCAAAAACCCTTAAATAATGTAAATTTAGTAGTCTGTGATAATAAATTTCATAAGGGGTTTTGTTGTGTCTTTATTTATTAAGACCCTATTTTGAATATAACAGGCTGTATTTACTGCTTCTGCCCAAAATTGATTAGTTAAGTTGTATTCGTTGAGCATGGTCCTCGCAACTTCCTGAAGGGTTCTATTCTTCCTCTCAACTATTCCATTTTGTTGGGGAGTTCTAGGACATGAAAATTCATGGATGTACCCGTTAATTTTACAGAATTCCTCAAATCTCAGATTTTCAAATTCTCCCCCATGGTCATTCCTAAGTCTTTTAATTTTTGTGTCATTTTGATTTTCTATCATTTGCACAAATTATTAAATGAGTTAAATGTTTCATCTTTGGTTTTTAGGAATCTAACCCAGGTAAACCTAGAGTAATCATCAATAATTACTAAGTAGTACCGATTCCCGCTTAGCGACTTAGCTCCTTGTGAATCAAATAGGTCTAGGTGTAGGAGCTCAAGTGTGGCTTGGGTTAAGTCTGACTGGGTTGATTTGTGAGTTGACTTGGTTTGTTTACCTTGTTGACATGGATTACAGATGACATTTTCAAGGTTTTTAATTTTTGGTATCCCTTTAACTAGTCCAAGTTGACTTAGTTTTGAAATTAACTTTGTATGGGTGAGGCCTAGTCTTCTATGCCATAAATTGGTTTCTTCTAGTTGAGTTAGAAAACAATTAGGTGTTATGGGTAGATTAATGGTATAGATATTGTTCTTTCTACTACCCTTAAATGTAACTTCTGAGTCTTGTAGATTCCTAATCAGGCAGTCAGAATTGATGAAGGTAACTATATAACTAGTATCACACAGTTAGCTAATGCTAAGTAAGTTAAATTTAAAGTTTTCAACTAGCAACACCTTTTTGATAATGAAATCAGAGTTTAGTTCAATATTACCTGACCCAATTAATTTAAGTGTGGCATTGTTGCCAAATGCCACTAAGCCTAGGTCTTTGAACATGATTTTGGTGAACTTCAATTTATCCCCAGTCATGTGTCTGGAGCATCCACTATCCAACATCCACTGGTCCAAATCTTTATGTTCCTACACATAAAGTATGTTTGATTTGGTTCCATTTATATAGAAGTAAGGATAGATTGATTGAATTTCACTGCCTAATCTGTCTCACCCATATCTAAGGTTATCAAGCATGTTGACCTTATGGGTTTCTTTTGTGAGACATGTTTGCAGTTTTAAAAAAAGAATTGAGTTTGAGTTGATTTTGAAAATATTAAGTGAATCTTTGAGAAATATTATGTGGAATTTTGACAGATATTAAGTGCAATTTTAATTTTGAAAAATATTAAGTGACATTTTAATTTTAAAAAATATTAAGTGAAATTTTAATTTCAAAAATATTAAGTGTAATTTTAATTTTTGAAAAATATTATGTGTAGAATTACTTTTGAGAATGTTAAGTATAGAATTAATTTTGAAAATGTTAAGTGTAGAATTAATTTTGAAAGTGTTAAGTGTAGAATTAATCTTGAAAATGTTAAGTGTAGAATTAATTTTTAAAATGTTAAGTGTAGAATTAATTTGGTTTGTTGGGTTGGACTACATTATTAGGTCCTAAACATCTCACCCAATTCTAAGTGACAATATAGGTTTCCTTATCTGTTTTTTGAGATGTATTATTTTGATCTTTGATTTAATGTTAAATCTAAGATTTAATTAAAACTTGTGTTAGATTTGAGTTTATCAAATAGTAATTTAAAAGTGAGTTTCGATAATCGGCTTTCAGGTCTTGGCGAGGCACAGAGGCCTTCTTTGATCGTAGCCTTATTGGATCAACAACCCTTTCCTAGACAAAGCCTTATAAGTAAAAATCATTTTCAAATTACTTTGTGAGAAACTCTGGTCTAACTAGCTTAGGATTTGGAGAGGTAGCTTCGGCTAGATTCACTGGACTAAACAGACCAAATAGGGTACTCCTTACCCTACTTGACTCCTTAGACAAACTTCCCTAACGTACTATCATCTCACCTCCTCCTAATACTATGTTGTTCAAGTTTCAAGTAAGTTGTTAAGGCAATCAGCCCTAGAATGATTGGAAGATCATGGTTTTGATGTGTGTGTGTGAATATGTTTAAGGTTAGGGTGTTATGTTGTATTTGATATGTGTGATTGAGTTTGCAGGACTTGGAGAATCACACATTGTGAACATATCCGAGGGACGAGAGCCGAGGGAGGAGGACTCCAAGGGCAAGCCGGGAAGTGGACTTCAAGGGCACACGTGAAGGGTGGCATGGAGGCAAGCCAAGGGAAGGCTTGTGTGCGCATCCGAGGGACAAGAGCCAGAGGAAGATGACTTTAAGGGGCGAGCCAAGGTAGTGGACCTGAAGGCACACGTGAAGGAGAAGGTTCACAGTGGCTGAAACTAAGCTGAGAGGCAGAGCAGTCGACTGGCCAGAGGGCAGTCGACTGCCAAAACTCACAGAGAGTTTTCAGCCTCTGACCAGTCGACTGCCCCAGGGGCAGTCGACTGGTAACACCCCAAAACTAGCCGTTGGCTAGCAATTAATGCTAGACCAGTCGACTGCCCAGGGGCAGTCAACTGGTGTGGGGCTGGACAAACTGCGAGTTTGCCCTGTTCTCTTATAAAAGGAGGACCTTTTTGCACGTGAACGGTACGGTTTCGTACTGTAACGAAGTGTTGCTCGTGCAAAAAGCCTTCTCATCTTCCTCTCTCTTCAATCACAATATTCTGTAAAGAGGAAGACAACATTCTATAAAGGTTTCTCCACCTGAAGGAGATTTTTCTTAGTGGAGGTGGAGTACGTGAGTGGATCCTTGGATTAGTCACCCATTTGGGTGGATACCAAGTAAATTCTGATTGTTAGCATTGTTTTTATTATCCTTTGCATATTATTATTTCTGCTACGCTAACAACCTTGTAGAGACGTAAACGTAAAAGTACTATTCACCCCCCCTCTAGCACGCCTGTCGATCTATCAGTTGGTATCAGAGCCGGTTCGTTTCGGAAGAACTCACCGTCAACCGGAGCAAAGCTAAATGACGTTTCAAGAGGGATACAACACTGCACGGCCACCCTTCTTCGACGGGAACGACTTCGCGTACTGGAAAGGTAGGATGCAGTACTACCTTATGAATGATATTGAAAACTGGATCAGTATTGCAGACGGATTCGATGCACCTGTCGATGAAAGAGGAGAACAGACATCTATGAGATCTTGGTCGAAAGAGGTCATGAAGAGGGTGCAGTCCAATGCCAAGGCCACCACCACACTTCAGTGCGGGCTCTCAAAGGAGCAACTCAACAAGGTGGGGTCATTCAAGAGCGCCAAAGAATTGTGGGACAAACTGGTGGAACTGAACGAAGGGTCCAACGAGTCTAGAAGAGCAAAGAAGGACTTGCTCATGGGTCAACTCCAATCCCTGTCCATGAAGAGCAACGAGACTGTTAGCCAACTGCATGGAAGGATGAAGTAGGTCATCAATGAACTCCATGTGATTGGAGAAAAGATCGAGAACCGAGATCTCGTCAGGTACGTCCTACAAGCCTTCCCAAGAACAACTTTGTGGGCATCCATGGTTGATGCCTACAAAGTATCAAGGGATTTGTCCATAGTTAAATTAGATGATCTATTCTGTGAATTTGATGCACGAGCAAGCTAACGTTTCGGCCAAAGAGAAAGGTATAGCCTTTATTGCTGAAAAGGAGAAGAAGAAGAGGAAGGAGAAGAAGAAGGTGGTCTACTCCTCCTCATCCGATTCAGAGGAGTCCAGTGCCTCTTTGGATAGCGACCAAGAGGCTTTCATGGTAAGGAAAATGCGTAAGACTTTCAAAAGTTTTTCTAACAAGTCTTATGCTAGGAAAGGGTCCAAAGGCAAGTGTAAGGTCAAAGACATCATCTGCTACAACTGCCACCAAGAGGGACACATGAAGAACGAGTGCCCTCAACTAAAGAGAAGAGATGACAAGAAGGAGGAGAAGAAGAAAGGTGACAAGAAGAGGTCGAAGGCAAAGGAGAAGGGTGCTACCAACCTCAAGGTGACCTGGGATGATCCATCATCTTCGGAGGAGGAAGAAGAGCAAGTCTCACATTTTGCTCTCATGGCAATGGACCACTCAGATTCATCAGATGATGAAAGGAGTTCGAGCAGTGAAGATGAGAGCGCCTCCTCTTCATCATCATCATCCGAGTCAGAAGCTTCGGTAAGTGAGGTATACCACTTACCCTTCTCTACTTTAGTTAAGATTATTTCTAGCACTAACATGGATTTAGCTAAGGCTAGAAGTAAGATTAAGGAATTAAAAGATGAAATTGCCATGCTTAGAGTAGAGTCTACAAAACTTAAGGAAGAATTACATGCTTGTTCTTTTACATCACATGATTCATGTTTTGAAACTGAAAATAGGGAACTAAGGAAAAAGGTAGAGGACCTCACAAAGGCACTTAGGAAATTTCAAGTGGGGTCTAGCAACTTAGATATGATAATAAATAGTCAAAGGGACGTCTATAACAAAGCCGGATTAGGGTATAGGCCAAAGACAAAGGAAGTGACCTTTGTCTCACTCATGGGTAGGATTGGTGCATCTAGGAGACAAGGGTTTAAGGGAAACACCAAGAGGGCATGGGTTCCTAAAAGATTTTTAAATGATGCTTGTGGATCATAAATTTGGGTACCAAAAGAGTATGTTTTTCATGTTGTATAGGTAAAGGTGAAGGTGACCTCAACTATGTGGATAGTAGATAGTGGATGCTCAAGACATATGATCGGAGATGTGAGCAAGTTCACTACTATTAGCTACCTAAGAGAAGGGACGATCTCCTTTGGAAATAGTGGAAAACTGAGAATTATTGGTAGGGGCACCATTGAGGTATCTCCTACAATTTCCATACATAAGGTACTCTTAATTAAAGACATGAAGTTTAACATACTTAGTGTGAGTCAGTTATGTGATCCGGGCTTTAGAGTTGAATTCCATGATAGAAAGTGCCTAATTAAACATAATGAGTCAAATAATGTCATATTAGAAGGGTATAGAGAGGCCAACTTGTATTATCTTGATCTTGCTAATGCTACTAACAATTTGGCTAAGTGTTTCATGTCTAAAGAAGAAGAAGGGTGGTTGTGGCACCGGAGGCTTGAACATGTCAACATGAGAAGCATTGCAAGAGTGGCCAAGGAAGAATTGGTGAAGGGACTACCTATGATCAAGTATGAGAAGATCAAATTGTGTGATGCATGCCAAGAGGGTAAGCAATCAAAATCATCACACAAAGGTAAAACCCTAACCACTACTACTTTACCATTAGAGCTTTTACACATTGATTTGTTTGATTGACATAGTACTCCCTCACTAGTAGGGAGTAAATATTGCTTAGTTATAGTAGATGATTTTTCTAGGTTCACATGGTTTTCTTTATGAAACATAAGGACGATACCTTAGAAATTTTTATAGGGTTTAGTAAAAGGGTAGAAAATGAAAAACACCTTAAAATTAACCGAATTAGGAGTGACCACGGTGGGAAGTTCCAAAATTCAAGTTTCTCACAATTTTGTGTAGAAAATGGATACAAGCATGAATTTTCATGCCCAAGGACTCCTCAATAAAATGGGGTAGTTGAGAGGAGAAACAGAGCCCTACAAGAAGCTGCTAGGACTATGCTTAATGCATATTCCCTTCCTAGCTACTTTTGGGCCGAAGCGGTTAACACCGCTTGTTACATTCAAAACAGGGTTTTGGTACATAGGTTCCTAGGCAAAACACCCTTTGAGTTGTGGAATGGGAGAGTTCCACAAGTCCACTACTTTAGGGTCTTTGGATGTAAGGTCTATATTTTAAACACCAAAGATGACCTAAGGAAGTTTGAGTCAAAAGCCGATGAAAGAATCCTAGTTGGGTATTCATCCACTAGTAGGGGTTATAAAGTCAATAACAAAAGGACAAAGGTGATTGAGGAGTCCTCAAATGTTAACTTTGATGAATCAACAAGTACCTACCCTAGAAAAGCCTCAATTGATAAGGATATAGAAGAAGCCCAACCCCTTGCCCAAAGAATCCAAGACCTACATTGGAGGGCAATGATTTAGGGGGAGTAAGAGGCACCCTAGAGGATGAGGAAGAAGTAGTCAATGAACCCACGATCTCTAGGCCCTTGAGACATCACCAAGATCACCCTATTGACCAAATAGTGGGTGATGTCACTCATGGAGTAAGGACTAGGTCCTATTTTAGAGACCAAACTAGTCAAATAGCCTTAATCTCTCAATTAGAACCTAAGTCTATTGATGAAGCATTGGGAGATGTAGATTGGGTCTTAGCCATGCAAGAAGAGCTAAATCAATTTGAGAGAAGTGAGGTTTGGGATTTGGTTCCTAGGCCCAATGATTGCACCATTGTAACCACAAGATGGTCTTTAGGAACAAACTAGATGACCAAGGCAAAATCACTAGGAACAAGGCTAGATTGGTAGCTAGGGGATTTAACCAAGTTGAGGGATTAGATTATGATGAGACTTATGCCCCCGTAGCTAGATTAGAGTCCATTAGAATTCTACTAGCCTATGCCGCTCACATGGGTTTCACACTTCACCAAATGGATGTGAAGTCGGCATTCCTTAATGGGATCATTAAGGAAGAGGTCTATATAGAACAACCCCCCGGGTTTGAGGACCCTAATTATCCAAGACACGTTTACAAATTGAGAAAAGCCTTATATGGATTGAAACAAGCTCCCCGGGCTTGGTATGAAAGGCTTTCTTCATTTCTAGTGTCTAAGGGGTTTAGGAGAGGAACAATTGACCCTACTTTGTTCCTAAAATCTAAGGATAAGGACATATTTGTTGCCCAAGTGTATGTAGATGATATCATTTTTGGGTCAACAAATAATGACTTCCTACAAGAATTCATCAAATGCATGGAAGATGAATTTGAGATGAGTCTTGTAGGAGAGTTAACCTTATTTCTAGGTCTTCAAGTTAAGCAAACTACTAAAGGAACACATGTTTTTCAAACTAAGTATGCTAAGGAAATGCTAAAGAAATTTGCATAGAAAATGCTAAGGTAGCATCTACCCCCATAGGAACAAATGTGAAAATGGATAGTGACCTTGAAGGGAAAATGGTAGACTCTAAGCAATATAGGAGCATGATTGGTAGCCTACTATATCTAACCGCTAGTAACCCGATATACTTTTTGCGGTAGGTATGTGTGCAAGGTACCAATCTTGTGCCAAAGAGTCACATTTGATTCTAGTTAAGAGGATCCTAAGGTATGTTAAAGGTACCCTCAATGTCGGGCTTTGGTATCCTAGAACCCCTTGTGTTGATCTTATTGGATACACCGACTCGGACTATGCGGGATGTAAGCTAGATAGGAAGAGTACTAGTGGAGGGTGTCAATTCCTTGGGTCTTCCTTAGTTAGTTGGAGTAGTAGGAAACACCCATGCGTTCCCCTATCAACAACGGAGGTGGAATATGTGGCAATGGGTGGGTGTGTTTCTCAACTCCTTTGGATCATGCACACTTTAGAAGATTATAAGTTACATTATTCCAAGGTCAAAGTCTTGTGTGATAATGTAAGTACAATCAATTTGACCAAAAATCCGATTCACCACTCTAGGGCACAACACATTGAAGTGAAATATCACTTCATTAGGGACCATGTGGCAAGGGGGGACATAGAATTACACTATGTTGAATCAATGTCAAACCTATCCAACATTTTTACCAAACCTCTTCCTGAATCGGAGTTTACATCCTTAAGAAGAGGCCTTGGAATGTGTTTTGTAGAAGTATAGGATGAACTTTGGGATATTAGATTTGAAAAAGTGTGCTTGATCCATTAGGGTGATACATTTGGTTCACTTGTGCTTGTGGCATATTGTTGAATCATTAAAAGTATCAAAATATAAAAACTAGACCAACTATGGGGAAGGCAAGTGTTTAATCAAAGGACACTTTGCTCAAAGATCATAGTTGGACATTTTAAACCTTTGAAAACCATTTTATGTTTTCTATGCTTTGCCATGCTTTTGAAAGATATATGATTTCAAAATTAGGTTGTAATTTTGATACAAAACTTAGTGGTTTTCAAGGATTTTGAGTTTTTATCAAAAGTCAAGCATGTTTAAAATTTTATATGGACTAATATTTTTCCTTGATAGAGTATATCATTTCAAACATGTCTGCAAAATTTTACATTTTTTTGATTTTTCTGGACGTTTCTGAAATTCGGCAGAAAAGCTTAAAATTCTGACTGATAGCGTATCAGTCGACTGCCTCATGGGCAATAGACTAGCACGCCTAGTTTCAGATTTTGAATTTTTTTTTCAGAAATCCAACTTTATCTCATTGATGTCATAAAGTTGGGTTGCTTGAGGCAATCATTTTGATGGTGTCAAAGGGAGAGAATGGGTGGTTTAAGTTAGATCTTTGACTTAAAATTGGTTGTTTAAGTTGGTTGTTTAAGTTAGTTGTTTAACTTAAATCTTGGATAACTTGATAATTGGAAATGGATAAAGGCATAGGTTAAGGGGGAGGGTACCTCTTAGGCTTTACTATGTCTTATCACTACAAGAAAAAATACTTTTAATGACATTGAAAAGTGTCATCATATATTACTTATATTGACATTTTTGATATAGTGACATTAAGTTAAAATGTCCTCTATAGTGATGTCGTCTAAAGTCTTATCACTTATGACAATTCTTAATGTCACTATAAAATAAAAATAGTGACAACACTAATAGCATGAATAATTGATATAGTGACAAAAAATAGTGTCACTATAAGATTTGTAATGACATTTATATATGTTGTTTTATTATAGTAATGATGACAAATTTATATGTCCTTTAAAATTATTTATCAAGATAATTATAAGTGTCTTGAATTTTATTTATAGTCATAATAAAAAATGTCACTAATGATAATTTATAAAGTTAATTTAAAATGTTTCGTTATGTAATTTATAGTGACACATATAAATGTTTGCTATATTAGTCTATAAGGACATTTAAAATTATCATTAATAGTTATTTATTATGACATTTTGAAATGTATTTATATGAGTTTTACAATGATATTTTTATCTACATGATTTGATATTCTATTATGACATAAAAAATATTATATATTAATAAATATCTCACCCATTTTTAATATTTTCATGATATAAATATTTACGCATATAACTAATTAACATAAACACAAATAAAAATTTTAAATTGAAATCAAAGTGCTAATCAATAATTGCCAATTTTTTTGCAATACAAGACTGTCAAATTGGTCACCTCAAAAAATATCTATGCACTAATCATAATCACAAATGTATCCAATGTATTTAGTTTAAGAACTAGCAAAAAATTAAGTCTCTCCTAAAGCAAAACATAACCAAACTTCCAAACATTGCTGCATCTTCAATATTCAACCATCACATCTTGAACAAAATCCAATATTCTTGTCACCTACAAAAAAATCATATATTAATTTGTGTAAATGAAATAAAATTAAAACAAACAAATCTTGATATTGGCTCTCCAAAAAATCTCATTGATCTTGATAAATGAAAAATGTCCTTTAGATTTGCCAAATCTTCACGATAGGTGTCATTGATATATAGAAATATGTTCATCAAACTCTTAACCTTCATCAATGACTTCATCTGAGGAAGGCTATGACATAAATGAGATATAACATAGTAGAGAATATATATATATATATATATATATATATATATAAAATAAAATATATATAAAGATATATATATCAAAATGAGTTGAATCCTTCAAAACTTGTAGAATTCATTAGTAAATAACTGTATGTCTTGCATCAGAATGAAACTATGCTTGTGAAGTGACGAAACAATATTACTTACTCATATGTATTATCTACAACAAACCATGCACCAACTCTTTTACAAAGATCTGACATTTTCTGGAAAAATAAAAACAAATTCAACAGATCAAAAGAAATAGCAACACACTTCCAGAAACAAAATTATATCAATATGCAAATCATTTACCAGGAGAAGAGGTTCTGGGATGTAGGCCCCGGAAGGGTTTCTAGGATTTACAACAGTAACTAGTTTCGGGACAGGATCTTGTAATAGAGTCCTCTCTAACCATTCTGCACCAATTAAGGGGGAAAATAATATCAGTTGACAGGTCATCAAATGATTTTTGATCTTGGATATGGTTAACCCCAGAATATAAAATAAGTGTTTCAACAAAAGTTTAACTTCAGTGATTTAACTCGACCAAACTAGGCAACAAGAGACTTGCCTATATCTGGTTGAAGTGTTTTAGAGTCAGTAGGCCCAACCAACATGTCAGTGATGCCAGTCATCTGGAATGACATGTAAGCATTGAAGTAATATGGTGCGAACATGACAACGGAATCCCCTGGATCGCACAGGGTAAGTACCACATTTACAAAGTCCTGTGAAGCATATACAACAATCAAAGCAAATCCTTATCAAGGAATGGAACACTAAGATTTACATAGTTGAGCATGTAAGAAAATTTCCATCAGAAAAAAATCAACTCAACTTTACCTTCTTTTATACACTCTAAGGTGATTAAACAACAAAGTAACAAAGCCTAGCATAAACTACATAAAATGGCTTAAAGAATTGAGCCTAATTAGTCATTATCAGAGTTCATTCAGTTGTCATACAAGTTTATCAACTTCTTTTAGAGCTCTCCATATCTATCACTTTTCATCATTCAATCTATAAGTCTAGACACAAGTGTCTGGCCGTCCTCCTAATGAATAATAATTGTAGAGGAATAATTATTGATGGCAAGAATTAAATATTACATTTAAGAGTATCTTTGTCTTTTGAAAAGGATGCTTGCAGATATTTTCTCGTGTAGAGTGGATTTGCATTATCAGTAGCATTGCTCATCAACATCAGCATTGTTGCTATCTCTGGCACTGTTTGTGCTGCTGAAGACTTGTTTCAGCAGGACTCTGATAGATGCAATCATCTTGCACTGCATTCTGCATCTTTTCTGTTGAAGGTTTGCCTTCATTCTTAAGAAACATGATAACTAAACCACCTTCAGACAAACTTTTCAACCATTTTTAGAACAAGTGTGTCAATTTCAACACTGCTCTATTTTTTTTTTATTCAGGATGTCCTTGGAAAGTCTAGTTCAACTGTTTATGCCATTGCATTGCTAGCCTCTGGACAGAGCACCGCAATAACTGATACATACGCTGGGCAATACATCATGCAGGGGTTTCTAAACATGAAGATGAAAAAATGGCTGAGGAATCTCATGGCTCAAAGAATTAAGCCTAATTAGTCATTATCAGAGTTCATTCAGTTGTCATACAAGTTTATCAACTTCTTTTAGAGCTCTCCATATCTATCACTTTTCATCATTCGATCTATGAGTCTAGACACAAGTGTCTGGCCGTCCTCCTAATGAATAATAATTGTAGAGGAAGACTGGAAAATGAAAATACATTTCGAACAAGAAAAACAAGGACAAGAATTACCAAGCAATTATAAGAATATTACCAACAAAGTGGAAAAATACATCTTAAACAAGAAAAAAAGCAATAAGAAACAAAGCATTAAATATTTCAAAGGGTAAAAAAAAAATATTGCACACAAAATGAAATTACCTGCTTAGTTTTTAACTCAACAAAAAATACCTGTTCCGATGACATTAATGGGGATAAACAATCAGAGACTGCTCGTTGCACTGCCTGAGGGAGTGTTTAGAATATCTAATAATTTCTCTACAACAATGTGGACTTTTGGATCATCCTGCTCCAAGTATAAATTGTAATCCAATGAGAGTAAAGTAACAGCAAATACCAATCTACAACAGGAAGGAAAGCAATGACAACAGGTAAGCCGCCAAAATTCCTATCACTGATCTCATACCTTTGCTAAATGTTTTGCAAGTGCCCAGTGAATATCACAACACCTTCCCTCACAAGATCATATTTTTCTTCATCGGATGCCTAAAGACAAAGAAGCAACATAGAGTTAGTGGCTCTTGATGACAAACATTAGTATTATTAGGTTTAAAATACAGGAATCCCGAATCCAACAAATAATCAATCAGTTAAAATGAGAGTACCTTCTTATTCAAAACAGACCAAAGAATCAACAAAGCAAAAGTAACCTAAATGTAGATTTTGACAGAATCAATAAGAAAAAAAATAACTTTCTAACCATTTTCGTGCACAGAACTGCTGCGATCGAGCACTGAAGAGAACAAGATATAAGACGCGACCAGAAAATGAAATCTCAGCAACTCAATTCAAACACCCAGATACTACACTCCCGAACCCTACAAAACTCATACCTTCAGCTTCAAACTCCTTTTCTTCTTCTTCTACACAAGAAAAGAAGAAGAAAAAAAATCACAAATTTCAAGAGAGAAAAAGCAGCACCATCTGTTTCCCGACCGATCCAATCGTCGAAACGCGGCCTGCAAATCTATCACCAAAAACCCACCTAATGCATTCCCACCCTCTCCGGATCCGCAAACAACGGTGCGAAAGGTGTCAGCTTCACCCTTCTCGCCTCCTCCCCAGACTAAGATCCGCCCTTCCCCAGTTCGACGGCAGCCAGCATCGCCATCGTCATCGCCCTCGCGCTCGGTGGTGATCACACGGAGAGCGGTCGCCAGAGGGTGGGGGGAGAGTCGTGCGGGCAAGGACAACGACGGGATGGTGAGGGCAATGACGACGCTGGTGGTCGGTGGGGGAGAGTCGCGAGGATAGGGCGCGACAGTGGGGGAGAGCATCGGAGTAGGGGAGAGTCGCGAGGAGTAGGGATTTTGAGTCGTGAGGAGTAGGGGAGAGTCGTGAGGATTAGGGATCAGGCGCTTTCTTTATGGGTTCGGCGGGCAATGGGTTCGGTCGGCGGGTAATGGGTTCGGTAGGCGGGAGCGTGGGAAGTTTTTGGAGGGAGATAGAAAAAAAAGATAATCAAAAAGTAGATTTTTAACGACACCTATTATAAATGTCATAGTAATATACTTAATCAGATTTTTATTTTATTTATTTTATTTACTTTTAATCAATGTCATGATATATATAAATTAGTGACACTTTTTAATAAATGTCATTAAGAAAGTGTCAGGAAAGCTATTTTTTCTTGTAGTGTATACTCTTAATTAATGTTGTTTAGTGTTAAGTTGAATTTGAAACTTAACTTGGATCATGAGTAGAGTTGAAAATGGGAAAAAACATGGATTAAGGGGGAGGATACCTCTTAGGTTTTTTATATGTCTTATGCTTTTCAATTGCTACTGTTTTTATTGTTATTTGTGACTGGTATTTTATCCTTAAACTTAAACATATTGTAACACATCAAAAAGGGGAGATTGTTGAGGCAATCATCCCTAGAATGATTGGAAGATCATGGTTTTGATGTGTGTGTGTGAATATGTTTAAGGTTAGGGTGTTATGTTAAATTTGATATGTGTAATTGAGTTTGCAGGACTTGGAGAATCACACATGGTGAACATATCGAGGGACGAGAGCCGAGGGAGGAGGACTCCAAGGGCAAGCCGGGAAGTGGACTTCAAGGCACACGTGAAGGGTGGCATGGAGGCAAGCCAAGGGAAGGCTTGTGTGCGCATCCGAGGGACAAGAGCCAGAGGAAGATGACTTCAAGGGGTGAGCCAAGGGAGTGGACCTGAAGGCACTCGTGAAGGAGAAGGTTCAGAGTGGCTGAAACTAAGTTGAGAGGGAGGGCAGTCGACTGGCCAGAGGGCAGTCGACTGCCAAAACTCACAGAGAGTTTTCAGCCTCTGACCAGTCGACTGATCCAGGGGCAGTCGACTGGTAACACCCCGAAACTAGCCGTTGGCTAGCAATTAATGCTAGACCAGTCAACTGCCCAGGGGCAGTCAACTGGTGTGGGGCTGGACAAACTGCGAGTTTGCCCTGTTCTCTTATAAAAGGAGGACCTTTTTGCACGTGAACGGTACGGTTTCGTAATGTAACGAAGTGCTGCTCGTGCAAAAAGCCTTCTCATCTTCCTCTCTCTTCAATCACAATATTCTGTAAAGAGGAAGACAACATTCTATAAAGGTTTCTCCACCTGAAGGAGATTTTTCTTAGTGGAGGTGGAGTACGTGCGTGGATCCTTGGATTAGTCACCCATTTGGGTGGATACCAAGTAAATTCTGATTGTTAGCATTGTTTTTATTGTCCTTTGCATATTATTGTTTCTGCTGCGCTAACAACCTTGTAGAGACGTAAACGTAAAAGTGCTATTCACCCCCCCTCTAGCACGCCTGTCGATCTATCATAAGTGTTGTCCTTGACTAACCTTTCCTAAGTCTAAAAGAATAATATTGCGAGAAAGAAATAAACAAGCATCAAGCAGGAAAAATAATTATCTAAGTATAAAAATAGTTTTTATATTGGCTCCCCCTGGACTGAAGCCTCGATATGGGTTAGGCAAGATGTGAATCTTGTCCTTGGGGATCCAATATTGGTTTGGTCCAGCTTGTTTGTTCAAACTTAGCTTAGGGACCCCTGCTTGGACTCGGGTTCTAGTTCAGTTCAATACAGAATAATAAGATCGTTGTCGCGAGTTGGTTCGATAGCCCAGTTCAGATCGATTAAGAACTGACTTCTGTTTTCCAATAATCATGTCAAGATTCTTGGAACCCGAAGTGAATCATTCTAATGCGACTCTGAGTTCCTTGACTTGAGTTTCAAGGAGGAATTCTCTTCCTCAAGCTTTTGAACTTGAGTCGAGGTTCCTTCTTGAACTGACTCAGTTAAGGAACTCGAGTTGTCTTCCTCTTTCAGGTGTTTGACTTCCTTTCGGAGGGTTTCAACCCGAACGTTGGGTTTTGCCAACTTGTGAGACAGATACGACATAAGATCGTAAAGCTCCGATGCAGGATAGCCTCTTACCGTAATTCGTTCGTCCTCCGAGTCGAGAGCTTTTCGGTGCCTACGTCTTCATCAGGTTCTGAATCTGTTCCGGATTCGATGTCTTCCAAGGTGGTCAGCTCAAAAAGGTTGGAGTGTGGGGCCTCTTCTTCTTCCTCCGAGGACGATTCGTCCCATGTGGCTTGCAGTGCCTTCTTCCTCCGAGCTTTCTTGTTTTCCTTTAGGTTGGGGCACTCCAATCTGAAGTGACCCTTCTTGTTGCACTCGTAACAGGTTACGTTGCTTTTAGTCTTTTGGCTCGTTGAGGGTTCAGCGGGATCATCCTTCTTCTGAGTCGTCTTCTTTTTGCTCGTTTGATTTTTCAACACCTTGTAGTAGTTACGAGCCATCCGGACCAGTTTTAGATGATCTACTCCATCGTCGTCAGACTCCGAATCTGTGTTGGACCCGGATATTGGTTGTTGCTTCTTTTTTTTTGATTTTCCTGGTGTTTTACCTGCAACAAAAGCTATACTATTCTTGACCAATCTAGTATTAGTTTGCTCATGTAATTCTAATTCAGAAAATAATTCATCGAGCTTAATTTCAGAGAGGTTCCTAGAAACCTTATAAGCATCTACCATAGATTCCCACAGTGAGTTCCTTGGGAATGAGTTCAGAGTATACCTTATTAGGTCACGGTTTTTCACCTTATGACCTATTGTATGTAGCCCATTCATCAGGTCCTAGATTCTTGCGTGGAGTTGTGCTATTGTTTCTCCATCGTGCATCTTGATGGTGTAGAGCTTGTTGAGTAGTAGATCTCTTTTACTAATCCGCGTATTGACGTACCCTCGTGCAGTTCGATCAATTTGTTCCAAAGCTCCTTTGCGTTGTTGAAGGGTCTGACGCGGTTGAGCTCTTCCTTGGTTAAGCCACATTGTAATGTTTGTGTGGCCTTTGCGTCTGCTTCAATTTTCTTCTTGAGTGGTCCGTCCCACTCTGTGTAGCCATGTACCTCACCTTATGCATTCTTGGGATCGGATCTCTAGTCCGGACTGGATGATGATCCACATGTCCACCTGAGTTTTCAAGTGGACCTCCATCCTACTCTTCCAATAGGAGAAGTCTTCTCCTGAGAAGAGTGGAAGTCTGACTGTGCTGTAACCTTCTTGCATGGCCATAGAGATTAATCTGAAAAACTATAAATATAAAGACAAACTTTGTTCCAAGATTGAGTCTTGGATTAGCAGTGCGGTATAAAATAATAATAAAAATCGAGTGGTGTTGCACCAACCTCGATGAACAAAAAAGTTACGAATAAAAAAAAATTGAGAAGAAATTTGAAAATTGCTCAATCAGTGATTGCACCAGATTTGAGCCACCTGCTCTGATACCACTTGTAGGACCGGTGCCGTCGATAAAAGGGGGTGAATATCGACTTGAAAAAACTTCTTCTGGAAATCTCGTCGTTCGTTCGTTCTAGTCAAAGAGTTAGTGTGCAGTGGAAAATAGAAAGAACGAAAACAAACAACACAGAAGACACGCAGATTTTTACTTGGTTCCCAACCCCCCCAGGGTTAGTACATCCAAGGCCTAATCACGGGTAGCGCCCGTCGACTAGTGATCTCCTTTTAGGAATATCCGGAGGGGGAGAAACTCATCTTACAGTTCAAGTTTACAAGCAAAAAAGATATAACTAAAAATTCGAACTTGTAAAATAAAACGAACCAAACAAAAGTCGATCCGGCCAATCTGGAAGTCCAAAGTGCGACACACTTTCTCCTTGTGCCTCCTTGGTCACAGAGCTTCGACTTTAGCACTTTTTCTTTGCTCAGAATGCTTAGAATGATGTTGCAAGTGTTGTCTTGAGTTGAGGGGTCGAACCCCTTTATATAGCGTCTTCTTGGGCACCCTAGAGACATTTGAGGCGCCTTAGTATGGTCAAACTTGATCCGTAATCACGAACTTCGTGAGGCTAATAAACCTTCATTTCATGCGCCTGAAAGGTCTAGGGTGCCTGACATGTAGGGCACCTGATACATGTAGGCCGCCTGGAAAGGGAATCCATGATCTAGTGTGGCTTTACTTATAGGGCGTCTGACCATATAGGGCGCCTGATTTCATTCAGGCGCCCGGGAAGCTTTGCCCACCAGTCTAGGATGCCTATAGGGCGCCTGATTCCATTCAGGCGCCTAATTCGATTCAGGCGCCCAGGAAATTCTTCCCAGCAACCTGTTTTCTTGAATTTGCTCTCCTATCTTGCCTTCAACTCTAGGTACCTGCAAGATTGTTAGTGATATGAGAGAAGTGTCCTAAGGTAATCACCTTATGATTGTAATCATTTATTCTAATAAATGAATATTCACTATTTGAGTATACATGTTTGTGTATTTGATTGAGATCTTAAACTCATTTACTGAATGTTCGCAATACAATTCATAGCATGAGAGAATTTGTGATGAATTCACAACTAGTGATTATCTCTACATGTGCAATTGTGAAGTATTGAAATTGTCCCTAGTCGATGAATTGATAAATACGGACACTATCAATTTTGTTGAGACTAGCATGGGTTATTCTCTAATCAACTGATTCTCACTGGCTGGTGACATTGAGATGTCCGGAGATAAACATGAGTGCTAGTTAAGGGAACTAGTTCATTGGAGTGACTGGCTGTAAAACTTCATATGGTAGTCTACATATAGATACGTCAGTGAAGTTCTTACCGCAGCTTAAGTGCGATGTTCCTTTGACTTGCGGTGTTCAAGTCATTTTTGTCATGGAGACTTATACTTTGACATCTTAAGCAAGCATCTCCAAGGAGGTGTGGACCCAGGATGATTGGGTATAAGCCGAAGTGCCCGAAGATGTTTGAAGAGCCTACAAAGGATTCACTACTCCTGGCGAGGAGATGTATACCCGAGGCCTATCATCGGATTGTTACTCGAAGACTCTAGCCAGAGCATGACATGTTCAGAGTATGAATCTCTTAAATACATGAGAGTAATTAGAATTCGTAGGACGAGAAAACGTTACTTGGGCTAGATGTGACGTAGTAAGCCTAGTGGGGACTGACACACATAGACCATGTCCTGAACCAAGTGGGTATAAGATGGTGAAGGGAATGAGGCACGATTCATTATAGCTGCTGAAGGGTTTCAGAATTGTTTCTGAGGTCGACCGTTGATCTTTCGATTAATTGGGGATCATGATGTACTACTAGGTGCCACTCATGATCGTTCTATAATTGATTAATTATAGACGACCAACATAAATCAAAAGTCTATTTAGTCACACGCACTACGAGTAATCCGAGGGATTTAAAACGAGTTGAAAATTAGATTTTCCTATCAAGAGAGATTATGTTTAGTTGAGCCAAACGATAAGTCGAATCTGAATTTTTCAGAGACGCATCGGAAGCATAAAATGGCTAAATCTTTTGAAGACTTAATAGATGAATTAAATAAGTTTAATTCATTAGGGCTTGACTTGGATGGGCCGGCCAAAGAGGGCCTCCATCCTCTTTGCTTGGCCGACCACAACAAAGGGAGAGAACCAAGTTTTTGGTTCAATTTATAAAACAAACCAAGTGTTGTTTGTTTTATAAAATTATGGATGATATAAAATTTTATATAATCAACCAAGGTTTGGTTTATTTTTCATGGAAATTAAAATGAACCATGGATTGGTTTATTTTATAAAATCAATCATGGATTGATTTACCATGATAAGGAAATTTATTCCATAAGAGAGAAGAGACTTGATTGATTTTTATCATGAATTAAAAAATGATTTTAACCATGATACAAAATCAAACTTGGCATGATGGAATAAGTTATTCCATATTTGAGAGGCTTGATGGTTGAGAGGAAACTATATAAAGTACCCAAGGCAAGGCTTGGGTGATAATCAAAAAAGAGATGAAGGCATAGGCTCTCTCCCTCTCTTTGTCTCCTTCTCTTCTCCCCTTCTTGCCGTGCGCCAACCAGGCCCAAGAAGGAGCACCAACCGGCTGCCCCTGCCCTTTCCCTGCCGTCCACCACCTGCTGTCGGAGAAGGAATCTCCGGCCATCTCTTGGCCGGAAGAAGGTGCTGCCGGAATTAGAGTTTGCCGCAAGCCTCTTCTTTTGCTTCGCCGGAATTTTGATTCTGGCCATCCTTTTGTGGTTAGTCTTCCGACTTCTCTCTTGGTTTTTCTCGTCACGTTCTCGGAGAATCTAGTAGTTCTCGAGAATACAAAACTCGTGGCTTTGCGAAGTCATCCCGAAGATACTCGGCGTGGACGCGAATAGAGGCGGAGCTTCCAAAGGACGCTTACGGTTGGATTTCATCCCTTCCTTCGAGTTACGCGAGGTAATACGTAAATTAGATTATGTTTCTTCAAAATTTCAAATATATGATCATGTCTACACAAGATAAAATTGCATGCTTAGATGTGTGGTTAAATGATTTAGAGAAATTATTTATACTAAACCTTCCGCTGCACGTAATTAATTTTGAAATTATGAACCCGCATCCATGTCAACATGCACCCGGTCCCAACAGTGGTATTAGAGCCGAGGTTTGTGTTTGACATAATCATATAATTGTTTTGCGGAAAGCTTTATCATGATCTCAATTTTGAAAAATTTTCAATTATGGAAACTTTCCAATTATAGTAAATTTTCGATTTAGGAATTTTAAAGTTTGGAAATCCTCATGAAATTTCTCAAACTTTTGAAATATCTCTGTTTCTGAAATTTTATGATAATTGTGAAAACTTTCCATTTTTGGAAACTTTACAATTTTGGAAACTTCCTATTTTGGAAATTTTCCAATTTTGGAAAACCGTAAGTTTTCTTTGTACAAGAAACTCATAATTATTCTGAAAACCTTTTATTTTTGGAAACTTTCCATTTATGGAAAGGTCGCAATTTTGGGCACTTTCTTTCAAGAAAGTCTAGACAAATTATGGGAATATTAATTGGCATTTAAATTTATAATTAGAAATTAAATTATTTTCAAAATTCTTTATTTTGAATTGAGCCTCGGGGAGCCGTCCAATTTAAAGTTAGTTGTTATAATTAAATTTCCTAAAATGAATTTAAGCTGTCAATTGTTTAATTTGGATTGAGCCTCGGGGAGCCGTCCGAATTAAGTTATTGATATTAATTTTCCATAAATAAAATATGTGATCAAATCTTGGAAATTTTTGAAGTGATTCTCAAACGATAATTTCATTATTTGATTTATGAGGTGATGCTCTTACATATTATTGTCTCCAAAATTAATTAGGAAAATTGTTTCCTATAGAGTATATTTCCTTAAATAAGATTTTCATGAAAATAATATGTGGTTGAATTAAGGGAATCTGTCTCTTAATTTAATAAGATTTGATTTAGAGAAATCAAAGTCTTAAACATATTATTTTTGAAATTGATTATGATAATTCAGGAAATTGTTTCCCAAAACAATTCCTTGAATAAAGTATGAAACTAGAATTAGGAAATCCGGTTCCTAATTCAATTAATGAGACTTGATAAATTAAGTCACATACATACTTTATTAAGGAAATCGTTAGAACATGACATAATTATATGTCATGAATGTGCATAAAAGAAAAGGATGAGACCCAAAACCCCTTACAAAATATTAAGGCCAACACCTTCCATTAATATAGTTAGAACCGGAGTTTTGTTTCTCGTTTGGGTTGATGGACACATCCATGCCCGGCTTGAACCTCAACATGTTCAAACCATGGAATTAGTTTATGATTAATATAGTTGGAGTCAGAGGTTAATCCTTAGTTTTGGTTGTTGGACACATCCAAGCCTGACTAAATGGTTGAATGAGCTCCAACCATGTTAAAACTATTTCTTGATTAATGGGTCAGCCTTAAGCTTGGGGCATCAATTTGTTGTGCCACAGCCAAGGTCGATGTAAAGAGAGGTGCAGTTGGGTGTTATGTATATTGTTGCATACTTGTTAATGAGTTAACAACCCAATGATTTATGCAACCATTCAATTAGTTGATAGCATAATGTGATAGTTACATATGTATAATATGTAATCGGTATAATTACCTACCTTCATAGCTAAGAATAACTTGATGGACTCTAGCCATGGTTGTTCTTATCTATGGTTGGATATCAACCTATTTGGAGATGTTCCTATGATCTCCCGAATTCATAAAAAGAGTTATTAAATTCGAAAAATAAATAGGATTTAATTAATGTATATTGATGCATTCTTTATCATTCTCATCACAGAACCTCAATTTGTATTTCTAGGATAATCACCTAATCATGTCTTCTCTGAATTTGCGTTCCATTTTGGACACCAATAAGCTGACTGGGCCAAACTTCATAGACTGGCTTCGAAACCTGAGGATAGTCCTCAAGGCAGAAAAGCTTACTTATGTCCTTGAAGAACAATTTCCCAACCATCCTCTTGAATATGCAACTCCAGACCAGTTAGTGGCCTATCAGAAACATGTGGTCGATTCAGAACTTGCGAGTTGCATAATGCTGGCTGCTATAGTACCTGAGCTACAAAAGCAGCATGAGCATATGGATGCTCATACCATCGTCTTCCATCTTCATGAGCTGTTTGACGAGCAGGCGAGATCCGAAAGGTTTGAGGTCTCCAGACTCCTCTTCACCTCTAAGATGCAGGAAGGCACTTCTGTTTCACAGTTTGTCTTGAAGATGTTGGGGTACATTGAGCGACTAGGCACACTCGGATTTGCAATGGATCACGAACTAAGTATTGACTTAATTCTGCATTGTTTGCCCAAGAGTTACTCATAGTTTGTGATGAACTATCGGATGAACAAACTGGAGACTACCATTCCTGAGTTGCTTAACCTGCTGAAGACTGTAGAGCCTTCTGTAAAGCAGAATCAGAAGACGGTACTGTTAGTTGGTTCCTCAAAGAAAGGCTCTAAGAGGAAGCCCAAAGAACAAAATAAGGGAAGGAAGAAAAAGGCCAAAAAGATTGAAAAGACACTTGCCATCACTACGGCAAGGAGGGCCACTGGCAAAGAAACTACAAGGTTTATCTTGAGTCCTTGAAGAAGAAGGCATCTGATGCCCCATTCTCTTCAGGTATCTTCGTTATTGAATGTCACTCTATTTCCTCGGACACCTAGGTACTTGATACTGGGTGTAGCTCATATATATGTAATGACATACAGGGGCTAAGGAATAGAAGAAGACTCGTCAAGGGAGAAGCAAATTTGCGAGTTGGAAATGGAGCAAAGATTGCTGCTGTTGCCATCGGAACATATTTGCTAAAGCTCCCTACTGGACTTGTCTTAGAATTGGATAATTGTTATTTTGTTCCTTCGTTAATAAAGAACATTGTATCTATTTCATGCTTGAATGAAAAGGGTTATCATTTAACTTTTAGTAACAATTGCTGTTACATAACATTAAATGGTGTTCTTTATGGGACCGGAACTTTATGCAATGGTATCTACATGTTAGATTTATCCGATGACGTTTTCAATATCGTAGTTAGCAACAAACGTGCTAGAATAGATAATCAAATAGACTCCTATATGAGGCATTGTCGTCTTGACCATGTAAGTAAGAAACACATGACCAAATTACACCGATGTGGAATTCTAGAATCATTTGAACCCGGTTCATTTGATACATGCGAATCATGCTTAAAAGGCAAGATGACCAAATTACCCTTTTTCGGAAAAGGTAAACCAGTGGGAGAATTGCTTGGTCTAATACATAGTGATAGATGTGGACCAATGTCAACTCTTGCACAAGGAGGCTATAGCTACTTCATTACCTTTATCGATGATCACTCACGATTCGGGTATGTGTTCTTAATGAAACACAAATCTGAAGTTTTTGAGAAATTCAAAGAGTTCAGAAGTGAAGTAGAGAAACAGCTTGGCAAAAGTATTAAGATACTTCGATCCGATTGGGGTGGTGAATACTTAAGTCAAAAGTTTCAAGATTATCTTAGGGACAATGGGATATTGTCTCAATGGACTCCGCCATATACACCACAGCATAATGGTGTATCTGAGAGGCGTAACCGAACCTTGATGGACATGGTTAGATCTATGATGAATCATGCAACTGTTCCAAAATCCTTTTGGGGCTATGCGCTTAAGACAGCTGTTTACTTACTAAACAGAGTCCCGACCAAGGTAGTCTCTACTACTCCATATGAGACGTGGAATAGTAAGAAACCTCATTTATCTCACTTAAAGATATGGGGTTGTCCTGCTTATGTAAAGCGGACTGTATCAGACAAATTGGATGCTAAGTCTGATAAATGTCTATTTATTGGATACCCTAAGGAAACGAAAGGTTACTAATTCTATCATCCCTTGGATCAAAAGGTGTTTGTTTCAAGGCATGCTGTATTTCTAGAAAAAGAATTTCTTTTACAAGAAAACAGTGGGAGTAGCATTGAACTTGAAGAAGTTCAAGAAACTCCAATAGACATTACAGAGACACCTAGTCTAGACCCACAACCAATAACTCATAATGATGAGCTATCAGTTCAACCTAAAACACCACTTCTTCATAGGTCTGATAGGACACACAATATTCCAGAGAGATACGGATTTCTCATAAGTGAATCGAACGACGTGTTACTCATTAACGATGACGAACCTATCAGTTATGAAGATGTTCTGAAAAATTCAGAAAGGGATAAATGGCTTGAAGCCATGAAGTCGAAAATGGATTTCATGTACAAAAATCAAGTATGGGACTTGGTTAACCCACTTGAAGGGATTAAGCCCATAGGGTGCAAGTAGGTTTTCAAGAAGAAAATTGACATGGAAGGTAATGTTGTTACCTTTAAGGCTAGATTAGTGGCAAAAGGATATCGTCAGAAACAAGGAATTGATTATGACGAAACCTATTCGCCAGTAGTTATGCTTAAATCCATTCGGATGCTCCTGGCCATAATAGCTCATTATGATTATGAGATATGGCAAATGGATGTGAAAACAGCTTTCCTTAATGGAAACCTGCTTGAGGATGTATACATGATACAACCTGAAGGTTTCACATCGGTTAATAAAACCAAAGTATGCAAGCTTCGACGATCCATATATGGACTAAATTAAGCATCCAGGAGCTGGAACATCCGTTTTGATGAGACAATCAAAGAGTTTGATTTCTCACAAAATCCTGACGAACCTTGTGTGTACAAGAAGGTTAGTGGGAGTGCAGTCGTATTCCTAGTGTTATATATCGATGACATATTACTTATAGGAAACGATATATCAGTCTTACAGTCAGTTAAAATTTGGTTGTCCAAAACTTTCTCCATGAAAGACCTAGGAGAAGCAACCTATATCCTTGGGATTAGAATCTATAGAGATAGATCAAAACGGTTGCTTGGTCTTTCGCAGTCTACATATATAGACCGAGTGCTAGAAAGGTTTAGCATGTCGGAATCCAAGAAAGGTTACCTTCCCATCAGGCATGGGATCAACCTTTCGAAGTCTATGTGTCCACGCACAGAAGACGAGAGGATTTACATGAATAAGATTCCTTATGCATCCGCGATAGGATCTATCATGTATGCTATGTTATGTACTAGGCCCGATGTATCGTATGCTCTGAGCATCACAGGCAGATACCAGTCTGATCCAGAAATGGATCATTGGGCGGCTGTCAAGATAATCTCAAGTACTTAAGAAACACTAAGGATGTGTACTAATATATGGAGAAGGTGATATGGTAATACGTGGGTATACAGATGTCAGTTTCCAGACAGATAAGGATGACTCCAAATCTTAGTCCGGATACGTATTTATTTTAAATGGAGGCACAATAAGTTGGAAGAGTTCCAAGCAAGACACCGTAATGGATTCTACCATGGAAGCGGAATATATTGCAGCTTCGAAAGCAGCAAAGGAAGCAGACTAGATCAAAAGTATGTCTCAGAACTTGGTGTGGTTCCAACCATTGATGAAGCAATACCGGTTTACTGCGACAACAATGGAGCTATTGCACAAGCAAAGGAACCAAGGTTTCATCAGCGATCCAAACATGTGCTTTGCCGCTATCATCTGATTAGAGAGATTATAAGTAGGAATGATATACAAATTGAGAAAATTCCCACTGAAAGGAATTTAGCGCATCCTTTAACTAGGGCCTTGCCTCAAAGCAAGTTTGAGGGTCATGTTAGAGCCTGTGGTATTGGGTACCGTAGCGATTGGCATTAGGCCAAGTGGGAGTTTGTTAGTGATATGAGAGAAGTGTCCTAAGGCAATCGCCTTATGATTGTAATCATTTATTCTAATAAATGAATATTCACTATTTGAGTATACATGTTTGTGTATTTGATTGAGATCTTAAACTCATTTACTGGAATGTCCGCAATACAATTCACAGCATGAGAGAATTTGTGATGAATTCACAACTAGTGATTATCTCTACATGTGCAATTGTGAAGTATTGAAATTGTCCCTAGTCGATGAATTGATAAATACGGACACTATCAATTTTGTTGAGACTAGCATGGGTTATTCTCTAATCAACTGATTCTCACTGGCTGGTGACATTGAGATGTCCGGAGATAAACATGAGTGCTAGTTAAGGGAACTAGTTCATTGGAGTGACTGGCTGTAAAACTTCATATGGTAGTCTACATATAGATATGTCAGTGAAGTTCTTACTGCAGCTTAAGTGCGATGTTCCTTTGACTTGCGGTGTTCAAGTCATTTTTGTCATGGAGACTTATACTTTGACATCTTAAGCAAGCATCTCCAAGGAGGTGTGGACCCATGATGATTGGGTATAAGCTGAAGTGCCCGAAGAAGTTTGAACAGCCTACAAAGGATTCACCACTCCTGGCGAGGAGATGTATACCCGAGGCTTATCGTCGGATTGTTACTCAAAGACTCTAGCCAGAGCATGACATGTTCAGAGTATGAATCTCTTAAATACATGAGAGTAAATTAGAATTCGTAGGACGAGAAAACGTTACTTGGGCTAGGTGTGACGTAGTAAGCCTAGTGGGGACTGACACACATAGACCATGTCCTGAACCAAGTGGGTATAAGATGGTGAAGGGAATTGGGCACAATTCATTATAGCTGCTGAAGGGTTTCAGAATTGTTTCTGAGGTCGACTGTTGATCTTTCGATTAATTGGGGATCATGATGTACAACTAGGTGCCACTCATGATCGTTCTATAATTGATTAATTATAGACGGCCAACATAAATCAAAAGTCTATTTAGTCACACCGCACTACGAGTAATCCGAGGGATTTAAAATGAGTTGAAAATTGGATTTTCCTATCAAGAGAGATTAAGTTTGGTTGAGCNATATAAAAACCAAATCGAATGTCGTCTCAGGCATGGGACTGGCGACTCGGACCCTCCTGGCAGATATCAACCTGAAATAAAAATGTATGGCAACGGTGTGAGTCCATAACTCAGCGAATACCCAACAGATATGCATAGTACGTTATACTAACAGTAAGAGTCTACGTTAATACAGTCTCATACGAATCGTAGACAAGGGTAAACACTGAAGATACTGAATAAAGGTACATACTAGAATCCATCTATCCTGCTGAGGGGTGAAATAAATCCCTATGAAATAGGTATCACATATAATCCAAGATAACCATGTCTCCAGTATATGCATGTCAATCAAGTGCAGAAATCAAATGCAGCAAACAATGCATGATGCAAAATATGCACATAGTGCAATGACATGTGTCACCCCTGACACCAGTCAGGCACCGTCCACCTATCATAAATGAACGTCCGCGTGGGTAGGGCTATGACAACTGTATGCACCCTGCTATCACTGCTCCTGAGTTACCGAGTGGACAGGATGTTGGCGGAGGTCTCTCTCTCCTACCCCAAGTAATGGGGGAATCTAGCTCTCATCTTCTCGTGTCTCAGGACGAGAAGGGATCCTTGGCTGCTACCATGCACCGGAATCACCCTCCAAATAGTGACCGTACGGAGCAATATATGACAAATGCACACACCCTATGGTAGCCACTACCCCTGAGTGGATGTGTGTGCATATCCTCATGTAACTAACGATGAGCTCAGACTACATAGGAGCCGATGATCGTCAACATACAATAATACAAGGATGGTGCATGGCCCAAACACATATACACCCACCAAGTCCTCAACTAACACCTCCGTGTGCTAGAAATAGGTCTAAATCCTATATTATGGAATACACATAACCTACTAGGTATACTAAAAAAGTAACCAGTGATCTATCAATGTCAAAATGCAAGAGGGAACATATCTCTACATCTATGGATATATATACACAAGACAATAAATGAGACTGTATGAATCTAAACGGGAGATAACCTCAAGGATAAGCAACATATATCAAATGCAGATATACTAAGGCAGATATAGCATATAACTTATTATTATCTATAACAAACCATGCATAGCAATATGACAATATCAACAAGATAAGTCAAGGGTACCCGCCTCCAATGTCGGTACTCGTAGCGAAGAGAACCCCCATCCAGACAATCCACAGCGAAATAACTAAGCCGTTGTCCTGTACAAAGAGCATAGTTATTTAATTATCTACACAAGTAGTAACTGGCTAAATAACTCTCTGGACGATGCTAGGATAAATCCTCTTCTACCCAAATTCCAAAAGCATCTTTAGATCCCACCATCAGATCCCTGGACAGTATCCTCAAGAACTACCCTTACAGATAAAAAATCTACAAGAGAAAACCAATTCCAAATGGAATTCCCAATAAGAACTGAAATCTGATCAGATAATTAACCTACCCTATTGATCTAATACTTTCTAACATAGAAATGATTCAATCAAAGCCAAATCCAATTCCAATGGAAATTCAACACCTATCTAAGAAATATCCAGCAATCTCTAACACCTTAGCTCACAGCAGGACACCAAAAACAACAAGGTTGCATAACAAAGCTCACGGCAAGAAACCAATCGAAAACAATAGCTATACAATTAAGTAATTAACCTAAGTTAGGACAAAATCCAAATTCTACAATTACTGTTATGATACACCTTGTCCACAATATCAAATACCACTGTCGAACCTACTGCCAATCCTATTCATGATCAAATTCAAAGAAGATCCAAGACACCAAACCAAATCCAACACACGCCAGTAAAACAGAGAAGAATCGGCTAACAAAACCTACACCATGATCATCAGTAAACATGAAGCATATGACACAATCAATAGCTTGATCAAAATCATCACGAGACCCAACAAAACAATCCACGGTGAAATCCAAATCCTAAAACCGATTCGATCTAAACAATCTGCTATCCAGAGTAACAATCCAAAAACATAAGCCATTCCCTCTCCTCTGATCAAAACTCATAACATGAACAACTTCTCCAAGATTGAAACATTACATAACAACCCTTACATGATTAGGAATCGATGCCCATGATTTCAGATTTGGCAATCCCAGCCACCGGGAAATCGATCAGTAGCTCCACCCTCCAAGAATCCCCAAGTAGGAACTGCGAAAGGCAAGAAGATTTACGGTTGGCACGAACCCTCTAACTTGCGGCGAACCAAGATGGGAAAACACCCAAACTCGACAAGAACCTTATTTATTCCTCGATGCAACCTGATATGATCAGGGAAATCTGCGCTTGGTGGAGAAGAGCAACGAACCCTCCGACGTTTTCGTGAGAAGTGGGGAAGGCGATCGGAGAAAACCGGGAAGGAGATGCTCGCGTGGGTTTGAGCAGAGGCGGCGGCGGTTTGCGATCGAGAGGAATAGGAAGAGGGGGTCGGGTGGTTTGCGGCTAGGGCACGCAAGAAGAGGGAAGAAGCTATATTAAAAGGGAGAGGGGTCTTTTGCAGAAAAGCCCCTAATGTTTCTCAAATTCACCTTCTACCCTTAGGCAAAGGATTTTTAACCATTAACCCTCCCGTTTATTATAATTTAACCTCAATCAATATTTAGGGTTAAATTATTGACACTCCGATTTTTTTTTTGACCGTATTTAACACAAGGAGACAAGTCAAATGGTTCATGAAGAAGAAAAGGGAAAAGAATCATCATCTCATCAAGTGGGGAGGCACAAGTAAGTGAGAGATCATCCACCTCTTCAAGAGAAGAAGAAGAGGTGTCATCTTCAAGAATTAAGGGGGAGAGGAGACCCTCATCAATATCGGAGCAAGAAAAAGCTCCTACCTCCACCAAAGCAAGAACAAAAGACCACATTATATGCTTTGGATGCAACGAAAAGGGACACTACAAGGACAAGTGTCCAAAGGGTAAGAAGAAGGAGGTAATCCCTAAACCCATTTCAATTTCTTTTAAATCTGACATGGGTTGTAGGAATGGAGAAGCCCAAGAGAAAAGAAAGAAAATTAGATGCTTCACATGTGGAGAGCTAGGACACTATCACACAAAATGTCCAAGAAAAGGAGAGCTCAAGAGATTGGGGCATTTGAGAAAATGGGAGGAAGAGGAAAAGAAGTTTACAACAAGGGGGAGCTACAAGGGTAAGCGAGGTAATCCCTAACTTTAAATTGAAATGCAATTCAAATTTAAGTTCCTCCATGCATGCTAGAATCAATGAAAAATGTTTGCTTGTGCATAATAATGGATTTAAATATCATAATAGGAGTAGGGTTAACAAGGTAGATCAAAACCCTAGAAAGGCCATGCATCATGATAAAACCCAAGACCTTTGCACCTAAGGATCAAGGCATAAATCTCAAGAAAGGGAGACATATGCCTAGGAAGATGGGTAGGTCTAGGAATGTCCAAGGTGGACATGTGGATTCTAGGGTTAAAAGTCTAGAAAGGGAAAATCAAGGCTTAAGGGCAAGGCTTGATAAATTGAAAAAGACCCTAGAAAGATTCACGGTTGGATCTAAGGGTTTAGATATGATATTGGTTAGTTTAAAACCCAACCATGATAGATCGGGGTTGGGATACCGATCTAAGGTCTCCAATGCCAATGGAAAGAAGTATGCTAGGGTAGCATATAATTATGATAAGAAGGAGAAGTCCAAAAATGACAAGGGGTGCCATTTAAAGGTAAAAAGAATGACTTAACCAAGAATAAGGTATCTAAGGTTAAGAAGGTTAGGTTTGTAGGCCATGAATCACCGGGGGCTCACCAGTGTGGTTTAGTGTTGGTTGAGTCACCTAGGGAGGTGGCTAGGGCTAAGTGCTCAAGGGGGAGCTCTAGGAGCCTTTGGGATCCATGGTAAATGGATCTCGGGAGATGTTTCTCTAGGAAGTCTAGGTGGACTATGGAATGTCCCAAAGGGTTTGGAAGACTAAGGTGAGTCTTAATCTTAGGGAATTGACACACTAAAAAGGAGGTTTGTGGTGAAAAAGATGAAAATAGGATCATATTGGGAGAAAATGAGTTTTTAATGTGTAAATGTCATATAACTCAGTGCTAGAAATGTATTATGGTTAGATATGAGAAGATACATCAAGGAGAAGTCAAAATTAGGACTTTTGGAGAAGTTTAAATGATACAATTTAGGAAGGGTTGAGTTTCGTGCCAATCTTGGGATCTGGAGTAGATTTGTTTGAAAATATATTTTTCCCAAGTAGACATAGGTTCCACAAATTTCTCCACGAAATTTTAGATTTTTTGGAGATTTGTGGAATTAATTAGGCATTTATGAATGCAGGTTGAAAAATTGAAATTCAGGTACCAATCGACTAGTTCAGAACCAGTCGACTAGTTCAGAACCAGTCGACTGGTCCAGGTGAATTCGACACTGGGAATCTTCTGTTCGGTTTATCAGTCGACTGCCACAGGGGTAGTCGATTGATCCGTAGGTTTAAATAGAAATGACATATTGGATAATAAAAACTTACAAAATTGGAAGCATAAGAAAGGGTCATGTTACTTTATGAGATTTTATGTCATGATTTAATATTGATTGTATGAAATAAGGCCCTATTGATATCATCGAATTTAAGGAAGAATGATAAGTGCATATGTATCTAGGGTTAAGAGATGATAAGAAGAGGTTTTACCTTATTAAGAATACATAAGAAAAAGGGGAGAATTGAAGGTAGTTATATGTGTGAAATGTTAATGGATGAAGTTGGCAAACACATGGAATTATAGATAGATTTGAAAGTTAATATAAAATGATCATTTTTGAGGAAATTAGAATTTGTACCAAAAGTCAAGCACATTTGATATTTTTCATGGAACCATATTTTTCTAGGGTAGAGTATATCCTAACAAATGTGCTTGTAAATTTTTAGATTTTTCGGGGGTTTCTAGAATTTTCTAGAAGGTTCTGAGATTGGGCTAGAATTTCAGAAGTTAACTGTATCAGTCGACTGTCTGTATGTTGATTTCTGAGATGTTTTTCAGAAATAGGTTGAGTTCTTTTTGGCACTAGGGGTAGGGTTGCTTGGGGCAATCTTTTGATGGTGTCAAAGGGGGAGAACTTGGGGTGTTAAGTTGGCCTTAATTTGACAAAAGAAAGGTTGTGGTGTTAAGTTGGGAAGAACTTAACTTGGTGTTGTAATGTTAAGTTGGGTAAAACTTAACTTGGTGTTGTTTGTGAAAATTGAAAATTGGGAGAAAGCATAGGTTAAGGGGAAGATTGTCTCTTGTTTGTTATGCTTTAATTTTCAATGATGTTGTTGTTGTTGTTTACCCTAATTAGGTAGTGTTGGGTTTTGTGTCAAACTTGGGAATGATGATAGATTCATTGTTGAATGTATTTTTCCCAAGTAGGTATGGGTACCACAAACTTCTCCACAAGTTTTGGGAATTTTTAGAGATCTATGGAAATAGTTATGCATTTCTGAAGTTGGGTCAGAAATGCTGGAAATTGGTTTTTCTGAGTATCACTCGACTGACCCAGGTGGCAGTCGACTGGTAAAGGCAAGAAATAGGTTTTAGCTGCTGAAAAGTGTCCAATTGATGTGAAACAAGTGTAGAACCTTATGGGGGGGTTAGTACACTGTGTTTATAATCATTAGGGGTTAAAAGATCCAATGATTGAGATATTGTTGGAGTCCTTTTGATGTTAGGCAAAGGGGGAGAAGTGTTGGGTTTAATTTGGGAAACCAAACATGCCTTTGCAAGAAACCCTAGGTTTAGGGGAAGCTTAGAAAAAGGGGGAGCATGATTGCTCCATTCTTGGCGTAAGGGGAACCTTGGAGAGGTTCTTAAAAATCCTTTGTAAGTCCAATGTAGGGGGAGCCTTGGGATAGGTTTTAAAAAGCCCGTTTTGGAAAATTCCTAACATAGGAAGGTTAGGTGTGGGGATGCCTTAGAATAGGATCCATGTTTGCATTGCATATGCATTGGTGGTGTAAGTCCAAGGTGGAGCCTTGGCAACGTAAGTCCAAGGTGGAGCCTTGGCAACGTAAGTCCAAATGGTTGTTTAGCATTGTTGTTACTATTTATTGCTATTTGTTTTCCCTAACTTAAACGGATTGCCAAACATCAAAAAGGGGGAGATTGTTGGGTCAATCTATGGTCCGGAGTGACCATGTGCTTTGATGTTTGGGCAAAGGGTTTAAGTTAGGTTTACCCTTGTGATTTAATATGTGTATTTGAGTGTGCAGGATTGCAGGTTACACATATTGACTTAGCTGGACGGCTTCGGTATGGTGAAGGGTGGCATGGAGATAAGCTAGAGGCTTGTGTGCACCCGAGGGACCATGGATAGTAGGGATGATGAGCCGAGGGGCGCGAACTTCGAGGCATGCATGAAGGATGACATGGAGGTAAGCTGGAGGCTTGTGTGCATCCGAGGGACGGGAGCCGAAGATGAAGAGGGTGCGAAGGCAATGGTCAACGCTGCTGGTGAAGAGTCAGCTAAGTCATGAAGGGATGAGAGCCGCGAGGGAAGAGGACTCCAAGGGCAAGCTGGGAAATAGACTTCAAAGGGCACAAGTGAAGGGTGGGATGGAGGCAAGCCGAGGGCTTGCGTGTGCATCCGAGGGACGATAGCTGGTGGAAGAGAACTTCAAGGGGTAAGCCAAGGGAGTGGACTTGATGGCACAGGTGGAGGAGGGTCGTTGGAGTGAGGAAGAGTGGTTGTATAAGCTGGGCAGTCGACTGGGAATATAACAGTCGACTGCCAGCAAGACTCAAAACTCACAGAATATTTCTGACCTTGGACCAGTCGACTGCCCTGGGAGCAGTCGACTGGTAGCGGCTGGTTGAGCAGGCTAAAAATTTGAACACTGAGCTACAACGGTCAAATTTCAGTAGGAGTAGTCGACTGTCCTGGGAGCAGTTGACTGGTAGGGTGTTTTTCAGCCTTGAGCTCTATTTAAAGAGGCTCGGGTTTGGCTAGAAACCTTTGACGAAACAAGCTTGGTTAGAGCTTGTTAGTAGTCTGTAAAGCTCAAAAGTGTGTTCAAGGTTGTGGCGAGGTTCTCCACCCACAAGGAGTTACACGAGCTAGCCGGAGGGCATCCAGGGAGTGATCCACCGAAGGATTGAGGGATTGCCCACCTCACAGACTGTCATGGAGTAGGAGTTTCATCTCCGAACCACGTAAATAGGTTTGTTAGCATTGTTTTATTTGATTATTATTGTTTCCGCTTGCGCACGCTAACCTTGTAGGAAATAAGAAATTGAAACTTGCTATTCACCCCCCCCCCCTTAGCAAGCCATTCACGATCTAACAGCCGGCATCTCATAAGCACATTAGGACACTTTGATTGATAACCTAGATTGGGTTGAGATGCTTAGGTCTATGCCTTGACTCAAGATGCTTTAAGTCAGTGCATCTAGAGTAGTTGGGGTAATAAATACATTTGAGCAGCAATCAAGCTAAGTGTTCAAGCTTAGAAAATCTAACTTGATCAGATCACTTAACTTGACTATCTCTAGTGATAGCTGCTGTTATATAATAGTTAGTAAGTAGCCAACTGGGTTAGACAGGACCCGAAAGAGTTCAATTTAGTTGGTTTGATCCTTTTTGTTGCTTGGATTCACTAGAATTGGTTCAATATGTGTTTTGAATTTTTACAAAATAAATTGGCTCTGGTTCGCAATTACTTTTTATCAATTTTTTTTGATATATGACAAAGGGAGAGAGTAAAAAAAAAAGAGAGAGTAAATTTTTTTTTTTAAAAAGTAAAGTTAAATTTTCAAATGCATAAAATTTTCAAATGCAAATTTTTCTTAAAAAATGTTTTAAGAGCAAATTTTGTTTTTGCAATAGTCTTAAAGTACTTTTAAAATACTTTTATGTGCACGATACTTTTTCAAGTACAAAAGATTTTTAAGTGAACAATAATTTTTCAAGTACAAAAGATTTTTAAGTGCACAATATATTTTTCAAGTACAAAAGATTTTTAAGTACACAATATTTTTTTCAAGTACAAATGATTTTTAAGTGCACAATACTTTTTCAAGTACCAAATATTTTGTAAGTACAAAATATTTTCTAAGTGCACAATTTTTTAAAAAGTACAAAATCTTTGTGAGTGCAAAATATTCTGGTGCAAGTGTTTTTTTTGTATAAAAAGTGCAAGTCTTTCAAAGTACAAATTTTGTGGTAAAGTTAAAATTCTCTTTTTTCAGAAAAATTTATTAATCTTTCCAAAACGGTGTCTTTTCATTCTCAAACTTCAAAAGTTTTGCAAAATTTGGTAATCACAAAAAGACTTTAACCTTTTTTTCCTCAAAAAGGCTATACATAAACTTTTTGAAAAACTACATATCTTTGAAAGTTTTAGGGGAAGAATCTCTAATTCAAGGGGAGCTTAGTGCATGTTATTCAAAAATTAGTTTTCTTAAAAGAGAGGAAAATAAACATGTTTTTTTTTGAAATACCTGCTTTGTATGTTTTAAGTTAACTTTTTGAACTGGGTTGCTATAATTCAAAAAGGGGGAGATTGTTGGTTCCGGAAGCACCAAAATCGAACCTAAGTTTTGATAATAGAAAAGGGTTCATAAGTTAGGGTTATATTGTGGTCTAATGAATTTGTTTTAAGTGCTAAGTGTTTGAGTAGGATCTTTCTTGTTGTTGTTTCATTGTGCTCATTATATATCATTGTTTGAAACACACTGTGGAGAGGTTTCTCTACCGAGAAGGAGGTTGCTTCATATCCGGTGTTAACCGGGGCTTGATCTGCCGACGATCAAGGGATCGCCCACCTCAAGGGCACGCCAAGGAGTAGGGGCAAGTTATCCCCGAACCTTGTAAACCCTCCTTGTTAGCGATCTTGCTAGTTGTGTGTGCTTTGCTCTCATTTGTTTTTCTGCATACTCTGTTTTCCATTCTTTCCGCTGTGCTACTGATATTTGAGTTGCAGAAATCGTGATAAGTTTTCAAGGGGCAAGCGATTGTCTATATTCACCCCCCCCCCCTCTATAGTCATCTCGTTCCCAACAAGTGGTATCAGAGCAAGGTGCTCTGTTTACGGCTTAACAACCGAGAGTTCTCAACAAGATGGCTTTGAGAGAAGGCTTCTCCACCACCCGACCTCCATTCTTTGATGGCGCCGACTTCCAATATTGGAGATCAAAGATGGAATATTATTTGAAGATGGATATCCATACGTGGTTCGCGGTGAAGGAAGGATTCATCCCTCCTAAGGATGATGAAGGCAAGGAACTCGAATCATCTCGGTGGACTGCCGAACAAACAAGGAAGAGTGAAGCCGATGCTAAGGCGGTTGTCACTCTACAATGTGGCATGAACAAAGACCAACTCATCAAGGTTGGTCCCTTCACGAGTGCAAAAGACTTGTGGAACAAACTCATAGAGCTCCATGAAGGCACCCGGGACTCGAGGATTGCAAAGAGGGACTTGTTCCTCAATCAACTTCAAAATCTCTCCATGAAGGAGAATGAGTCGGTAAGTGAGCTCCATAGCCGGTTCAAGGAAGTTCTTAATGGACTTCATTCAATTGATGAAAAGGTCGAAAATCGCGACCTTGTGAGGTATGTTTTGAAAGCATTTCCAAGGAATGCTTTGTGGTCATCCATGGTGGATGCCTACAAAGTATCCAAGGATTTATCTATTGTAAAATTAGATGACTTATTTTGTGAGATGGAATTGCATGAAATGGCTAACAAAGGCCCCAAGGAGAAGGGGATTGCCTTAGTTGCAGGGGACCGGACCACTAAGAAGAAGAAGGAGAAGAAGAAGGAGAAAGAGATCTCATCATCTTCATCCTCCTCCGAATCCGAGTCAAACTCAGAGGAAGATGGCAGTGGCTCCTCTTCATCCGAAATGGCGAACTTCGTGCAAAGGATGATGCGAAGAGATCGACGTTTCAAGAGGAGAGGTAATACTAGTGAATCCAAACTTGATAAGAATAATGCATCTTGCTTTGAATGTGGTAGGAGAGGACACTTCAAGAATGAATGTCCGAAGCTTAAAAAGGAGGAGAAACCTAAAAGAAAAGACGAGAAATCCAAGAAGAAGAAGAAAGCCTTGAAGGCTTCTTGGGATGAGTCATCTTCTAGTTCATCCGATGATGAGAAGGAGGAGAAGAGCACAAGGCAAGTGGCTCTCATGGCTCTTGGAGAGGAGAGCAGTGAAGAAACTTCAAGCTCCTCAAACGCGGCTTCGTCATCTTCGGATGATGAAGAGGTAACTTCCCCCGAGCTTGAAAAATGTTATAGAGCAATTGCATGTTTAACTAGTATGCTTAAGAAATCCAAAAACAAAGTTAAAGCATTGCAATTAGAGATTGATCAATTGAAAGCTTCTAGGGATGATAACATTGATGACTTGCATGTTGAATTACTAGAAGATGAAATTAAAGCTTTGAAACATGAGATTGTAAGCCTGAAATCCTCTAAGGTTGAGGAAATCAGTGATATGCATGATAATGGGTTAGTAGAGGAAAACCAATCCTTGAAGAGTGAAGTTGAGAAGCTCAAGAATATTCTTGGGAAATTCTCAAATAGCTCTAAGACCTTAGATATGATTTTGAATGCCCAAAGAGCGGTCTACAATAGGGCCGGTATTGGTTACCGCCCTAAGGAACCCTCTTTTGTATCTCTCATGTCTAGGACTGACATGAGACAATCTAGGACATCCAAGACTCAAAAGAAAGTTGTCAAGACATGGGTGCCTAAGTCATGTTTAGTTGATGCATTAGGTCCCAAGGTTTGGGTACCTAAGACTTCTATTTTTCGAATTGTGTAGGTTGTGATTGAGGGGGAGCATCTATCAACTTGGTTCGTTGATAGTGGATGCTCCAAACACATGACCGGGGATAGATTATTGTTTACCACATTTCACAAGAAGAGTAGAGGTAATGTATCATTTGGTAACAATGGTAGCCTTAGGGTCATAGGAATAGGAGACATTCAAATATCCGAATGTCTTAGAATCTCAAATGTCCTTCTAGTCAAGGGGATGAAGTTTAATCTCCTAAGTGTCAGTCAATTGTGTGACACGGGTTACACAATTGACTTCCAACCAAGTCAATGTCTAGTTAGACAAAATGACAATGTTTATCAAGTTTCATTTAAAAGTGCTACTAATGCTCTTGCTAAGTGTTTCATGTCAAAACAAGAAGAGTCCACACTTTGGCACCGGAGGCTAGCACATGTGAACATGAAGAACATCCGGAAGTTGGCCAACAAGGGACTAGTTCGAGGCTTACCGAGCATCAAGTATGGAAAAGATAAATTATGTGATGCGTGTCAAATGGGTAAGCAAACAAAATCTGCACACAAAGGTAAAAGCACTGTAAGTACTTCCAATGCTTTAGACTTACTTCACATGGATTTATTTGACTGTAGCACTATCATATCACTGAATGGAAGTAGATATTGCTTTGTTATCATTGATGACTTCACTAGATATACTTGGACTTTCTTTTTAAAACATAAGGATCAAACCTTAGATATTTTCATTTCTTTTTGTAGAAGGGTTGAAAATGAGAAATCATCAACAATTAAGACAATAAGAAGTGATCATGGAGGTGAATTTCAAAACCAAAGGTTTCTAGAATTTTGTCAAGATAAGGGTTATAGACATGAGTTCTCTACTCCTAGAACACCACAACAAAATAGTGTTGTAGAGAGGAAGAACCGTGCACTTCAAGAGGCTGCACGAAGCATGCTTAATGAGTACTCACTCCCGAGTTACTTATGGGCTGAAGCTGTTAATACAGCTTGCTATGTGCAGAACCGAGTTCTCATTCATAGGTTTTTAGAAAAGACTCCCCATGAACTTTGGTTTGGGAAACCACCTACGGTTAAACATCTTAGGGTGTTTGGTTGTAAGGTGTTCATCCTAAACACCAGGGATCACCTTGGAAAGTTCACGGCAAAAGCTGATGAAGGGATACTAGTCGGGTACTCCCTCGTTAGTAAAGCTTACCGAGTCTACAACAAGAGAACTAGACTAGTTGAGGAGTCTTCTGATGTGGTTTTTGAGGAAGTTCCAAAACCAATTGACCAGTCAGATAATGTAGAAGGAGTTCAAATCGAACTAAGGAGACTTAGTTTGAATGAAAATCCGAGTATTGTTAATGGTGATGAGTCTGATGACGGTGAGCCTAGACAACTCGTTGATCAGCCGGATCCTGAGGCTGAACTTGTGTCTAGTGAACTCGTTCAAGAAGCACCACCAACACCAAGGCAAACGAGACTAGCCTCTAGTCATCCCCAAGACCAAATCGTTGGAGACATCCATCAAGGGGTTAGGACTAGATCATTCTTCAGGAATGAGGCTAATGAAGTTGCTCTAATTTCCGAATTGAACCTAGAAAAATTAATGAAGCATTAAATGATCCCGATTGGATTATTGCAATGCAAGATGAACTAGGTCAGTTTGAGAGGAGTCAAGTTTGGGACTTAGTCCTTAGGCCCAAGAAGACCACTATTATTGGAACTAAATGGGTCTTCAAGAACAAATTAAACCACAAGGGAGAAATCATTAGAAACAAGGCACGCTTGGTAGCCAAGGGCTACAGTCAAGTTGAAGGTCTTGATTATGATGAGACTTATGCTCCCGTGGCACGATTAGAGTCTATCCGATTGATGCTTGCATTTGCAGCACATCGAGGCTTCAAACTATTTCAAATGGACGTCAAATCGACATTCCTAAATGGTTTAATTAGGGAAAAAGTCTATGTCGAACAACCACCAGGGTTTGAGAGTACCGAATATCTGAACCACGTGTACAAGCTCAAGAAGGCACTCTATGATCTTAAACAAGCACCCCGGGCTTAGTATGAGCAGTTGTCAGCATTCTTGATTGGAAAGGGTTTCGTTAGAGGTCAAATAGACCCCACACTATTTCTACGAAGAGATGGTGACAATATATTTGTAGCCCAAGTATATGTCGATGACATAATTTGTGGCTCAAACAACAAGGGCTATTTATGTGAATTTATCGGACACATGGAGAGTGAGTTTGAAATGAGTCTAGTGGGAGAGTTGACTTTCTTCCTCGGACTTGAAATCAAGCAAACTCGCGATGGTATCCATGTGCACCAATCAAAGTACACACATGAAATGCTTCGAAAATTCAATATGAGTGATTCAAAAGAGGTAACCACTCCCATGGCTACAAACACAAGATTGGACAATGATGAGAGTGGTAAACCTGTTGATCTAACTCAGTATCGAAGCATGATAGGTAGTTTGCTATACCTTACAGCTAGTCGACCAGATATACTATTTGCTGTAGGTATGTGCGCTAGGTATCAAGTCTGTGCCAAGGAATCTCACCTAATTACTGTTAAGCGAATTTTGAGATATCTCAAGGGCACAATTGGTGTAGGTCTTTGGTATCCCCGTACTGAATCTTTTGATTTGATGGGCTATACGGATTCCGACTACGCTGGATGTAAGTTGGACCGGAAAAGCACTAGTGGGGGCTGCCAATTCCTAGGATCGTCTTTAGTAAGTTGGTCGAGTCGGAAGCAACATTGTGTTGCTCTTTCCACTACCGAGGCAGAATATATCGCCATGGGAGAGTGTATATCACAATTGTTGTGGATGATCCACACCTTAGAGGACTATGGATTGGGTTACAAGGGTGTGCAAGTGTTATGTGATAACATTAGCACAATTAACTTAACCAAGAATCCGGTCCATCATTCTAGGACAAAACATATTGAGGTAAGACACCACTTCATTAGAGATCATGTAGCTAGGGGGAACATCATACTCTCACATGTAGAGTCAAAGTCAAACCTAGCTGACATTTTCACTAAACCACTTCCCGAGAGTGAATTTAGTTTCCTAGACGGGAATTGGGAATGTGTCGCGCTTCATGATGTTCAAATTGTGGTCAAAACCCTTCATGATTATTTCAAATTGTTAGGGAACAATTGGGTAACTTTGGGAACATCTCACACAAACTATAAGGGTTACCAAAATGTTTTGTTTGCTAGATATGGGGTGAGATGTTAGGTTCAACTCAATTTCTCAAAATGTCATTGCATCAATTGAGAAATTAAGTTGACGAGATAATAATCACGGTGGTGACCAAGTATGGGGAAAACCATTGCATAACATATGTGTATATGGCTCCATGATCATACTTGGACATTCCAATCAAGGCAACTTGATTGGAAACTTGAAGTTGGAGTAGAAACTTGTTTGAATTTGCTTGATTGATTGATGGTTGAGTTTGACTCCATTAAGATGGGTCAAAGTGTTTAACCTATAAGGACTTTAGATTCTTGTTCAAGAATCAATTTTAGTCATAAAGACCTGTCCAAGTTAGACAAAATCCATCAAAGATCGTTTGGAAATTTCAGAAATTCTGAAACTGAACATTTCAGGTCGTATCAGGAACCCTGATCGGTCACCGGACCGATCAGGCATAGGACTGATCGGTCCCTAGACCGATCTGACTCCTTCCTGTGTCGGATCTCCCGAAATTTNCATTCCGACCGATCAGGACCACGCCAGTCCGATCAGGATGTATCCTGATCGGTCTGGACGCGATCTGATCGAACGGTGATCTGATCAACCGTATTAAATTTTGGTTGGTGGACCAATCCACCAACCGATTAACTCCCCAAATCTTCGTTTTCCCGAACCCTAGCGCCGAAACCACCCCGTCGGTGCAACCTTGAGTGAGCGAGAGAAGTCTCTGCGTCTTCCTTCACCCTCGTGCGACCTCCTCTGCGGGAGGTTTTCTCCGGCTTGAAGGCTCTTCCTTCACGCGCGTTCTTCTCTGTCGCAAGTCTTCCAATACCTTCAAACAATTTCAATGGCAACAAAGTAAGTGTTTGGCTTCATTTCTCGTTACCAAGAGGTCATGAAATATATATTTGTGAAGCTAATCGTATTTTTGTTCTTGTTCTTGCTGTGATCTCTTGTTCCTTGTGTCTGTGCCGTGATCCTCATTTCTTATGACCATACTCTTATGTCCATCTTTTGATTGGGTCTCATCTGATGATCAACTCTTGTATGATTCAATCTATGTGTCATGTTCAACTCAAATCCTATTAGAAAGTCATCTAAGGGAAAGGAGGTAGCGGAGGGTAGTTCAAGAGGGAAGACTTCCTCATCATCTACATCTCCTCTAAGGCCTCCATCACCTCCGCATCCTAGATTTCCGAACATTCTCTATGCTCTAGACTTTCATTGGCACAACTTCGAACTAATGCCATGTCGATCAGTGGACCGAACCTTCGTTTATGAACATTGCCCTACGATAAAAGGAATCATTGAGTACTATGGGCTTCAAAACATCCTTTTCTTAGAAAGGCCGATCAATGTTGACTTGATCTCTGAATTCTACAATAATCTGGCCAATGGGGAGGGCACGGGATGGCGGACTCGTGTCACCGGTGTCGATCTTGACTTTACCCTATCATCCTTCACTAGGTTTTTGGGTTGTCGTCACTCTAAGAACGATTTCTCACTTTATCCATATCATCCTGTTCCTCTTCCTGCTCCTTTTACTGGAATCACTCCGGACTCCATATATGAACATTTTCTAGGCCACCCTAGGCCACGGGGTTTTGGTGCGGATATCTATAACTTTTCCACATTTCCTGCTCGTCATCTATCTCCCATCGATTATATTCTGTTTCAAATTATCGCAAATTGTCTTCTTCCAACTACGTCCAAGATTCTTGATGCGATCCTTACATCTCACTGCCTGATGCTTTACGGGATGCATCTGCAGTTCGATTTTGACGTAGCATCGTCCATCTATTCCTCCATCATTGTTCATGGTCTGCGGTCTGGTCAGACGATCTACATGCCTTTTGGACATATCATCACTGCCTGGCTGGAGTCAGTTGGCATTGACGTCTCACAGGGCCGACTCGTGCCGATGGATCGACAAGACTGTCGCCTGGATCGTCGTATGCTTGTTCAGTCCGACATTGCTCTCGGGACCGAGAGGCTACAATGGATGGATCGCAACCAAGCGAGGGCGCTGCCGCTAGCGGGTCATGCCGAGAGTGCACCAGTTGTTGCTGCTACCGACACTGCGATGGACGACCTTATGCGCGATGACGACCCTCCTACTGACATTTGACCTCGGATAGTTGTTGTTTTATCATGATCTGGGTTGTATGACTTTTTGGGCTGTATGCCCTCTGACTTTGTTGTTGTGACCTTGAGTCACACATATTTTGATACTTGCTTGGATGTTCTCATGTTTTGACTTATCTGTCATGCTTACTCTACTATTGTTGATGCCATGCTGATTATATACCTATTATCTGCATGATTATTCGATTGCCATATTCATGCTTACATTGCCATGTCTAGTTGATCCTTATGAATATTATGGCATGCTTTGGGAGACTATATTTCATTCTCATATGATACATGTGACTGCTATGTCTTACCTTAATCTTTTCACATGTGTTCGTATGATTAATCCTCAAATTATCATATTTTTGAGTTGGGACCCTCTAGGTTTGAGGGGGAGTTTATCTTAACAGTCCCTCTTACCCCTTTTCGATGTTCGACAAAGGGGGAGAGAGTGTGATTGGTTAAGTTTAGAATGATCATGTTGTAGGGGGAGGATCTGGATTCCCCTATAATTCATAATGTTGGAAAATTGATTGAGAATCCCTAAACTTAAAATCAGGTTGTCAAACAACAAAAAGGGGGAGATTGTTGATGCAGTCTGACCCTGATTGTTGTTTTGGTGTTGACAACGATTTTAGTTTAGGAGGATAATTATGATATGGAAAATCCTAATCTGGGAGGTTAAGTGGATTATGATTAAGTCCTGATCGAGGATTAGGCATGATATGGAAAACCCTAACCTGGGAGGTTAGGTGTGATGATTGTGATGATTATGATTAAGTCTTAATCGAGGATTAGGCATGATGTTGGAAAATCCTAACCTGGGAGGTTAGGTGTGGAAAATCCTAGCTTGGAAGGATAGGTGTTGAAAATCCTAACCTGGGAGGTTAGGTGTTGGAAAAGTCCTAATTCGGAAGGGTTGGGTGAAAAGTCCTAGCTTGGAGGGCTAGGTGAAAAGTCCTAACCTGGAGGGTTAGGTGCAAATTCCCATCCTGGAGAATTAGGTGAAAAAGTCCTGGCTTGGAGGGTCAGGTGCCTAGCTTGGAGGGCTAGGTTGGATGATGTTCTAACTCGGAAGAGTTGGGTGAAAAGTCCTAGCTTGGAGGGCTAGGTGAAAAGTCCTAGCTTGGAGGGCTAGGTGAAAAGTCCTAACTTGGAGGGTTAGGTGCAAATTCCCAACTTGGAGAGTTAGATGGAAAAATCCTTAGCTTGGAGGGCTAAGGTGGATAAATCCCTAGCTTGGAGGGCTGGGTAGAGTCACTGGATCGGTCTGGTGACCGATCAGGGACTGTTGGCACGCTGCTCCTTAGTGGATCGGTCTGGTGACCGATCCAGCTATGTCTGATCGGACTGGTGACCGATCAGGGAGCGCACAGTGAGATTGGGAATCTACTGTGTGGCTCCTGATCGGACCAGTGACCGATCAGGGAGCAGGCTGCTTCCTTGCTGTCTTGCTCCTGATCGGTCTGGTGACCGATCAGGGAGCAAACAGTGAGTGAGTTCCCTTGCTGATCAGAGCCTTGGATCGGTCTGGTGACCGATCAGGAATCTTGGGTTTGATTAAAAAACAACTGTTCATCTTGCCTGATCGGTCTGGGTGACCGATCAGGATCCAATCTGATCGGTCTGGTGACCGATCAGGATTCACCCTGATCGATCCGGTGACCGATCAGGCGTGTATAGCTGCGAGAGCTGGGAATCCCAGCAAAGCAGTGGATCGGTCTGGTGATCGATCCACACACCCTGGATCGGTCCGGTGACCGATCACTTTAATTCAAATTTCACTGTCAGACGTCGTCAGAGCGTCTGATCGTATCCGATTTGCTGATGTATGTGATATGCTTTGTGATCTTCTTCTCTAATGCTCTGATTGAGTTTCAGGTGACAGGGGAGGATTCAAACACTCAAGGAGAAGTCAAAGAGTGCTTTCCTTGGAGCAGGTTTGTCCCTTTTCCCATCTCAGGTTGCAACGGCGAGCTGCGGACTGGAGCTAAGACTGGAGCTCGACTGAGGAGCTCAGTGAGTCCAGAGATAGCTCAGTAGAGGCTGGCGTTGGCAGAAGAGGAGCTGGGAGCTACAGAGATGGTGTCACCTGTCGCTTGGCGGAGAAACAATAAGAAACGCGAGAGTTGAGTTCAGATGAGATTCAGTTTTGAAAACCTGTGTGTTCTTGCGTTCTGCTGATAGAAGCTTGCTGTTCTTGAGTTCTTCATCCATTCTAAGCAAGCTATTGAGAAGCATTCATCATACTTGAGCGCTTGAAGGAGAAAACAAGAAGCTGGGAGTCCGACAGTGGGAAGACACGAAGCAGACAGGGGTCTGCGTGAGATCGCCACTGGGTGGAGCTCGGGAAGCTTGCTGTGTTTAATCCTTGCTAAGTATTTGAGTAAGATCCTTCTTGTTGTTGTTTCATTGTGCTCATTATATATCATTGTTTGAAACACACTGTGGAGAGGTTTCTCCACCGAGAAGGAGGTTGCTTCATATCCGGTGTTAACCGGGGCTTGATCTGCCGACGATCAAGGGATCACCCACCTCAAGGGCACGCCAAGGAGTAGGGGCAAGTTATCCCCGAACCTTGTAAACCCTCCTTGTTAGTTGTTAGCGATCTTGCTAGTTGTGTGTGCTTTGCTCTCATTTGTTTTTCTGCATACTCTGTTTTCCATTCTTTCCGTTGTGCTACTGATATTTGAGTTGCAGAAATCGTGATAAGTTTTCAAGGGGCAAGCGATTGTCTATATTCACCCCCCCTCTATAGCCATCTCGTTCCCAACACTAAGAACGTTGCTTCCAAGGCAGTGGACGCTCAATTAAAATCTTCTTGTGGCGGAGAAGCCTTACAATAAAAGCACGCTAGACTATAGAGAGAATTACAAGAGAATTGAATGATTGAAAAGGTTGAAACTCTAAGCCTATTTATAGCCTAAGAGAATAAATCTGGATTGTTGATTGTTGAGGAATTTTTTCTTGGCCGTTGATCCATGGATGTAATCTGGATGGTTGATCTTGAATGGGATTAAACTGCATCCATTGGATCTGATTAAAGGATAAAGTTATCCTTTAAGAGATAACTTTGTCTTCTGCTCGTAACAGATAAATAACTTTATCATCTGCTCGCAACAACTTTAATCACATCTCTTATTTATCCCAGTCGGTAAGGCTGGTGATATATGTAAGCGAGGTTGCTGGTTCGAATCTTCATAGCAACAAATAAATTTCTTTTTGTTTCAGGTGCCTGGTTTGACTTGGTCAAACTGACCAGTCTTTTGGTTCATCTACTGGGTGATTTCCGGCCAACCAGAGTTAGGCTCACCCGAACCCGACTCCGGCCTTTCGCCCCTCGAGCGTCCTTCCTCCCGGCTTCTCGTCCCTCGGACACCACGCACGTCCTTCTCGCTCCACCGGCGTACTCTTCCGCAGCTTCCGCGTCCCTCGGATTGTACCGAGCCCGTCGGCTCACTTCCCCGCACAATCCTTCTCGTCCGCTACATCTTACGCTCGACTTCCTCCGTACCTAAGCTCCTGCACACTTAGCAGAGGGATTAAACATACCAGGACCTAACTTAAATCGGTTGATCATATCAAAATCAACCAGGGGTACTTACAATCTCCCCCTTTTTGATGTGCATCAATCTGAGTTAAATTAGGGTAATCAAAATAAAAAATATACATAATAATCTAAACAGTTTAAGTTCAAAAAAAACTTAAATTTCGAGTAAATTAAAATTCTACTTCTTAACTTAATACTATTCCTCCCCCTTTGATCACACCAAAAAATTGAGAAATATAAGTAGGGAAGAAGAAAAATTTTAGAGTGCGATAAAAAATATTCTAAGTGAAAAAAAATCGCGTTGCCATAGATTTTTCAAATTTTAAAATGACATATTTTTTCAAAGTTAATTCCATTTTTTTTAAAATGACTTAAATAAAATCTAATTTTTTTTTGATAAAATCCACAGCTGATGTGGAGTTCCAAAAAAAATCGAATCTTGTCAAAATATTTTTCTATCGAATTTTAAAAAAAACATATTTCGATAAACAATTCATAAAAAATCAGAAAAAAATAGATTTCATTAAACGATTCATAAAAAATAAACATTTATGAAAAAAATCTGAATATTTTTGTCAAAGTCGAAGATAAAGATATGAGTTTAGACAAAATTTTTGAGCTTTAAATTGGTTGATCAAGTCCAAAAATGACAAACCAACACATAAGAGTTCTTGAAGAGTAAATTTTAAAAAATTCGAAAAAAATACTTCGAAAAATTTGAAAAAAAAATTATAATGAGTTTTTCCCTTAAACTCTTAATTTCAAATTTCGAGGGAAAAAAATATTCGAAAAATTTTGAAAGGCGTTCCAGTAGATAGACAGCATAATTGTGCATAAAAAAAATAATGACATAATTTTTGTTAGAGAAACAAAATGCACACATATATAATAACAAAAAAAAATTATTAGTTTAATACAAATTTAGGAACCCAAAATAAGTTCCTGTCTACAGGATTAATTAAAAACTTAGGCGGAATATAACTTTTGGGCACCTTTTTAAATTGGTCCTTATGATTTTTAAAATACCAATTTAAATTATCAGGAAAGCTATTTTTCTTTTGGCGTAAATATGCAATATCAAGTTCTAATTTTTGCACTAAGTTTTTCAAATTATCATTTTCATTTTTCAAAATTTCAGACGAGGATGTAAGTGTTAATTCATTTTTTAATTTTAAATTTTCTTTTTCTAATATATAATTAGATTTGAGCAAGGCTTTAACTCCTGCATATAATTGATCATGAGGAAGAAAACAAACCTCACTTACCGGGTCGCTTTCGAAAAGCGAGGTTCCTCTTTCGTCGTCGCTTTCTTCTGACGTCTCTCCCCCTTCATCAGTGCTCCCTTCTTGATGATTTGCCATTAGCGCAAGACCCGCATATTCTTGACCTTCCGACTCTTCTGACAAGGACTCATCGTCGAGTTGGATCTTCCTTGTGTTCAGTGCGGCGATGTCTGATTTCTTATTCTTCTCTTCATGAAATTCTAGGAATTTCTCCCAGAGCTCTTTTGCCGAGTTGTAATTCTCGATGCGGTTAACTTCTTACACGGGAAGAACGGCTAGTAGATGAAATTCAGCTTTGCCGTTTGCTTCAAAGTCTGATTTCTCCTTCTTGGTCCATGACTTTATTTCTTTATCCTTGCCGTTGTTGTCTTTAGGAACTGAAAAATCATTTTTCATAATTATTAGCAATTCAATATCAATTTTAAAAAATACTTGCATTCGGCGCTTCCACATCGCGAACTCCCCCTCAAACTTCGGCGGGTAGGTTACGGCTCCAACCATTTTCTTGAAATTGCTGCAGTCGACGGTTAGTCTTTCTGCGGCGACCTTGGCTCTGATACCACTTGTTGGATCGAGTTGGTCCGGCTAGAGGGGGGGTGAATAGACGGATAATAAAATAAAGAAATGGAAGGCACTCGTCTTAAAAAAAAACTTGGTCGCAACTAAGAACGTTGCTTCCAAGGCAGTGGACGCTCAATTAAAATCTCCTTGTGGCGGAGAAGCCTTACAATAAAAGCACGCTAGACTATAGAGAGAATTACAAGAGAATTGAATGATTGAAAAGGTTGAAACTCTAAGCCTATTTATAGCCTAAGAGAATAAATCTGGATTGTTGATTGTTGAGGAATTTTCTCTTGGCCGTTGATCCATGGATGTAATCTGGATGGTTGATCTTGGATGGGATTAAACTGCATCCATTGGATCTGATTAAAGGATAAAGTTATCCTTTAAGAGATAACTTTGTCTTCTGCTCGTAACAGATAAATAACTTTATCATCTGCTCGCAACAACTTTAATCACATCTCTTCTTTGTCCCAGTCGGTAAGGCTGGTGATATATGTAAGCGAGGTTGCTGGTTCGAATCTTCACAGCAACAAATAAATTTCTTTTTGTTTCAGGTGCCTGGTTTGACTTGGTCAAACTGACCAGTCTTTTGGTTCATCTACTGGGTGATTTCCGGCCAACCAGAGTTAGGCTCACCCGAACCCGACTCCAGCCTTTCGCCCCTCGAGCGTCCTTCCTCCCGGCTTCTCGTCCCTCGGACACCGCGCACGTCCTTCTCGCTCCACCGGCGTACTCTTCCGCAGCTTCCGCGTCCCTCGGATTGTACCGAGCCCGTCGGCTCACTTCCCCGCACAATCCTTCTCGTCCGCTACGTCTTACGCTCGACTTCCTCCGTACCTAAGCTCCTGCACACTTAGCAGAGGTATTAAACATACCAGGACCTAACTTAAATCGGTTGATCACATCAAAATCAACCAAGGGTACTTACACATACTTTTCTAAGCATTGGGTTGAGGTTCTTTTCATCCATCTTGTCGATTTAGACTTTCCTTCATTCTTTCTTTAATTCATTGTGGATTCTTGAGATATCTTCTCTTTGGGTTCATATCAGTTGGTATTCTATGTACCCTGGGTTAGTTTTGATGTGATTAAATGAGTTAAGTTAGGCCTTACGGATTTTATACTTTGTGTCTATGTGTGTAGGGACTTAGGAACATAAGAAGTCAAGTGGAAGATGTAGTGAGCGAGAAGAATGACATGGGAATAGAGTCGACGGGCTCGGTATATCCGAGGGACAAGGAGCTGCCGAAGAGTACACCGGTGGAGCAAGAAGGACGCACGTGGTGCATTTGAGGGACGAGAAGCCAGGAGGAAGTCTGCTCAAGAAGAAGGTTGGAGTTAAGTTCGGATGAGCTCAACTCCAGATAGCCAGTGCATCACCCAAGTAAGCGGAGTTCGAAAATGATCAATTTAGAAGTTGACTAGTCGAAGCACCTCTAATTGACTATAGGTGCCCTAAAGAAATGAAGACTCGAGGTGCCTCCAGTGGATCCGGAGCACCTTGTATGCCACTGACTTAAGGATCCTCTGATGAACTGAGGTGCCTCCAAAGAGCAGGAGTCATTGCCGTGGAGATAAGTAGTAGATTCCAACTTAGCACAACTGAGGCATCTCCAATGAACCGAGGTGCCTCCAACACTGCCAGATTAGTCGAACGTTGGTGAAGCAGATAACATCTCAGCTGGTTGGAGGTACCTCTAGTCGTTTGAGGCTCCTCTAAAAGTGTCATGTCAACACAACAGTCATTTTGACCGTAGGCTATCAATAGAAGCTTTGTCCTCTATTCAAGAATAACACACTCATTTCTCAATTTTGTAATTCATGTTAAAATACAGGGAGTTTTGGGGTCGAAAAGTAAATTAATTCAAACTTGGGGGGGGGGTCAGGTTTGAATATTGGAAATGTGAGGGGATATTTGCAAAAAGCCCCAAACCCTTAAAGCCTGACTTTTCCTCTTCTTGTGGCCGATCGGGTTCTCAAAAACAAACCGACGCCGATTTTTCCTACTCCTCTCCTTCCTCTTCATCTTCTCCTCCATCACTGTCCTCCCGTCTCCAGGACGATCGACGGAAATCCCGCGACGACCTCCTCCTTCCCACACGATCGGCATCGGCGATCGCTCGTGTATCCTTCCTTGACCGACACTAGTGATCTTGTGAGTGGTCTGCTTCGGATTGTGCTGGAGGTAAGGGTTTTCCCCTCAATCTCGCAAGTTTTTCTTTGGAGGTTGATTTCCAGGTCGAGTCGAGGTCTCAAGGCGATTTCTTGGCAGATCGGAGGTTTTCTAGCCGTGGGGATTGAAAGGATCAGAGGTGTGGTTGGGCTGCGCCTTGGCACATCGCAGGTAACATTGGATTCAGTTGATTGTTGTGTTTAAGGTTTCAATTTCTACCCTAGGATCTGGTGGTTGGGTTTCAATTTGGGGATTTGGAATTGTGACCTCGGGTTCTCTTTCGTATGCTTGGTTCTGCTGTGTATGTGGATCTCGGTGTGGAGTTATTGTGTGCTTGCCGTGAGCAGATTTGTGGTAGAGGAGGTTGTGTTGGCAATCAGATTCTACTGACCCTGTTGTTCTTCCTAGCTATGGGTTTCACATGGGTTTGGGAGCATGAGTTGTAATTTGGCCTCTTCCCAATCAGAAGAGGTATGCTGGAGGTTTAAGTGATGTGCTTTGTAATTTTGTTTGGACTGAACAAGGGCTGTAAGATAGGATAAAAAACATGTATCTTCTCGGTGGGAACTTGGATTGAGAGCTACCTTTAGCATTAGATGATCTCATGGGTTAGGTTTGGGCTAACCTAAACCTAATCGGGGTTAACTTGGTGGTCTAATAATTAGGTTTAATTCCTAACAATGATTGATGAATACTTTAGCTAATTTAATAGTTTTGAATTAGCTAAGTTGTATTTGTTATTTGTTATTTGATACAGGATATTGATTGACTTTTATACTTCGATGCGGATATTATTTCTGACGGGGTTTCTCTTCGCACACGAGCACCTACATTGGAGGCGGGTATCTCTGACTTTTCTTTTAGATTTGTCACAGATATATATATACTTGATATGCTTGTTTAGCAATAGAGTAATAGATTGTGGCATGACCCTTGTATTTGTTTTGCTGATGTTGTTTGTGCCACAACTGACATGTGATACCTATACCTTTAAGACTTAGGTTATGGTGCATTATCCACGATCCTTACATATCATGTTGATATAGGTGGACTAGATAGTGGATGCTGTTTGACCAGTGTTATGCATCATCGTGCACTGTGCATCACTGTCGATCAGGGGCCCCTTTTGGGTGAGCTAGGTCGACAGTCATACTGATCTACCCATACGGCCACTCATGGGTTAGTGGTTGACGGAGTATGGGTAGTGTGCTCTGTGCTGCTTCGCTCGTGCACTCATGGGTTAGTGAATCGAAGTGTGATAGCAGACAGATGTCTCTCCTTGAGTAGTTCATATACCAGGAGATGAGAGGGAGAGGTCTCTCCCCCATTTATATACATGGGGTAGGGGTAACATCCAGACAGAGATGTCCTCCAGAGATGGCCTGGGGTAGACAGAGATGTCCCCGGATAGGGCATGGAGTAGGGGTGTTACACCGGCAGCATTCCGTCTACTCGATCGCTCAGGAGTAGTGATGGCAAAGTAGGACGGCAGCTCAGGAGTAGTGATGGCAGAGTAGGACGGCAGTCACAGCCCTATGTCGGAGGGTGGCGTCCGCTCAGCTTCCTCCCGTATATAGGTGACGATGTCTGATCGACGGTAGGGGTGACCATGTCATTGCACCTTGTGTATTCGTTTATTTTGCCCTTACTTGTGCTTGTTTTTACTTGATGTTGTATATGATTGACATGCACTTACAGGAGACCCTTATGTCTAGTCTTGGCGACTCTGCTACATTGGTATGGTAGTTCTTATTTTTCTCTTGCAGCTCTTCTTATTACTGTCTGTGCACGTGTTATTTTGGTAGACTATTACACTGTTGCTATATTAGACTATCTTGTATATATATGATGAGATATCCGCTGAGTTCTATGACTCATTCCGTTAGCTCCTTGTTTTTATTTCAGGATGATTGACTGGAGCGTGTCCGACAGCCTGTCCTAGTTCGTGTACTTGTCGAGATGACTTCGATATTTTTCGTCTATTTTGTTGGTAGTTCTTGTTAGTAGCATTTTCTATATTTTTCTTCCACTGTTGCTTTTGTGTTGGATTTAGTCATACTATACGGCAGTATAGTTGTACTTTTGTGAGACTTTTATGTATTGTGTTTTGTCGTAAGTCGGACCGGTCCGCAGTCAGGTATGGTTTACTCGGTTTTAATTTATGTTTTGTTTTGATTTGAGGCCTGAGGCCCATTTAAACTGCATGGTTGTGTTATATGTGATGTATGTATGTGTAAATTGTCCGTCGGACAGGGGAGGTGCTGTCCGATTTTCTATTGGATCAGCGGCTCCTGGGGTCTCGGGGCGTGACAATTCATTTTTAAGTATTCGTGCTTTCAAAGTTCCACTATAACAAATATGACTTTCCACAGTGTGTCATTAGGGCCGCACTGTTAGAGCTCACCGTTAAAGCACACCGTTAATAATATTTTCCGCAGCATGCCCAATTAAATGCACTACGGATAATATTATGTTTATACAAACGATGGTGTGCATAAAAGTACATTGTTAATAAACTTTTCTATGGCGTGCAAAGTGCGCTGTTAAAATTTAATATTAACAGTTTGCACAGTGTGTTGTTAATATTAGTATATTTATATAAATGATGACGTGTAAAAAATATATGTTGTCAATAAATATTATCTACAATATGTAAAATATGTGATTAAAATAAAATATTAACAACATACAAAGTGTGTTATTAATAATCTTAGAAATTTAGAGATTTTGGTTATTTATTCTTCTGAAGTTACTTTTATGTTAGGATGTATATTGAAAGCCTTACTTTTGGAACATCTACATTTTGAAAAGAGAATCGCAAAATCACATGTTGCATATTTATATTAGTATATGCACAAAAATATCTCATACTTTACATTGTAGATAACATGGTGCGTGGTGACGCACAGAAGATCGTGTTATCAATTCCTTGTAGAAGTATAAGAAAGAGGCTCACAACCGAGATGAAGTTGGATAAACCATCAGAATGGTTGTAGTGTAATTATGTGTGGTTTGTCTTAACCATAGAATTACACTAGTGCACTTTGTGTGCATTTAGTATGACCAAAAGAGAGGTCATCCAATTTTATACTAACTTGATAAATTGGATTAGACCTCAGTTTTATATTATGGAGTACAATCTCTAAATCTCGAAATAATAACGGGCACATGTATTTAATTTTTATTTCTTTGATTTACCAATAGACGAGATCTATTCTGCTTGATCGATAGGCCCGGAAGTCGAGTACGACGTCGCAGATGTAGCAGCAGAAGCCCGAGCCCATATAGACGAGCCCCCTCCACCGACACTCTACGAGAGAGTGACCCGTATGGAGACACAGATACAGAGTCTCCGAGAGGAGGTCGAGGCCTCTCACATAGAGCAGATGGACGCTCGCCGAGCTGATAGAGAAGTAGCTGATGCACGATTCTTAGAGATGATGGCACGATTCGATGCGTGGCAGCCGGGTCCATCTGATCACCCTGGTCCTTCATCTTAGATTCACTTGGCATTGTACCTCTTTGACTGCCCCTACTCAGTAGGGTTGACTTGTGCTTGACTGTTGACTATGTTGAACCTAGAGTACCTGCTTTTATTTTATGATGACTAGTTTATGATTATTGGTTTCTTGTCAATTAGTTAGGATTGTGCTCTGTAGAATAGAGAAACTCAATTTTTTTTCCTGCTCTATTTTTTATTGTTTCCAAAAATAGAACTTGAAAAACTGTTTTACTTAATTTTAAAATCAGTTTTCACTTGCGACTTAGTTTTATTTTTATTTCAAAATTACCCCTTTTTCAAAACTAGGGCTTTTTCGAAAATGGACTTAGCCTAGGCCCTAACCCTAGAACTGCATGCACCTATAGACTTAGAAGCCAGCATCTCACAAGCACCTTAGGGTACTTTTGATTGATAACCTAGAAAGGGTTGAGATGCTTAGGTCTTTGCCTTAATTCAAGATGCTTTAAGTCAGTGCATCTGCAGTAGTTGGGGCACTAAATACAATTTACATAGTAATCAAGTTAAGTGTCAAGTTTAGAAAATCTAACTTGAACAGAAACACTTAACTTGACTAACCCTAGCAAAAGCTACTGTTTATAACAGCTAGTTAGTAGCTAAATGGGTTAGACAGGTCCCTACAAAGAAAAGTTAACTGATTTAGTATAAGTCCTGGTTCAGTACAGCAAAATCATGTTTTTTTTGCAATCTAATATCTGTTTTTTTTGATATATGGCAAAGGGGGAGAGATAGGAAAGGGGGAGAGATAGGAAAAGGGGAGAAGGAAAGGGGAGAAGTAAAATTTTTTTTCTTCTCAAAATATTTTTCAAAAAGCTATTTTTTTCTCAAAATTCCTTCTCAAAATATTTTTCTAAAAGTTAGCTACTAAGTACTTAAAGCTTAAATGTTTCAAAAATCTTATAAGTACTTAAAGCTTAAATTTTTCAAAAAATCTTATAAGTACTTAAAGCTTAAATTTTTCAAAAAATCTTATAAGTACTTAAAGCTTAAGTTTTTCAAAAATTCCTAAGTAATTTAAAAACCCTAAAACCATTGAGCACGTTAAACTCAAAAGCTTCAAAATTTCTCAATGTACTCAAGACTCGTATTTTCAGAAATTACCATTATATTCTTTTAACTTAAGTTATCAAAAGATTTTTAACTTAAGTTTTCAAAATACATACTAAGTAAAGTTTTTGATAACCCCGCGAATTTTTGAAAAATCTAGGGGGAGATTCCTTCCAGGGGGAGGGAACAAAAGTTAAAACTTTTTCCATGTTTTGCTTAAACTTAACTTTTTGAACTAGGGTTGCCATAAATCAAAAAGGGGGAGATTGTTGGTGCAGAATACACCCAAGTCAAACCTGTGTTTTGATAATGACAACATAGGTCAAAAGTTAAGTCATACTTATTTTCTAACAAGCTAATCTAGTGTGCAGGAAAAGCCCTAGCAAAAGACTGCTAGGTACTGGCGAAGGAATGCCAGGGAAGTAAGCCCTAGCAAAGGACCGCTAGGCACTGGCGAAGGAATGCCAGAGTCAAAAGCCCTAGCGAAGGACTGCTAGGCACCGGGCAAAGGACAGCTCGGCATCCAAGACCTGACAAAGGATCGTCAGGTAAAAGTCCAACCAAAGGAGCGGTTGGCATCAGGTAAATTCTCCCGAGAGGAGTAGGGGACGTGTTCCTCGTCGAGGGAACAGTAGGCGTCGGTTCGACCTAGGGCTCCATTTTGGAGACCAAAGTCAGAACCAAGACAGCTAAGGCTGTATAAATTAATGCTTTATTTTGTTTTCGGACTAACCCTGGATGCAGGACCAAAGGAACGTGTGTCTGCAGCTCAGAGAGCCTTAAAGGAGTGAGGCAGCAGCTGAGTAGGGCGCCCTGAGTGTCTAGGGCGCCTCCAAGGTGAACAAGAAACAAGTAAGGCAAAAAGGAGTTCGGCTAACCACTGGCCGGGGCGCCCTCTGCATCCAGGGCGCCCTCAGCAGCCAAGGCGCCCTGAGCGCCCAGGGCGCCCTCAGCAGCCAGGGCGCCCTGAGCGCCCAGGGCGCCCTGAGCGCCCAGGGCGCCCTCAGGTGCCAAGGCGCTTCGCGCCTATGCCAGCGAGGCTGATCAACTCTATCCAACCGAGAAGACCGCGTCAATGAAGGCGCCCTCAGCGACCAGGGCGCCCCAGAGGTCAAAACTCATCCCTATTTAGGTGGGATAAAGCTTGACCGAGCGAAGTGCGGATCGGCTGACACGTGGCAGGGCGCCCCCGACGTCCAGGGCGCCCTAGGGGCTATAAATAGCACCCCTCGACCACAAGCTTGAACAACAACTTCCATACAAAGCTTCCACGCTCTTCTGCTCTCGCGCTTCACCTCGAAATCCTCCCAACTCGAGCCGACGACGTCCTGCTGCTCCGGAAAAAGTCGATCTTCCTCGGACGTCGGTAAAAAGAGCTATTTAAGTTTACTGTACAAAATTCTGTAATAACTTTCTGTAAACTATTTGCGCCTGATATAGAATTGCCCAAAGTAAACGGTCAACGACCGTGGGCCTTGGAGTAGGAGTCGACACAGGCTCCGAACCAAGTAAAAACCACTGTGTCTTTGTGCTGTGTCTCTTATCTTTATTTCCGCTGTGCACTTACTCTTAGTTTTCCGAAAAAGAACGATTTCCGATATTCACCCCCCCTCTATCGGCTTTCACGATCCAACACCTACGACATCTGATCACTTTTTGATCTGCTCCAGATCTCTCTATGAGCATCCACTCACCTTTTGACCTGCTTTGGGGATCCGAGTCTCCCAGCGAGCATCCAGTCACCTTTTGATCTGCTCTGGGCCTCCCTGCGAGCATCCACATCCAGTCACTCTTGACCTACTTCGAGCCTGCCCACAAGCATCCGACACTCTTGAGCTGCTTTAGGCCTCCTCTTGAGCATCTGATCACTCTTTGACCTACTTCGAGCCTTCTCTCAAATTCGTTCAAGGACCCTCCCACATGATATCTAGTCTGGACCATCATTCTGATACCATTTGTTGAGATCTCAAGCATATGCATTTCTCCACAATGACATGATATTGTCCACTTTGTGCCTAAGTTCTCGAGACTTTATTCTTGGACTCTTTCCAAAAGACCTTAAGCTAATGAAAATATCTTACATCTTTTTAAATCCATGTTCTTTTTCATGTCTTACCAATGTGAAACTTCGATTGTATCCCTAACAGATCAGTCCCAGCAACTCACCTATGCCAATCCGTAAAAGCTCTGGGTACTTTTCCTTTTTTGGTCATTTTCTTTGAATTTATTTTGCTCTTTCCCTTTTCATTTCCCAATCTGAAGTGGGATATCTGTTAGTAGGAGCCCTAGAGCCAATTATGTGATGATTGACTAGGGACATTTTGTATCATATTCTATTATTAATAAAGACATGTTTGGTTATTATACTTACTTTGTATTTGTTTCAAATAACTAAGTATAATAATGTCCTTGGGTAGTAGGTTCTTATCTACATTATATCGATTGGTTGAATCGATGGTGAGATAATGTAGAGAACACTACACTAAACCATTCCTAGTCAAGTATTAATATTCAAGGATAATATTAATACATAGAGACTAGCATGTAGGCCAACTGATGACTTGAGCTCACAAGTTATGGATATGTGATATCAAGTTGACATATGGGTATATATTAGAGAATGTGTACTGAATTGACCCGCCATGAGAAAGTTTTATAGATTGTCATATGAGTGTCATAAACTTTCTCATGTGACTATTGGTATGAATAGTCCTTAGATCTGAAGACACTACGGTTCCCTACATAAGGAGTTATGTACTTTGGTATTGTCAAACGTCACCCGTAACAGGGTGGACTATAAAGGCGATCACTGGGTATGTAATGAACTATGCGGAGGGATGTGAGTGATGTAGATGGGATCTATCCCTCCCATATGACGGGAGTGATATCTGTGGGCCCCTTGATCGAGTAGGACTGCTGAAATGCATGACCATGCTCAAATGAGTCAATATGAGATATTAAGCTCATTTGTTTGAGTGAGTCTACTCGGGGATCAAGAAACACAGGATTGATCGAGGATGACACGGTCTATGCCTCATTGGTCAATCTAGATATCAAGGATAGAAGGACAAGGTCATACACTATCATAGTCACGGAGGTTTAGTCGGATCTTGACTTTTCTTGTTACTTGGGTAGCAATGATGCATTGCTAGATGCCGCTCATTGCTTATGTGTCTAAAGTATTTGGGCGCATTGCCAACGTCACGAGAATCTATTGGGTCACACACTAAGGACACGATGCTTCGGGAAATCTGATCGGGAGATCTAAGCCCGAGTTAGGAACTCGGGAGATCTGAGCCCGAGTTAGGAACTCGGGAGATCTGAGCCCGAGTTTGAAACTCGGGAGGTCAGTTCGGGAGCTCGAGTTGGGAACTTGGGAGCGCGGGTCGGGAGCTTGGCACTCGGCAGACTGGGCTGGGAGCTGGCAGACTGGGTCGGCACTCGGCAGACTGGACTGGGAGCTCGACAGACTGGGTCGGAGCTCGGCACTCGAGAGACTTGGTCGGGAGACCTATTCGGAAGCCCGAGAGGCCCGATCGGAATTGCATGTGACGGAAAGAGAAAAGTCTCTCTTCATTGGATGAAGAGAAGGTGAAGAGTCATATGAAAAGATGTGCTTTTTATTGGCTTTAATGAAGGGAAGTCAAAGAGACAAAAGTCTCTTCATATTCATGGGATGAATATAAAAGAGGGACTTGTCATTTTGAAGAAGTGCGTGTGCTTTGCTTCTTCCCTTCCTCTCTTCTTCCTCTTCTCTCTTTTGGTCGAAACCCTATTGTAGGGTTCTTGGTGTTTTGCGAGCTACCTCAAGTTGCTAGCACAACTAAGGTAGTTCTCCCGAAGTTGAGAGATTGTGTCCGTGTGGATACGAATAGAGGCACGGACGTTTGAACGTGCAAGAGATCCAGCGCATCTTGGACGAGCGGGATAAGCAAAGGGCACGCTCCAAAGGTATACACTTTAGATAGATCTATTAGATAGATGAACATTGTACTAGTTTTTCTTTCGCATGAATCGCTCGAGGGTTCTTGTTTCTGCTGCGTTTTATGTTTTTGTGCCGGGAGAACCCATCAATATCTGCACTTCGGATAATCATCTTCCTCATTATGAAATCTACAATGCATAGTATGTTGTTATTCTATTTGGAGGGCCTGAACACATCTGTGTTCAGGCCCTCCTAGCGTGACTTCAGACCCTGCGTTTTAATATGAAATTACGTGTTTGATAGGTTTTTTTTATATATTAATATATTTTTAAAATAGAAAAAAAATTTGAGTCCATGTCGGGCCTGAATCAAAAGATTTTAGGCCCAATGTGGGCCTGAAATAAAAAATTTCAGGGCCACGCTGGGCCTAAAATCTTTTGATTTCAGGCCCACGCTGCCTGAAATCAAAAGATTTCAAGTTTTTTTTATATATTAATATATTTATTAAATATTATTAAATATATTAATTTATATTAATCAAATATAAAAAATCATCTATTTATATTTTTAAATCACGTTGGATTATTTTTTCGGTTTTTACCTTATGTTTTTTAGCGCCGATTCTATAATATATTATTTTAAAATAAAAAGTCTGAAAATGCATGTGCAGACGTCTCAGAATTTGTTACTGAGAGAGAGAAAGAGAAAGACAGTGTTAGCGGGGGGGGGGTATAAGAGAAAGTTCACTAAAATGAGTGCGCCCTTTGGTGAAAATGAAATCATGGTACACCTTTTGGTAAATACCAATTCTTAGGTACGCCCTTTGGTAAAATATCATATTCAAGATGCTCTAAAATGGTTAATGACTGCATTGAATAGAGATCATCCACTAGAGAAATCCTCAAAGAGACCACTAAAGAAACAAAACTCAGTTTGTTAGTTCTTCAACTGTGCTAATCTCACAACATCCTCACAAGTTTTACAAGGATAAATATTGTTTAAGTGTGTGCCATTATATGTGTTGCTTTTATAGTCAAGGAGAAACTAATACAGATACTAATATTTGTCTCCTAACTCTGAAGTATAGATTGGAACAAAGATCAACTAATGTTCATTTTGAAATATTTTGATATCGGGTGGGATAGCGACTATCTTGTGGATTGAAGAGAATGAGGATTTGTTGAGAAAAGAAGAGAAATTGAAAAAAAAAAATAAAGAGAAACCGTCATCCTCTAGATTTTATCGAAAAAGAAAATTTATTCAATAACAAAGGTTAATCTCTCAAATAGCTAAACAAACTCCAAAATAGACAAACCCTAACTCATAAATACCCGAAATATCAAAAATATCCTAAATACCACAAAAATTAAAATTATTAAAAATAATAAAAAAGATGTTTGAAACCTTCGAAAAAATCCTAAATGATATTGTTCAGATCCAAAATTTGGTCAGTTACGAGTTCCACCTAGTAACAAATCTAGGTCTTCGAATAAGCTTTGATTCAAATTAAAGAGCATCTCGTTCAAATACCCAAGTCAAAAGTTATGATCCTTTGAAACTCAGAAGGTTTTCATGATCGTATGACATCCCCGACATATTGCTGACCTCGATCTCCATACGACTGACCCTATTGTACTATCTACTTCACCCTTCTAAGAGCAAGCAGAGAATGCCTTTGATCACATCTGCATGCCCTGATTAGTCTACTGCCACAACATCCACTGTAATATTGATCCGATAAAGCGGATAACCCAAGTAGCGATCATTCAACTCTCACACTAGGCATTCTTGAACATGCTCGAACTATTTATTGGTGCAATTGACCCAAGTTTGATCGGATAGATCATGCGTTTTGATGTGTGTGTTAATATAATTAAGTTAGATTTTCATATTGGTTTGATGTGTGTTTGAGTCATGTCGGACTTGGTGGAACACACATGGAAAATCTCATCCTGGTACTCGAGTCTTTGTGTCGGTGAAGGATGGTGGATCCGAGGGACCGTCGGACGAGGAGCAACGGAGTGGAGTTGAGGGAAACAAACTTCAACGTAAATGATGACATCGGGACGAGCCGAGGGCTTCGATGCATCCGAGGGACAAGAGCCAAAGGAAGAGAGCTTCAAAGGACGACTCCGGAGAGGATGTGTGTGTGTGTGTAATAGGATCAGTGGATTGGTAGGGATACCAGTCGACTGAACCTTTTGTAAGTTTCGAACAGCAAGATTAGTCGATTGGTCTAGATGGCAGTCGACTGGTTTGTTCGAAAACTAACCATTTAGCTAGCCGTTGGCTAAGCACCAGCAGTCGACTGGTGTCGGGGCTGAACTATTTTGTTAACAACTCTCTCCTCTATTTAAAGGAAGGCTTTGAGACTTGATAAGGGTTAGCTCTTTAGTGAGAAACCTTCTTGATCAAGGGCTCAAGGCTTCCAAGTCTTCTCTCTTCCTCAAACCCTAATTCTCACTTCGTAATGGGAAAAGAGACATTGTGAGAGGTTGCACTCCACCGAGAAGGAGTGAGCTCTAGCTGGAGATTGCCGGGGACTAATCCACCGAAGGATTAAGGGATCATCCACCTCAAGGACACGCTGCGGAGTAAGAGCAAACAATCTCTGGACCATGTAAAAGGTTAAGTGTTAGCATTGTTCCTAATTGTTTAGTTTGCATTTTCGCTTGCGCACTAACCGTGTAGGAAGAATAAAGTGAATTGGGTGAGAAGCTATTCACCCCCCACCTCTAGTTGGGCCATCGATCCTGTACAAGTGGTATTAGAGCACAAGGTCGCCCTTCAACGGACTAACCGCCTAGAAGAGTAATTTCATCAAAATGGTCGGCTCGCACATCCAACCACCCAAATTCGAAAGTGAATTCTCTTGGTGGAAGAAAAGGATGGAGGTATTTTTCAATACCAATTTCGATATCATGTTAATTATGGAAAACGATTTTGAAGTGCCTAAGGATCAAGAAAATAAGTCACTCAAAAAGATAAGGTGGAGCAAGAAGCAAAAGGATGATCATTTAATAAATTTAAAAGCTTTGTATCATCTTCTAAGTGTGCTTCCTCAACAAGAGATAACAAGGATTGGAAGTCATACAAGTGTCAAGGATTTATGGGATAAACTAGTAGAGCTTCAGAAAGGCACATCGGAAGCAAAATTGGCAAAGAGAGACCTTCTCCGATCTCAACTCAATAACATCAAGCTTGACAAAGGAGAAAAGGTATCTAGTTTACATTCTAGAATTAAGGAAATTTTAAATGGGCTAACAAGTGTAGGCAAGCAACTTTCCAACTGAGACATCTTGATGAAAGCCATCAATGCTTTCCCAAGAATCACAAATTGGAGTTCAATGGTGGACTCATACTATATATCCAAGGATCTAGAGAAAGCTTTTCTAGACGAATTCTTCTCAACCATGGAGCTCCATGAAACTCAGATTGGTGAATCGGATGGAGAAGTCTACAAACCAAGAGGAGTAGCCCTTGTGGCAAACAAGGGAAAGGGTAAGAAGAAGAAGGTCTCATCATCTTATTCGAAAGAATCAAGTGTCTCCATGGATAATGATGAAGAGGCATACATGGAAAAAAATGAGAAAAACTTTTAAATATTTTTTAACTAACAAATCTCATGCTAGAAAAAGCTCAAGAAGCTTAAGTAGAAGAAGAAAAATAATATGCTACAATTGCCAAGAGGAAGGATACATAAGAGATGATTGTACCCTTTTGAAAAAGAAGGAAGAGAAAAAGAAGGAAGAAAAGAAGAAAACAAAAGAAAAGGGCAAAAACGTTCAAAATTTAAAGGCAACATGGGATAATCCTTCATCATCAGAAGAGGAAGAACACCATGTGTCCCATTTTGCCCTAATGGGAACTGAAGGCATTGCCTCTACATCATCCGAAGTTGAAGAAGGAAAGAGCTCAAGTGAAGATGAAGGGAGCTCAAGTGAAGGGGAACGTCAAACTTCAGATTCGGACATCTCGGTAGTGAGGATTCAATCTACCCACTACTATCTTGGTTAAAATCATTTTAGCACTAATGATGACTTATTTAAGGTTAGAAAGAAAATTAAATATTTGAAAAATCATATTTTCATGTTTAGAGAAAAATTAAAATCCTCTTAAGGATGATATGCATGTTTCTCAAGTTCAAATGATTCATGTTTAGAAGAGGAAAATAAGGAATTAAGGGAAAAGGTGGATAACCTCACTAAAGCCCTTAGAAAATTTGAAATTGACTCAAAACCCTAGACATGATCATTGGGAGTCAAAGGGTAAGTTTCAAGAAAATGAGTTTATGATGCAAGGATTCTAGCAATGAAAAGACCTATTATTGTTTACTTGCTACAGGATAATAAAAAACCAAGACCCTAGATAGAAAATGGATCCCCAAGGAATATTTGGTTAATCCAATTAGGAAGAATTTCTATTGGGTACCAAAGTCAATCCTTAAGGGTTAGAGGATTTTAGGATAAGTCAACTATGTGTGTTAAAATTTGAATTTTTAAAAATTAGTTGACTTAGTACATTAAGGGGGAGCACTTAGCCTAAATATATTCATGATCAAATGAGCTAAATAGAGATTACCTTTATTACATTTCATAATGACTTGATTTATGTTTTTATTTATGCATATGAGATGTTAGGATGATACCAATAATTCACTTGTGCTTATGACATTTTGATGAGTTATTAGATGTATTAATTTAGTTATAATAGACCAACTATAGAGAAAGTAAATGTTTAATTAATGAACATTTTGCCCATAGATCATAGTTGGACATTTTAAATACTTTGAAAATAATTTTATGTTTTATTTGTTGGTGTTTTGATTTAAAAAATATATGATTTCAAAATTAGGATTTGAAAGTGATACAAAATTGAATGTTTTTCAAGTTTTTGAGTTTTGGTCAAAAATTAAAAAATATTTTAATTTTTCATGAAACATATTTTACCCTATTAGAGGATATCAAAAGTAATATTTTTACAAAATTTCATGATTTTTTAAATTTTTCAAAAATTTTAATGCATTTCTGAAATTTAGCTCAGAAGGCTGAAATTTGAAACAGAATAGTGTCAGTCGACTGGTGCAGAGAACCAGTTGATTGGGAATTCTATGGGAAAGTTTTTGTTGGGAGGCAATCGATTGATACCTGTCTTAGTCGACTGATACCCTAATTTTTTGATTTCTAATTGTTTTCAGAATTTAATCTTTATTTTACTTTGATGTCATAGGTTAGACTTGATTGGTACAATCTTTTTGATGGTGTCAAAGGAGGGAGAATGGAAGGGTTTAAGTTAGAACTTAACTTATTTCTTCATGTTTGTACAAAATTTGAAAATCATCTGATTGGGCGAGAAGTTATTCACACCATCTAGCCGGACCATCGATCCTGTACACTAATGGTGATGTTGGGCCTGTTAAATACGATAAATCAGAAATTGGACTAGAAAATTTTAGAGCCTTCTAGGAGTTTCTGAATCCTCAAGTTTGGAGATTTAAGAGTTGTAAATACTGTAATATCAAACTTGAAGGGTGAAAGTGCTTAAAATATGAAGTTAGAGGCTTAGTTAGATTTAGCTAGAATGGGAGAGTTTAAATGCAAAAGTACCTTCCCTCAAATCCCTAGTCTTCTTCCCCTAACTTCACAGCATCCGTCACAACCCCTTCTTCCCTGATCATGCAGAGGAGCTCATCTCCTCGATCTCCATCGATAGCCGCCAACCAGATCCACTAGCCACACTGAGCTACGACGATCTAGAGCACGCCACCAGCCCACTCCTCTTTCCTCTGCATGAGGGACAGCCGCCAGCCGCTACTCTTCTTGAGTTAGAGCCATCCAAGTACCAGCGCCAATCAGAAGTGGAGCGCCGATGCATCGCCACTGAGTTCATTTCCAGTGGTTGTTGTAGGATTTCAATCAACTAAAGCCGACTGATCTCCCCGTGCTCCATCGATCCGGGTGCCGTCGATCTGATTTGAGCACGCCTACTCTGATTCTCCATCCTGGACCCGATTAGCTCCCCTCTGGACCTTTGGCGAAGGGGATGAAGTTTCTTCCTCAGTGTTTGATCTTGATGGATTTGAACCGGGATGAATCGCCGATCACAACTCAGGTAAGATTTGCATTGTTTCTGTATCAATTTTTGATTTGGATTCTTGAAGTTGAATTCTTTTGATCTGTTAGTTCTGATTTCGATACGAGTTCTTGTTCACGCTGTGTCGTGAGTTCTCATTTTGTATTCTCCAGTGGAGATTGGATGTGGTGGTGAGGTGATAAACACCATTTTATTGATTATTTTAATTGCTAAAATCCATGTTTGACCTATGTTTTTATTGCTTAATTATGATTTTACCCTAGGTTTTGGAACTTTATCTTATTTTGGACTTAATTGCAAAATTACACAATTTTTGGATTATTTGGCCACTAATTTTCTGATATATTTTTGTAGGCATGAAAGGATCCTGGACCTAGGGCATACTGGGTCAAACTTGAGTCGGAAGTGGAACCGGATCGAATTATCATGTTTTGGATTAATCCGGGCCGTCCGATTCAAGAGCGGCTAGATCTGAGCCATCCGGGACGATCTGAAGCAATCCGAGCTAGGGTTAGGGTTGATCAAGCTCTATGATCAAGATCTGAAGGTTTCATCCCAATCAGAGCTAAATCAACCGTTGAATCAAGCAAGGAGGGCTCTAGAGCGTCCATTCACAGATAGAGTTGATCTGGACCATTCGTTGCAAATCTGGAGGATCCGAGCTATCACGAGGCAGATCCTGACCCCAGATCATCATCTTAAAAGTTTGGCTCCAATCAGAGCAAGATCAGTCGTTGGATTTCATCCAATCAATCACAGCCGTCCGTTGCATATGTATTTAATCAAATTCCTGCGCAGTTCTTCCCTGTCGCGTCTTCGCCGCAAACTTCGTGTTCTTCATAGTTTTTGGTTTTTACTTCAATTTTCCTTCAATTCGAGGCGCGACCACTCAATCTTGACCTGTGTTCATCATCTGGATCATTGAAGATCGATTCGGTGGAGAATTCAGCTCCTGTTTCTTCCTGACAAAGGTTGTTTGAGGGTTTCGGCATCCTTTGTAGTCCGAGCGTTGGAATCTCAGCACAACCCATTTCCGACGACCTGAGCCACTTGTAGGGGTTCTCAGGTGAGCTCAGGTCTTCTCCAAATCATTATCGCAGCTCAACAAACCGAGATCGAAGCGTTTGGATTGGAAATTCCCAGCTTGCGCAGTTTGAGCAGAGTTCACTAATCCAATCTGATTTCCAATGATTTGCTGTGCTTAGGGGTTCGAGGCCAGCTCTTGCTTGACGACCAAGAAGATTTTGATATCAGGGAAGGATTGAGGAGTAGTTTCATTGGTTAATTTTAGTTTTTTAGCGGTAATTCCGTTTCTGTTGTTAAATTCGTTTCTGCAGTCTGTTTTTGGTTTCAGATTACTTAATTTCGTTTACTGAATTGTTTCTGCTTAATTAGGTTTATGTTCTTCAAGTCAAGTAATTAAGAAACTTGTTTAGTGAATTCTTAGACTTAATTCAGTTTGGTTTACAGTTTACAGCTTGCGTTTCAATTCTGTTTTCAGAGTATCAACTCATTAGCTGCGTGCCAATGTTATTGTATCAATTTTGTTCTTGCGTTTCAGATTTAATTTTTGCAAGTTCTTAGCTGTAGCTCCTGAGCTTCGTGCCAATGAACATTAGCTTCTTTTAGGTTTGTCTGAATTTAGAGTTGGAGACGTCAAAGTCAGCTTGCATTCACTTGTTTCAGTTTGTGCTTATTTGTATTTCTGCTGTATCATTGCATTCAAGTTGTCTTCACTCATTTGATTCTGAATTAGTCAGTTCAATCTCTGTAGTTTCCAGCTTAATCTTTGTACAGCTAGCCTCTAGCACTTGACCACACTTGTATTTTGGCACACTCACTCAGCACTGTTGATATACAATTCAGTATTCATTTCTGCTAACTTCATTTCTGCATACTCCCAGTTTTTTATTTCTGAAGTATATCAATGAAGTGCTGCAATTTGAATTCTAAAGCACGAGATTTCAGTTGTCTTGAGTGATTTTTAGCCAGTTTGTTGAATGCATTTGATTTCTGAAAGTTAAACTTCAATTCTGCAAACACTGCAACACCAATTCTGAAAGTTGCTTCCATTATCTGCCATTGAGTTCAGTTCGGAATTCTTTGGTTATTCTTTCTGAAATTGTGTCTCAAGAGAGCATATTGCTGGATTTTCCTTATGCATCCATTTCTGAATTCTGCAATTCCATCATTAGCTGAAATTGTTTTCCACAGCCTGCTGATCAGTTCGGATTGAGTTTCAATCACATTTCTGTATTGTTTTAGTTTGGATAGGCTGAAGTTTTTATCAGTAAGATCTGAGTTGGAACTCTATTGCATTCGAATTTAGTGGTCTTATTTGGTTTTAGCATCCAATCAGTTCTGAATTTTGCAAAACAATTCTGCATTTCTGCATTTCTTCATACAGCCCTTGAGAGTCCATTTCCGGATTGTAGCTTGATTGAATTGATTGGATCTGAGCTAATTGGTTTCGTATCTGAAATTGCTAGTGTACAGCTCTACATATTTCAGTTTCCTCTTGGCACATTAGACTTTATCTCTTGCATATTTGTATCAAGTAGGAAGTTTTAGCATGATTTGCAATTAAGCTTGCTTGCTTGCTGAAAATCTTCTGCCCTGCCTTTATTCATCAAGTAGGTTAAGTGCCTTGGTTGATCAATTCTCCCATTGATTGAATTGTTGATTGACATCATTTTGTGTGGCTTATTAGCTAAGTCCTCTATTTTCATTGCATTTCCACTTCTAATTGAAACCCAATCACATTCGAAACCCAAATTCACAAACGACACATAAATATAGGCGCGAATCACGCAACGTCAACTAGCCCCGAGAAAAATACGACCTGTGGCCCCTATATTACATTTTCAGATTTTGATTGTAAAAGGGTTTCCAGTTATTCATTCATTTATATTTAAATTTGATGGACCCACATTCGTGACAGTATATTTTGGGCCCGTCAAATTTTTGGCGCCGTTGCCGGGGAAGCAACTAGTTGATTTGTTTGATTTTTGCTTGTATACTTTTTGATATATCATTGGGTTCTATTTTTTGTTGCTTATTCTTTTGTATATGGGTACTGCCATTTTTCTTGTTTGTTTTTTTTTTTGACAGGGTTGCAGGATCAAAATGTGGTCACCAGAGGACTGTAAAGAGATCACAAGTGCACTGTCAGAGTTAAAATTTTGGTTGAATCATTTGAATCAACAAATAACCAACAGGCCTTCATCTACTTACCAGCCACCATTACAACAATTTAAGCCGGATTTTCAGCAAATTCAACCAAATTTCCAGAATTTTCAGAATGGGCAGCCTTTCCAAAATTTTCAGCCCAATCAACCAAATTTTCAGCCATCAAGTCAAAGTTTTCAGCCCCCGTTTCAGCCTAATTCTCAACATTTTCAGCAACCATTTCAGCATTTCGAACCTCAATTTTAGCAATATAATCAAGGGCAGCAAGGCTTGCAATCATTTCCAGTTTTTCCAGCTCAAAACCAACAAAACTTTCAGCCAACACAACCCTTGAATCAAAATTTCCAGCCCTACGGTCAGGGGTTTCAAGGGCAGAATTTTCAGCCCTCGCCACCTAATTTTTCAGCTCAAACTCAGAACTTTCAAGGCTGCATTTCCCAGCAAAATTTTTCAGCATATCAGCCCTCTAATCAGTTCTTTAATCAGCCCCAACAGTCATGTTTTCAAGGATCTCAGCAAGCTCAACCATTTCACCCTACTTCATCCTTTCAAAATCAATCATGGAGCTTTGCTAATCAAGGAGGTTATGGGAATTCTAGTGCAGGAAATATGCAACAACAAAGGTTGGAGGAGATAGTTCAACAAGTTTTACTATATCAACAACAAGAGAAACAAAGGCAAGCCCAAAAATCAGAACAATCCCCCGGAGTTGGATTTATATCAGTTCAAGGTGACCCTAACGCATGGCCAAGTCCTTCTTCAAGTAATCTTGCACATTTGATAGAAGAAGAAGAAGATGTAATTGTCAAATATTGGGCACCTACAGCATGCATTCCTCCGGAGACTCCCATTCAAAATCCAATTCCAAATTTTTCAGCTCCAGAAGAAGAAATTGAAACTCCACAGGACCATTCTAGACTTTTATTTTGTGATGACAGTGTTATTAGTGGTCCTAATTTTTCTGACACTGTTGTTGCAGATATTACAGGAGAAGCATGCAGAGGAGATGATTCCATAGGTGTAGGGGATTGCACTAAGCCCCAGGAACCACCACAAGATTTAGAGAATGAACCAGAAAGTGTAGGGACTTGCATGGTGGAAGCAAGCACCCAAGGATCACCTGCTTTAGTTGAGTGTCCACCAGAGCCTGAGGCTGAAGAGGAGCATGTACATGACCAGGAGGAGACCACAGATACATCCACTATTATAGAACCTTCAGGTATTATTCAGCACGCTCAGGTAAGTATTTCTCCCCTTTCTTCAGAAAAATGCAGTGAGGTACCTAGTGCTGATTTTATTGATTCTGATGAGTTTATTGATATACCTTGTGTAGAAATTATTTGTGAAAATCCAATAGAGGTACCAAACATTGATTTCATTGCTCGTACTGCAGTACTTGATACATCTCTTGTAGATATGGGTGGTGAAATAATTTTAGAGGCACCCATAATTGATGTTGTTTTCTATGATGAATCACTTGATACATCTTTTGTAGATTTGTATAGTGAAAATTTTTTAGAAGTGCCTGAAATGGATGTTATTTATTTTGATGAATCTCTTGCTATTTCATATGCTGAGGTTGAATGTGAAAAACTTATGGAGATATCTGATATTGATTTGATTGACTGTGACACATTGCATGATACACCCTGGATGGAAAATAATTGTGAAATTTCTATTGATGTGCCAGAAATTGAATTCTTTATTTGTGATGAGTATCTGGATGCAAATTTTGTAGGAAATGATTTTGAAGATTTTATTGAGGCACCAGAATTTGATTTAATTGAATATGATGCAGTTTTGGATTCATTTAATGCAGAGACTGAATTTATATCATTTCTTTCTGACCCTGAACACTTGAGAGAGGTATTACATTGTTTTGCAGGGTCCAGAAGACTCCAGGAGTGGGTGCTCCAACTGAACAGACTACAGCCTCCTGGAAGGACTTCTGAAGGGCATCAAGAAGGAGGAGATGATCTTACTTTAATTAAAAGCACTCCACCCCTTGAATGACTCTTGAACCTGAATCGCCTTAGGCCACCTGAACAAAATATTGTGAAATTCAAGTGTGGGGGAGCCCGAATTCACTCAGCTACCCATGTTCCTCCATTACCACGATGAAGGCTACTTCTGGATAGACTCCGTCCACCAGAATAAAAGGGGAGTTTACTTTTTCTTGCATTTTCTTTTATCGCATTTTTCACTTTTATGTTTTCTAGAGTAAATTGAATAAATAGACATTGTAAATACCATGTCTTTTCTTTTAGCACTTCTTCTTGCATGAGTAGAAATAAAAGTATCCCTTTAGGTTATCTTCATGTCATTTTAGAATCTCTTGAAAATAAATTAAATTTGATTGTTAAAACTTAGGGTTTAAGCTCATGGATGAAATCTTGGATGCTTGAGTACTATTTAGTTTTAGATTCTTAATTGGGGATTTGAGATTAATTATTTTTGCCTAGTGAGAATTAGCCTTATATTTGTGACACACATATGTTATTGAACTCTAGAACTTGCTTAGGTTCTTTCAAAACCCTATTTCAATGATTGGATCACATCTATAGAGGCTAATCCATTTATTTTCCTTTCTACATCAATTTTTAGCAATAATCATGTTTATTCCATTTTCCTTTACTTATTTCTTTCTCTTACCCTCACTTTTCTTTGGACTTGTTGCTTGAGATGTTTCTTGATGCTATTTTGCCCGAGACGGACAAAGATTTAAGTGTGGGGGAGTGACTAGCTTTTTGGAAAGATTTGGTATCAAGGAGGCACTTCAATTCGAAAAAAAATGTGCCAATTGAGTTTAGTTTGGTATCAAGATCAAGCAAGAAGAAGTAGTTGAGGAAAACAACAATTGAAGCATCTAGATTCTTGCTCATCATTTGAAGATCCAAGTGGAAATAAAAAAAAAAATCTACAAGGAAGGAATTGGCATGCAAAGCAGAAAATTGTGCCAAAGCAAAAGAAAAAAAAAATTTCTGTGAAGAATAACTTGAGTCGAAAGAGGCTTGGATGAAGAATTGAGAAGCTGGATCAGCAACACCTTGTAAAATCCGAGTTGAAGCTGAGTAAGAGTCTAAATTCTGCCCAAAGCAGTTTGTGCAGATCAGTGAGGGAAACAAGCTGAATTTACAGCTGAACACAAGCTGAATTCCAGCTGGATACGATCTGAATTCAAAGGCTGATCTGAAGAAGGAAAGGAATTTCTGCAGCTGGAAAAATCTGAGATCATTGCAGAGCAAATCAGTGCCAAAAACAGAGGAAGAAAAGGAAACTTCTGTGTGGATTAGCAATTGCAGTGAAGCTGGACTGTTTTGAATACCGGAACTGAATTGGGAAGGCAAGATGATGCTGCCAAGAATTTAGATCAAACCATTCGACAGCATAAGAATTATGGAGAGCAGAGAGGTTGATACTTGAGCTGTAAATGCAGTTATAAAAGAAAAACAAAGCAGTGAATTGCTAGTGAGGCAGTTTATGCCAAGAAGAAGCTGAAATTAGATTTTTCAAGGGCTGTGAATCAGAGAAAAAATTCGGAAATGCATCAAAAGATGTTGAGTACATCACAGCTGATCAGAAACAGAATTTGGAAGCTGAGACAAAAGCAAAAAGAAGGAAAAAAAACAGTTTGAGAAAATAAGAAAAGAAAAGAAGAAGCAAGTTGGCACACCATTGACTTGGCACCATGAAATTATTGAAGATACTATCATCCAAATTGAAGATCTGCTCCATTACATTCTGAATTCACTAGAGAGAAAGAAAGAAAGAAAAAAATCTGAGAAAAGAGTGAAAGAAGCAAGGTTGGCATAAAAATTGGCAAACTTGGCACATTGAGATCAAAAAGGGTTTTCTTCATCCAAATCAAAGGTCTTATTCAAATGTGACTTCACCACACTTTGTTATTCACTAGAGGACTGAAAGGAGGGGCAAAGCACATTGGAAACATTTTTGAGCAACTAAGTCTCCCACTTAATCAATTTTTCCAATTTCTTAGTTTTTACTCCATTTCTTACCATTTTCCATGTTTTCATTTGTTTTTGTAGATGTTGATCCTAATCATGAATAATGGTGGAGATTAGATAATAAGCAAGCCTATGGTAATGCAAGAAGCATATGTGTAAGAGTGAGCTCCATTTCCATCATCAACTTAGAACTTAAGGAGAGAGCCACCAAAACTTCCCATGAAAGGCTAGTGATTTAAATTCATCTCAATGACTCATGATGGATGAAAATGCTAAGTTGTTGATTTAAGGACAAGATACTAATCCATAGAGCTTAGATTTTTGAGAATTGACAACCTTAGGTAATTTCTTTTCATTTGTTTCTAATTATGCTTAAGAGAGCCTAAGGGATACTTATTTAGTTGTTTCGCGAGACGCTCAAGGTTAAGTGTGGGGGAGTAGTTGATAAGCACCATTTTATTGATTATTTTAATTGCTAAAATCCATGTTTGACCCATGTTTTTATTGCTTAATTATGATTTTACCCTAGGTTTTGGAACTTTATCTTATTTTGGACTTAATTGCAAAATTACACAATTTTTGGATTATTTGACCACTAATTTTCTGATATATTTTTGTAGGCATGAAAGGATCCTGGACCTAGGGCATACTGGGTCAAACTTGAGTCGGAAGTGGAACCGGATCGAATTATCATGTTTTGGATTAATCCGGGCCGTCCGATTCAAGAGCGGCTAGATCTGAGCCATCCGGGACGATCTGAAGCAATCCGAGCTAGGGTTAGGGTTGATCAAGCTCTATGATCAAGATCTGAAGGTTTCATCCCAATCAGAGCTAAATCAACCGTTGAATCAAGCAAGGAGGGCTCTAGAGCGTCCAATCACAGATAGAGTTGATCTGGACCATCCGTTGCACATCTGGAGGATCCGAGCTACCACAAGGCAGATCCTGACCCCAGATCATCATCATAAAAGTTTGGCTCAAATCAGATCAAGATCTACCGTTGGATCTCCTCCAATCAATCTGAGCCGTCCAATTCTAATTACTTAAGGAAATTTTTGCAGCAGCTGTTCTTCGTCGCGTTTCCTCGCCGCTACAGTAGGTTCTTCGAGTTCTTAGCATTTTCTTCCATTTTTTCTTTCAATCAAGGGGCGCGACCCCTCAATTCTTCATCAAGATCAAGATTTGGATCATTGGAGATAGCTAGGGTGGAGAGTTCAGCTCAGATTTCATCCGGACAGAGTGTGTTTGAGGGTTTCGACACTCTTTGTGGTCCGGGAGCTTACATCTCAGCTACAATCAAATTTCGACGACTTGAGCCACTTGTAGGGGTTCTCAGGTGAGCTCAGGTCCTCTCCAAATCACCATCGCAGCTCAACAACTGAGATTGAAGCTTTCGGATTGGAAATTTCCCCAACTGTGCAGTTTGAGTAGATTCGACCAACTGAGCTGTTCTCCAATCGATTTGCTGTGCCTAGGGGTTCGAAGCCAGCTCTTGCTTGACGACCAAGAAGATTTTGAGCTCGTGGAAGATTGAGGAGTAGTTTAACTCGTTTAATTTCTGTTTTTGTAGCTGTAATTTCATTACTACCATGTTCTGTTTCTGCCTTCTTATTTCAGATTCGTTACATTGGTTTAACGCATTGTTCCAGCTGTAAGTTAGCTTTAAATCTTCAAGCAAGTAGTTAGCTAGCTAGTTTAGTTAATGTTTCATTGAATTTCAGTTTATTTTTCTGATTTTAGCTTGCGTATCATCTTGTTTCTGCAGCGTGTCAAGTTCCTGATTTTCTGTTCATGCGTGCCAGTTTGCTTCTGATTTTGCAGCTCTTGCGAATTCAGTTTGTGTTTAATTTAGACGCTTGCAATTGAAGACAACATTTAGTTCACTAACTCAATTGATTTGAGTTGTCTAGCAATCTGATTTTATTTCTGAATTTTCGATTCAGCTTGTTTCATTGAATTCTATTTCTGCATTTGAATCCATGTTGCCAAACTCTAACTCCAATTCCGCCATCCAATTTTTATTCCTGCACTCCATCAATTAACTCTCAAGTGCAGCTTGTTTAACTCCATAGCAATGGATATAAGACTCTGAATTTGGTTTCCAACTTAGGCATCAACTCTTCCTTGCGAGTAAGCCTTTATTTCTGTACAAACTAATTCATTTCTGCAATACAATTATTTTGCATGCCTAGGTTCAAATCTGTTAAAGTGTGTATCAGTGAGACTTGAGATGGAATTCTATTGCAATCAGATTTAGTTGTTTTGTTGAGTTTTAGCATCCACTTAGTTCTGAATTGTTGCACATCAGTTTCCAATTTCTGTACAGCCATTGTTTTCTGAATTTCTGCAGATTTGTGTGCTTAGTTTGAAATTCTGCATTGCTTGTGTCAAGATCAGTCTCGGCATGGATTTGTGTCAAATTGAGTGAAATTACGGTGCACTTTTGAACTTGAAATTAATCTCTTTCGCAGTCATTGCATTTCTAAGTTGTTAGAATTGGTTTTGGCACAAAGGGTTCAATTTTGGCAAATAGGTTCACTTGCGTGCCAAGTTGATTTGAGAAATTGATTGCATCAGTTTTTTAACTTGCTTTGGGTGCATGAGGTTGTGTTCGGAATCAATAAGTTAGAATTCATTCATTTCCGAACTTTGTTGGCAGTGGTTGACCATCAAAACTTGTAGCTAGATTGAATTGAAATTGATACTTATTCAAATTCTTAAATTTTGCATGCTTTTCATTGTATCAAACTAGTTTGTTTCCGAAAACTCAATCACTGTTTTTATTTCATTGCTTGGCATTTTGATTTGCTTTTGAAATCAGAAATCAGTTTTAAAACAAATTGCTTAAGGGCTTTTAGATGAGTGAGTGATCCAATTGGTTGAATCTTCAATTTCCATTACTTTGGTTAAGTTACATGGTTAAGTTTTTATCCCGTTCATTGTGATTTCATTCTTGATTGCAACCCAAAACCAGATTCACATTCGAAACCCAAAACACAAATGACACCTAAATACAAGCGCGAATCAAACAAACCTTCAACTAGCCCCGAGAAAAATACGACCTGTGGCCCCTATATTACATTTTCATATTCTGATTATAAAAAGGGTTTCCAGCTATTCATTTATATTTAAATCTGATGGTCCCAACCTTCGTGACAATTTAATATAGTAGATTCGGGGCTGTCATGAGGTCCCTTGAAAACTATTGATGCTGTTATCATTTGATCCCAATTTTAATTAGTGTAGAGCCCTAATCTGATCTGTTGGCCTGGAGGATTTTTGCCGAGAGTTTCATTGGGCTGGAATTGGTTTGTTTGGCTTGTGGTTGTGGTTCATTGGTTGATTCTTAATCACGTAATGTAAACGCTGCATTGTGGCAGCTACTGATTGATGTAATCGCGGCTATAACCAGTAGCTATGGATTAGTTTATGTTGGGGCTTGAATTAGATTTGCTTTGGCACAATGTCGTGAGTGTTATTGAGATTAGATCTTATGAGCTCAGAGTGTATACGTTGATCATTGTCGTGAGCTCCTTGCTTTAATGTAAGTTTTAATTATTACCTTACCAATTGCTACCTTGGCCTTGGTAGTAGGTTCCAATCTTGCTATGGGATCCTACTGGGTAATTGGATTGAAGAGATTGTGTTGATATTCCCTCCTTGCACTGTCGTGGAGATGGATTGGATCGGTGTAAAGGTTATTAGTGGTCTGTGTAATTACCTTGGATGAGGGTGTATGTTAAGCTTGCTCTTGGGGTTGGGTTTTTGTATATCTGCCGTGAGTTGTGTAAGGGGTGGAAGAATTCTTTGAATTTGTTACGATGAGTTCTGTGTTTTGCCTTAGGGAGTTGTGGGGATTGTTGTGAGTTTGTCTTGGACAATTAGGAGAGATCCTTTGCCTTTGTGAGCTTGTAAAGCTCATTACCGAGAGGTAGGTTAGGTTATGGGTGAAGGGTTCATTTAGGTTAACATGGAGTTAACACTAAATGAACATAATAAATTAAAGTAATGAAACATAATCAATAGTTAAGGGTAATTAATGAAATTACTCTTAGGGTGATCCTAATTCAGTTGGGTATTTAGTTTAGCTAATTGTTACTTATATATATAGCTAAATTGTATATCTTGATACAAGACATTGATTTTGCTATTTTGGATTTCTGGACGAGATTCTCTTCTGATACAAGCATCTCCATTTGAAGTGCGTACCTATGACTTATCTTTTTAGATATTGTCATATTGTTGTGTATGGTTTGTTATGAATAGTAGTAGGTTTATACGTTATACATGTTTTTGTATATCATTATTCAATATTTGTTGCTTACTCTTTGAGATGACTCCTGTTTAGTTCCATACAGTTTCGATATTTGCCTTGCGTGCATATGTGCATAGATATAGTGGTAGGTCATTTTATATCTACATTTTGACTGTTTCCTAGATATACCTTGTTTGTATACATAGTGGTATGATGGATAGATCATGATATATGTGTTGGACTTATGCATTTCATACCGATGCATAGTTGAGGATCTAATTAGTGTTGCGGGTGTTGATAGCATACACTACCCTCATTGGTGCATGTTGAGTTGTAGGCTATGTACGATTGCATACTGGCGATTATCGACTCCCTTAGGGTCTGAGCCCATTGCGCAATCAGGTTTCCTAGTTTTATTGAGTTATTAGCACTATGCTATTGCATGATGGTGACCACCGGCTCTCCTAAGGTCTGAGCCCGTTACCAGTCATGCCTTAGGTATTGCATCGCCATGAGTGTTGGACGTCATACTTGCATAGCCACGAGTGTTGGGCTTTATACTTACATCGTTACGAGTGCTGAGCGTCATACTTACATAGCCACAAGTGTTGGGCGTCAAACTTGCATAGCCACGAGTGTTGGGCTTCATATTTGGATGCCACGAGTGTTTGATTTTACTGTCTTTCTATGCCCCGTGGGCTTGGCTTCTCTACATAGCCATGAGTGGTTGGTTTGTCTGCCTCCTGTTCACTAGATCGTCAGTTTGATGGTGGCCAGGGTGCGTACAGAATAAGTCATTGCATCATGTGCATATGATGCATTGTTCATTTATTTGTGCTTGTTGTACTTGATTGTCGCATATATTTGACATGTACATATAGGAGACATACAAATTTGGATTGTGTATCGTACTTGATGTTATATATGGTTGATTGCACTACCCCGCAGGATAGATGGACTTTGGTATGTTCATGCATTCAGTATTTCAGTTATGCATTACCTACTGTACACCTGAGACTGTATCAATGTGACTCTTACTGCTAGTATAGCTTACTATTCATATATGTTTAGATATCCACTGAGTTTATCTAGACTTACCCATTGACTATGTTTTTATTTTAAGGATGAGATACTTAGAGTCGCTAGGAGAGCCCAGTCCCTATTTTTCGACGAGACGTCTTCATTCAGGATTTTGTATCGTTGCGGTGCTCCTTGTATTTTTCTTTTAGCGTTTATGGTTTTGTATTTGGTTGTGAGATCTAGCTTTGTCTGTGTGCCTCGGTGGGGTTTATTTGTTGTAGTTTTGTGGTGTAAGCCGACATGCAGCTTTGGTAGGTCTTGATTTGTTTGAGATGCCTTTTTTTTCTACTTGCTAATATTGTCAGTCGTGTTGACTGGGGTATTGTATATTGTATACTGGATTCATATTGTCCGTCATATAAGGGAGATACTATCTGATTTATATCGGATCAGCGACTCCTCTCCAGGGCGTGACAGGGTCACTTTGAGCATAAGTACTCATGGATTTATTTTTGAGTTTTATCCAAAATGTTTATACAATATCTTCTATCTATAAGCGCAACTTAAATAAAAACATGGCTAACGTAGGTTTATTTTTACTTAATTCGGAGTCTATGACGACTCATAGTCCAAGGCCCATGGTCTTTAACTGTTTACTTTCGGCAATCACTATCAATCCAAAATGATGATACAAAAATACAAAGTTAAGTACAAAAATAACAAGAATATCGACAACTTTAATAGAATGAAGAAAGAGTGTGTTGTCGGAGTGGCATTTCAGCATCGTTGAGTTGTTTCTAGCCCAGCACACAAGAGCAAGAATCATAGAAGAATTGACGGTCAGGCTTCTAGTGGAAGAACCCTTATATAGGGTCACTCGGGCACCCGTATATCCATCTTGGGTGCCCGTGTTACTGCAATCCGGCTGCGGCATCATCCATGCTCGGTCCAAGCTTTATCTGCACTCGGGCGCCTGACTGCTCTCGGATGCCTGTGTTGCTGACATGGAACCTCTACTCATCGTGCACTAGCTCAGCCATGCCCTGGCTGAGTTCGAAGCTTCTCAGGCACTTGTATACTCGGACGCTTGACAACCATTCAAGCGCCTGAGTGCTAGCAATCCGCCCTTTTGCTTAGCTGTAATACATAATTAGTATAACAAAAGTAAAGTAAATATGCATGTATTTCACAGCCCGTGTTGTCCGGTCCAGACTTTCAGGTTTCAATCGAAACCCTAGGTCGAACCAACGCCTACTATTCTCTCTTCCGGGGAATACGTCCCCACCTACTTGACTCAGGAGAAGTTTTCTATCACCAACTAGCACCTCCGGTTCAACTTTTGCTCAACCTCTAACGACTCTGGAACTCATGACGTCTGTACCTCAACCCGTCCCAACGTCTGTCTGTTGTCCTCGCTCGGCTAAGTCTTCTGCCCAGTCCTCGACTAGGACTTTGATGTCTAACCCTTAGTTAGGTCTTCGTGCCCAACTTCACTCACCAAGTCTTCGGTGCCCAGTTCTGGACCAGGACTTCGTGCTCTACCCTGTAAATCAGGACTTCATGCCTAGTTACAATCGAACTTTCCTGCACATTCAGTAAAACACATTAGATCACAAAATATATTTAACTTTGAACCCTTTGTCAATATCAAAATAAGGTTCGATATGGTGCTTCCGGCACCAACAATCTCCCCTCTTTTGATTTATAACAACCTAGTTTAAAGTTAAGTTAAATCAACAGATTTCAAAGTACTAAAAGGAATTTGCAACACAATTCATCAGATAAAGATTTGCAATATAGTCCAAAAGAAAGCAAATTTTTATTTTAAAGAGTTTAAGTAAAACGAATTTCAAAGTGCTAAAGACTTGCAAAAACTTGTTAAGTTTCAAAGCTCCCCCTTAATGTATTATCCTCCATTGAAGCTTTTGAAAATATGCATTTTTTATGAGATTTGAAAAACTTAAATAATTTTGCAATAAGTTTTAAACAGACTTTGAAAAACAATCTTTTGAAAATCCAAGCTTCCCGTAGATGTATTACTCTCCCGAGCTTTTAAAAATATGTATTTTCATGAGTTTAAAAACTTAAACAATTTTGCAACAAGTTTTAAACAAACTTAGAAAAAATATTTATTTTTTTCTTTCAAAAAGGTTAAACTTTGAAGGACTTTTAAAAACTTACTTAAACTTTCTAAAAGACATTTGATTTGAACTTAAATTTTGAAAAAACTTTTGAAAGGACTTTGAACTTATTTATTCTATCCCCTTTTGACATATATCAAAAATATTGAGTTTTAAAGGAATGGAAAAAGACTCTAAGTGAAAGATACGAAAAAAGCAAAAAAATTTAAGAAATTTTTAGAAAACATTTAATATATATATATATATATATATATATATATATATATATAAAGTTCGAAAATAATTATTCGAGGTATCAGTGCTCGGACTAAAGAAAGAAAAATTTAATACTCAAAAAAATTTCAAAAAGAATTTAAGTAATAACAAAAAGAATTTTTTAGTAAAGGCAAGTAATATCAGCAAAAATGGCTAAGTAAGGATAAATGAATAACTAAAGTAACTTTGAGTCAGATTAAGAAACAGATTTAGTCACCTATTTGAGTCCAAATATGATTTAAAGTGAGCAATCAATTTTTAAAAAAAGAATAACTCTAAATTTTCAATTTCCTTAGCCACCTGTCTAACTCATTTGGTACTTACTAACTGTTATGATATAATAACTTTCACTTGGGTCAGTGAAGTTAAGTGATATAATGAAGTTAGATTTACTAAGCAAAATTACTTAACTTGATTGCTATGTAATTGTATTTATTGTCCCAAACTTATGTTAATGTACTAACTTAAAGCATCTTAAGTTCATGGCATGGTCCTAGGCATCTCGATCATTTCTAAGTTGTCAAGCAAAGTACTCCTAATGTGTTTGTATGATATTAGCTTCTAAATATACAGGAGCATGCATACTATGAGTTAATCCAAAGTTAAGTCCATAATGAAAAATCCCTAATTTTAAATTGGGTAGATTTTGAAAAACTAAGTACCGAAAAATATGACTTAGATTTAAAACATAATACTTTTTAAAGCTAAGTAACAAATGTTTAACAACTAAGTAAACAAGAAGAAAACAAAGTTTGGAAAACATGATTTTAAAACCAACAAGAACTTAGTTTTAAACAGAAAATAAGCTAGACAAACCAAAATATAAATTAAACATATTCTACTAAGCACATTCCTAGATGTCTTCTTAGAATACTAAATTTAGAGTCAGGTAATGGTTTTGTAAAGATGTCAGCCAGATTGGATTTTGACTCTACATGTTTAAGTACAATTTCACCCCTAGTTATGTGGTCTCTAACAAAGTAGTGTTTTACTTTAATATGTTTAGTCCTAGAGTGGTGAATTGGATTTTTAGTAAGGTTGATTGAGCTAATATTGTCAATAAAGATTCTAGTGTTAGTGTAGTTTAGTTGAAATTCCTTAAGTGTGTGCATCATCCATAATAATTGAGCCACACATTCACCTAGGGCTATGTATTCAGCTTCAATTGTGGATAATGACATACAGTGTTGCTTCCTACTACATCAGCTAACTAAGCTTTTATAGGACCGTTGCAGGCTGGCAAGAGAGGGTGAATTATCCCTGAAAAATAACACTCGATCTTTTGTTTGACTTAACAAAGATGGTTAATTAGCAGCAACAATAGCATAAATAGAATAACTAAAAATGACAAAGGCACAGACGAGTTACTTGGTAAAACCCTTTTACATAATGAAAAACTCAGAGAAAGAATAAAAACACAAAAGAAATTCGTTTACAGTTGGAATGTTGAAATGAACTGAGTTCAGGGGTCTATTTATAGACCCTATGAAAATCTATCGAGATGCTGATGTGGCGCTTCTCGGGCGCCCGAGTGCATACAGGTGCCTGACACGTGGTCAAACCTTATCCACGTCGTTACGGCCACAGAACGGCTACATTTGGATGACTTTTCAATGTTCGGCCGCTTGAGTCGATTCAGGCGCTCGGGAATATAAGCGCCCGAGTCAATGGCGGAGCCCGCATACTTGAGCGCTCGGGTTAACTCAGGCGTCTGTATTGACTGGTCAACATCCCGTTGACCAGCCTTCTAACGGGTCTTCTTGGGTGATCTCGAGCCTTCCTGAGTTGGGCTTACTCGAACCCCCTCAAGCCTTCTCCTCGAGCGTGCTTCCTCTCAACTTCTCTTCCCTCGAACATTGCGCGCGTCCTTCTCGTTCCACCGGCGAACACTTCTGCAGACCTTCGCATCACTCAGATGCACTGAGACCATCAACTCCCTTCCCGTGTCATCCTTCTCGACCGCTGCATCTTTCACTCAACTTCCAGTGCTCCTAAGCTCCTACACACTTAGACACAAAGATCAAATACCAACAAGACCTATCTTTGACTCGGTTGACCACATCAAAACTCACCCTGGGTACGTACAACTTTGACCTACCATTTGACAACTCCCACTAGTACTTTTTCTATCTAGTTTACACCCTGCATAATCTAAATCAAAATAACCTAGTAATTCAAAGTCAGGAGTTCTAGGATACCATATTCCTACATTTAGGGTGCCTCTAATGTATCTAAAAAACCTTTTCACTGTACTTAATTAGGATTCCTTAGCACAAGTCTAGTGCCTAACACAAATACCTACTGCAAATAAAATATCTGGTCTACTAGCAGTCAGGTAAAGTAAACTACCCATAGCACTCTTAAAGTATTTTAAGTCTACAGGTTTTTCTTCTGGGTCACTATTTATTTTAATGTTAGTTGCCATAGGGATGTTTATTTCCTTGGAATTTTTCATTCTAAATTTTTAATTAATTTTTTAGCATACTTAAATTGGTGAACATAATTTCCATCCTTAGTTTGTTTAATTTGAAATTTTAGGAAGAAGGTTAATTTACCTATTAAACTCATTTCAAATTTACTTTCTATTATTTTTATAAATTCTTTTAAAAATGTTGTATTAATTTAGCCAAATATAATATCATCTACATAAATTTGTGCTATAAATATTTTTTCTAAGATTTTAACAAAGAGGGTTGAGTCTATCTGTCCTTGATTAAACCCCTTAGAAATTAAGTATGTGGACAACCTTTCATACCAAGCTTTAGGTGTTTGTTAGTCCATATAGGGCTTTTTTAAGCTTAAAGATATAGTCAGGGTGATCTAAGTCCTCAAAACCTGATGGTTGACCTACATAAACTGTTGGATCGAGAAGAACGATAGAGGGGGGTGAATATCGTAAAACGTTTCGGATTCGAATAGAGAATAGGCAGCGGAAAATAAAGAAACACAAACGCAAACTCAAGCGATTTTACTTGGTTCGGAGTTGCGGTCGGCTCCTACTCCAAGGCTCGCGGTCGGCTCCTACTCCAAGGCCCACGGTCGTTGACCGTTTACTGCGGGCAATTCTGTTGGATCGAGAAAACCGATAGAGGGGGGTGAATATCGAAAATCATTTTTCGGAAAGAACTTAGAGCAAGTACGCAGCAGAAATTAAGAAAATAAAGTCACACAGAGACACGTTTGATTTTACATGGTTCGGAGCCTGTGTCGACTCCTACTCCAAGGCCCACGGTCGTTGACCGTTTACTTTGGGCAATTCTATATAAGGCGCAAATAGTTTACAAAAGATAATTACAAAATTAAGTACAGTAAACTTAAATCGCTCTTTTACCGACGTCCGGGGTAGATCGACTTTTTCGGAGCAGCAGGACGTCGTCGGCTCGAGTTGGAAGGATTCCGGGGCGAAGCGCGAGAGCAGAAGAGCGTAGAAGCGTGGATTGGAAGTTGTTGCTGAAGCTTGGGGTCGAGGGGCCTTTAAATAGCCCTGGGGGCGCCCGGGACGTCGGGGGCGTCCCCCCACGTGGCATTTGATCCGTCAATGTCTCGGTCAGCGTCTGATCCCTTTACCTTCGGGATCAGGTTTGACCGGGGCGCCCGGAGTGCTCGGGGCGCCCGGATTGACCGGGTCAAACTTCTATCTTCTGGCTTCGCGAGGGTGTGCTTCGGTAGCTGACCCCTGGGGGCGCCCGGGACGCTGGGGGCGCCCGGGAGCAGCGGGGGCGCCCGGGAGCACGGGGGCGCCCGCAGGATGTACTGTCGAAGCACGCTTCTTGTTTGTGTGTTTTGTGTTCACCTTGGGGGCGCCCGGGACACTCCGGGCGCCCTGGTCAGCTGTTGCCTCACTCCTTTGAGGCTCTCTGAGCTGCAGACACTCGTTCCTTCGGTCCTGCATCCAGGGTTAGTCCAAAACACAATAAAACAATAAAATATTAGTTCATACAGCCTTAGCTGTCTTGGTTCTGACTTTGGGTCTCCAAAATGGAACCCTAGGTCGAACCGACGCCTAATGCTCCCTCGACGGGGAACGCGTCCTCACCTACTCCTCTCAGGAGAATGTACCTGATGCCAACCTCTCCTTTGGTTGGACTTTTGCCTGGCGGTCCTTTGCCAGGTCTTGGATACCGAGCTGTCCTTCGCCCGGTGCCTAGCGTTCCTTCGCTAGGGCTTTTACCCTGGCATTCCTTCGCCAGTGCCTGGTATTCCTTCACTAGGGCTTTGTTTCCTGGCAGCCCTTCGCCAGGTGCCTAGCAGCCCTTCTCTAGGACTTGGTTTCCTGGCAGCCCTTCGCCAGGTGCCTAGCAGCCCTTCGCTAAGACTTTTCCTGCATACTTAGTGAACATTGTTAGATCACAAATAAACTTAACTTTGAATCCTTTGCCAATATCAAAACAAGGTTCGATATGGTGCTTCCTGCACCAACAAATTCTATATGTGCGCAAATGTTTACAGAGAGATTTTATAGATGTAGTACAGTAAACTTAAAATTATGTTCTTTCGTTACCGACGCCCGATGTGGATTGTACTTTGGAGCAAAGGGTCGTCGTCGACCCTTCAATCTCGAGATGGGAGGTTTCCGGAGCAGAGCGCTTGAGTCGAAGAGCGTAGTAGCGTTGGAAGAATGTGTTGAGAAGCCTTGGGGTTCGAGCCCCTTTTATAGTACACCTGGGGGCGCCCTGGACGTCGGGGGCGCCCTCCACGTGTCACACGATCCGGCAAACTCTCGGTCAGCCTTTATCCCTTCAGGATCGGGCTCGAGGTTTGACGGGGGCGCCCGGGACGCAGGGGGCGCCCGGGTTGACTCGGTCCGCTGGCTTCTCGCTGAGTTAAACTCTATCCGCTTCGTTGGCTTGAGCCCGGGGCGCCCGAGGCATCCGGGGCGCCCGGGAGCACGGGGGCGCCCGGGAGCATGGAGGCGCCCCGCCCAGTGAGCTTCCGAAGCGTATTCTTGCTCAACTCTTGTTTGGCTTTTACCTGGGGCGCTCGGGACCTCCCGGGCGCCCAACCCAACTGCTGCCTCTCTCCTTTGAGGCGTTCTGAGCTGCAGAAATTCTTTCCTTCGGTCCTGCATCCAGGTTTAGTACCAAACATGATAAAGCAAGTATGTTAGTGAGTCTTACAGCCGTAGCTGTCTTGGTTCTGACTTTGGGTCTCCCAAAATCGAACCCTAGGTTGAACCGACGCCTATTGTTCCCTCGATGGGGAACGCGTCCTCACCTACTCCTCTCAGAAGAATTTACCTGTTGCCAACCGGCTCCTCCGGTTGGACTTTTGCCTAACAACCCTTCGCAAGGTGCCTAGCTGTCCTTCGCCAGGTCTTCAGTACCAGGCAGTCCTTCACCTGGTGCCCAGCAGTCCTTCGCCAGGTCTTCGGTTCCAAGCAGTCCTTCGCCAAGTGCCTAGCAGCCCTTCGCCAGGTCTTTGTTTCCTGGCAGTCCTTCGCCAGGTGCCTAGCAGCCCTTCGCCAGGACTTTGTTTCCTGCCAGTCCTTCGCCAGGTGCCTAGCAGCCCTTCGGTAGGACTTCTTTCTGCACACTTCAGTAACTTCGTTAGATCACAAATAGTACTTAACTTTGAATCTTTTGCCAATATCAAAACAAGGTTCGATACGGTGCTTCCTGCACCAACAATCTCCCCCTTTTTGATTTATGGCAACACAATTCAAAGTTAAGTAAAAAATTATAACAGATTAAGCAATAAGGTTAAGACCAATTAAATATAGCAATTCTGAACAGTATAAAGTCTAGAACCAATGTAATTTTGAAAAAAATTTCTCATACTCCCCCTGAATAATTGTGTTATAAAACAACAATTAACTTAACTTTTAACTTTGACCTTTCCTCCCCCTTTGACATATATCAAAAAAAACATTTATGGGTGAACAACATATTTAACAGGGATTTTTGAGTTTTTCTAAGTGCTTCATGTTTTTGACAAAGTGTTTTTCAAAAATAGAGTAAAAGCATTTTCACTATCAAAACTTTTTACACTTAGATAATTTTTCATTATGAAAAGTTTTGCAGGCCTAAATTTTGAAACAAACTTTTACTTACAAGGCCTAAAAAAAATTTTACTTAGGCAAAAATTTTCATTCTTGAAGCTAAATTTAAAAAAAAAATTCAACTTTGGGAAAAATTTTGTTTACTAAAGAAAATTTTGCACATTTAGACGAATTTGCTTAGAAACACTTTGTGCATTTTGAAAAACATAATTCTTAAGAAATTTCTAGACAAGTTTTTCCCAAAAAAAGTCTTGTTTACTAAGGAAAATTTCACTTAAAAAAAATGAAATACTTAGATACTTAGAAACTTTTGCTTTACTTTTGAAAAAAAAATCCTTTTTCTCTTTCTTTCTCTCCCCCTTAATGTGAAACTCTTCTCCTTATGTTTTAGACCATTTCTAAGATAAACTTTCATTAAAAAGGGAAAAAAATTTTAGGGAAGAATTTAATTTCACTTTTTCAACTCTCCCCCTTGGCTATATATCAATAAAGAACTTTTGAAAAATATATTTTGAAAGAAATTTTAAAATTTGTGTATCAGAGTTTAAGAGTCTTGAAAATATAAAAATACTTAGCATAATTCTTGAAAGCATAGCAAAAAGCTTTAAATTGCAAAACTCCACTTTAAAAGGTATTTAAAAAAATTGTATTTGTAGGCAAGTCTTTTAGAAAATTCACGCACTTAGAATACTATTGCCTTGAAAAATATTAGTACTTTTGAAAACATTATATAGAAGTACTTTTGAAAGATATTATGCATTTTTGAAGATATAAGTACTTTTGAAGATTCTGTATTTTTGAAAAATATAAGTACTTTGTGAAGATTATGCATTTTTGAAAAATATAAGTACTTTTTGAAAAAATGTTATGTATTTTGAAACCATAATATTTTACTTGACTAGGTTTCTTTTCCAGTCTGACACAATCCTAAGAACCCTTGTTAACTACAAGGACATTTTCCTAAGTGTCCTGGAAATTCTCAAAACTCAAGCAAATATTATTTCTAAAGGTATTTCAAAAATAATTTTATAAGCCAAAAAAAACATTTTAAAATAATAATATTTTGTAAGACAAATTACGTATGTTTTCGACACAATTTTGAAAATATAGTGTATGGAAACATATTATTTAGAAATGTTTAATAACTCTTTTAATTTGACCTCCCCCTAAACTTGACACAGTCCTTGGAAGCTTGTTGACAAAAAGTATTCTTCCTCTGAGTTCTTAGGGTTCAATTCAGATCAAAAAATTATTTAATAATTTCAAAGATAATTGCCAAAAAAAACATGTTAGAAATAATTTCTTTTGGTTTAGACTTCTCCTAAATTTGACACATCCTAGGAGTCCTTGTAGATAATTAAGTAGACCTCCTTTGTGTCTTTAGGGTTTATCAAAACCAAAAAAAATTTTGAACAACCTTTTGAGTATGATAACTTTCAAGAAGATAAATTTTTGAAAACATAACTTGAAATGATAGCACAGTTTTCGAAAAACATTTTGAAATAATGATAATTTTTCAAACAGATAGTAGTATAAGAAGGTTTTTGAATCAATTTTTGAAAACTTTATTTTGAGATGATAATAAGTTTTAGAGCATAAGGTTTTTGAAAAAATCTAAAAAAAATTTCGGAAAAACAAAAAAAAACCCCTTTGTATCCGACACGTCTGACTTTATCTAAGTGTCTTAAGGGATTCAATGTTGACTAGGATTGACTGTTTTGACCATGTTTGACTCAGTTAACTATGTTTGACCAATCAATAACTAAATCAAACAAGCCCTAGATATTTAAAACGGGTCTATTGAGATATTTAACATGAAATTCAATATATTAAAAAACTGTTGGAGTTGAAAAAGTATCGTATAGTAAACTAAATTAATTTGAAAACTAGAGATAATTTTGAATAACTTTTGAAAGCACTTTGAGTTTTATTTAGAAGGATAGTGACACATACTCTTAGGTCCTAGATATCTCACCCAGTTCTATGTGATCAAACAAGTTAACCTTATGGGTTTTGTGAGATGCTTTATTTTTATCTTCAAATTAGTGTTAAATCTAAGATTTACTTAAAATTTATGTTAGATTCAAATATGATAATAGTAAAGTGAATTTGATTTTCAATAATTGGCTTCCAGGTCGTGGCGAGGCACTAGACCTTCTTTGGCCGTGGCCTTATTGGATCATCAACCCTTTCCTTGACAAAGCCTTTTATAGAAAATTCATATTCAAGTCACTCCTTGAAAGATTTTGGTCTAACTAGTTTGGGTCTTGGATCGGTAGCTTCGGCTAGTTCCACCAGACTAAACAGACCAAGTAGAGTATACTTGACCTTATTAGAAGGGCTTCCCTAACGTACTATCATCTCACCTCCTCCCAATACTAGGTTTTCAAGTTTTAAGTAACTCTTTAGTCCTTAAACTAGTCAATCCTAATTCTAAGCAAAAAAAAACAAAAATAAAAATAAAAAGAAACACACAATTAAAGCAAACAATTATCTAAGTAAGGTCACAATTGGAGTAATACTCCGGATTTTCGAAATCAGCAAGATTATGAATTAAATTTTCTAATATATTGACCTTATGTTTTAGGGTTTCATTTTCTTGGTTCAATTTTCTGAAATTTGCCTTAATTAATTTACATGAATCAATCACATTATTCAAGGTAAATATCGGATTTTCAAATACTGTAAATTTACCTTTATCGATTGTTTGTCCGACATTCTTGGTAGCTCTTTTATCTGTGCATTCACTTTTGAAATGCCGGAACTCCTAGCACTTGAAGCATTGGATGCGACTTTTGTCCCTTCGTGCTTTTGGAACTGGTTCCTTTGTCGCCATCGGTGGTGTCGTTTGAATCTTACGAGTAGGACACTCACTTTGGTAGTGCCCTCTCTCCCTGCATGTGTAACAAATTACATGATTTTTAAAATCTGAATTTACACTTTTACCTTTTGGTTCTTTATTGGGAATCTCCCCCTTGATTCTCGTTGTCTTGGATCTAGGCTCATTTTCTGATTCTGTGTCTGAGTCGGACTCGGGTACTGGTTGAAGCTCCTTCTTTGGTGGTTCTTTAGGAGTTTTCCCTGCAATAGAATTTACACCTTCTTCGACCATTACAGTATCTGTTTGATTATTTAATTCTAATTTTGAAAAGAATTCGAAATCGGTTACCGTCTCAGTAAATTCGTCGTCTGATTCTGGTTCGACTTTGGATTCGGGTTCAGACTCTGACTCGACCATTTGTGCTTGGACCGAAAGGGCAAAATAACTTACCTGATTTTCTTCTTCATCTAAGATCTCTTGATGAAGGTTAATCAATTTTTCCTAGATTTCTCTAGCACATCTGCATGGACCTACTAGCTCGTGTTGCTCCTTGGTTAGGCCACATTGTAGAATTGCAGTTGCCCTTGCATCGGTCTCGATTTGGTTGTGAGTTCGTTCATCTAATTTATCCCACTCGATTGATAACTCATCTTCTACGGGAAAAGAGAATCCCGTTTAGATGATCAGCCATAGGTCCATGTAGGCTTTCAGAAGGGACTCCATTTGACTTCTCCAAACATTGAAGTTCTCGCCGAAGAATAGCGGTGGACGGGCACTGTTCCACTCTTGGTTGGCCATTTAATTTAAACCTTGCACACAAGAGAAATAGCAGAAATGTACCAAGACTTGGTCTTGGATTAGTAGTGCGGGAGAGAAAAGATATAGCCCAACAAAAATATTACACAAATTTCTAGGTAAAATAAAAAAGTTATGACAAATTTTTGAAAATGTTGATTTTATCACTTCTGATTAATGACGAAAAAGTAAGAAGACAATGTTTGAAAAAAACTTTGCTCGAATTAGGATAACACGAATTTCAAAAAAAAATATTAAAATAATAATAAAAAATTTTTATGACAAATTTTCAAAAATTGATCGTTTTAACAATTCTAACTTATGGTGAAAAAATGAGAATTCCCCACTCTGATGAAAAAAATCTCAAACTGGTGGTTGCACCAAATTTGAGCTTCCCCGCTCTGATACCACTTGTTGGATCGAGAAGAACGATAGAGGGGGGGGTGAATATCGTAAAACGTTACCAATTCGAATAGAGAATAGGCAGCGGAAAATAAAGAAACACAAACGCGAACTCAAGCGATATTACTTGGTTCGGAGTCGCGGTCAGCTCCTACTCCAAGTCCCACGGTCGTTGACCGTTTACTGCGGGCAATTCTATATGTGCGCAAATGTTTACAGAGAGATTTTATAGATGTAGTACAGTAAACTTAAAATTAAGCTCTTTCGTTACCGACGCTCGGTGTAGATTGTACTTCGGAGCAGAGGGTCGTCGTCAGCGCTTCAATCTCGAGATGGGAGGTTTCCGGAGCAGAGCGCTTGAGTCGAAGAGCGTAGTAGCGTTGGAAGAATGTGTTGAGAAGCCTTGGGGGCCGAGCCCCTTTTATAGTACACCTGGGGGCGCCCTGGACGTCGGGGGCGCCCTCCATGTGTCACATGATCCGGCAAACTCTCGGTCAGCCTTTATCCCTTCAGGATCGGGCTCGAGGTTTGACGAGGGCGCCCGGGTTGACTCGGTCCGCTGGCTTCTCGCTGAGTTAAACTCTATCCGCTTCGTTGGCTTGAGCCCGGGGCGCCCGGGAGCATCTGGGCACCCCGCCTAGTGAGCTTCCGAAGCGTATTCTTGCTCAACTCTTGTTTGGCTTTTACCTGGGGCGCCCGGGACCTCTCGGGCGCCCAACCCAGCTGCTGCCTCTCTCCTTTGAGGCGTTCTGAGCTGCAGAAACTCTTTCCTTCGGTCCTGCATCCAGGGTTAGTACCAAACATGATAAAGCAAGTATGTTAGTGAGTCTTACAGCCGTAGCTGTCTTGGTTCTGACTTTGGGTCTCCCAAAATGGAACCCCAGGTCGAACCGACGCCTACTGTACCCTCGACGGGGAACGCGTCCTCACCTACTCCTCTCAGGTGAATTTATCTGTTGCCAACCAGCTCCTCCGATTGGACTTTTGCCCAGCAGCCCTTCGCCAGGTGCCTAGCTGTCCTTCGCCAGGTCTTCAGTACCAGACAGTCCTTCGCCTGGTGCCCAGCAGTCCTTCGCCAGGTCTTCGGTTCCAAGCAGTCCCTCGCCTGGTGCCTAGCAGCCCTTCGCTAGGTCTTTGTTTCCTGGCAGTCCTTCGCCACGTGCCTAGCAGCCCTTTGCCGGGTCTTTGTTTCCTGGCAGTCCTTCGCCAGGTGCCTAACAGCCCTTCACTAGGACTTTGTTTCCTGGCAGTCCTTCGCTAGGTGCCTAGCAGCCCTTCGCTAGGACTTCTTTCTGCACACTTGAGTAACTTCGTTAGATCACAAATAGTACTTAACTTGAATCCTTTGCCAATATCAAAACAAGGTTCGATACGGTGCTTCCTTCACCATCATAAACTTCTTCTTTTATAAGCCTATTTAGGAAAGCTAACCTAACATTCAGTTGGTATAATTTAAATCTTAGGCTAATAGCATCCTATTAGACTTAAGTCTAGCTACGGATCTAGTCGACTACCCTACTTACAAGTTCACTCTCAACCTCTCCTGAGTTCTCCCTTCTCGTATGCCTTGAAGTCCACTTCCTTGGCTTGCCCTTTGAAGTTCTCTTCCTTCGGCTCCCGTCCCTCGAATGTGCACACAAGCTCGCGGCTTGTCTCCATGCCATCCTTCTCGTATGCCTTTGAAGTCTACTTCCTCGGCTCACCCTTTGAAGTCCTCTTCCTTCGGCTCTCGTCCCTCGGATGCTTCACTTCGTTATTCCTCATGTGTGGTTCACTAAGTCCTGCAAAACTTAAACACACACATCAAATCAACATGAAAACCTAACTTAATTATATTGACACACACATCAAAACTCATGATCTACCCGATCAAACTTGGGTTGATTGCACCTACAATCTCCTCCTTTTTGATGTGTTGCAATATGTTTAAGTTAGGTACAAAGATAACAATTGAAAATTAAATGCATAGTATATTAAGATATATAAATATGCATTCTCCCCCTTAACCTATGCCTTAACACATGATTTTCAATTTTTGCACAAACATAAAAAATTAAGTTAAATTCTAACTTAAACCTTTCAATTCTCCTCCTTTAACACCATCAAAAAGATTGCACCAAGCAATATTAACCTATGGTATTAAATAGGGACAAAGTTTTAATTTCTAAAAATACACAGAAATAAGAAAACACAGGTACCAGTCGACTGAGTCAGTTACCAGTTGACTGGTCTCATCGAATTGCCTTTTCAGAGTATCTTCAGTCGACTGGTCCTCTGCACCAGTCGACTGATACTTATCAGAGTCAAATTTCAGTCTTTTGAGCTGAAATTCAGAAATGTATTAAAAATTCAATAAAATTCAAAAAATTATGAAATTTTGTAAACATATTTCTTTTGATGTCTCCTAACAGAGAAAAATATGGTTTCATGAAAAATCCAAATATGTTTGACTTTTTGACTAAAACTTAAAAACTTTGAAAATATTCAATTTTGTATCAAAATCATGTCCTAGTTTTGAACTCATGTGTTTTGAAAATCTATACCATAGCAAATAAAACATAGAATTATTTTCAAAATATTTGAAATATCTAACTATGATCTATGGGCAAGATGTTCATTAATTAAACATTTGATTTCCCCATAGTTGGTCTATTATTACTAGAGTGATACATCTAATAACTCATCAAAATGTCATAAGCATAAGTAAATTATTTGTATCATCCTAACATTTCATGTGCATAAATACAATCATAAATTAACACAATATGAAATGTACTAAAGGTACTCCCTATTTAGCCCATTTTATCATGAATTTCTATTTGGGCTAAGTACTCCCCCTTAAGGTCTTAAGTCAACCAAATTTTAAAAATTTTAAATTTTAACAACATGGTTGGCTAAACCTAAATCCTCTAACCCTTGAGGATTGACTTTGGCACCCAATAGAAATATTTCCTAATTGGGTTGCCAAATATTCTTTGGGAATCCATTTTCTATCGAGGGTTTTGGTTTTTGCTTGTCCTCTAGCAAGTAGGCAATGATAAATTTTTCCATTGCTAGATTTTCCAAAACCTAATCCTTCTTTCTTGAAACTTGCCCTTTGACTCTCAATGATCATGTCTATGGGTTTTGTGCCAATTTTAAATTTTCTAAGGGCTTTTGTAAGATTATCTATATTTTCCCTTAATTCCTTAATTTCTTCTTCTAAGCATGAATCATTTACACTAGAAGAGGAAGCATGCATATTATCCTTAATTGTCATGGATTCTAATTTTTCATTTAGCATGCAAATTTCATTTTTCAAACACTTAATTTTCTTTCTAGCCTTAAACAAGTCATCATTAGTGCTAGAAATTATCTTAACTAAAATGGTAGTGGGTAGATTATATACCTCACTTACCGAGACGTCCAAGTCTGAAATTGAGTCTCCCCCTTCACTTGAACTCCCTTCATCTTCACTTGAGCTCTTCTGTTCTTCAATTTCGAATGACGTGGAGGCAATATCTTCAATTCCCATTAAGGTAAAATGTGATACATGATGTTTCTTCTCTTCCGATGAAGATGACTCATCCCATGTAGCCTTTAAATTTTGCACCTATTTACCTTTTTCTTTTGTTTTCTTCTTTCCTTCTTTCTTCTTTTCTTCCTTTTTCTTCAAGAGTGGATACTCATCTCTTATATGTTCTTCTCCTTGATAATTATAGCATATGATCTTTCTTGTTCTACTCTTGCTCCTTGAATTTTTCCTACCATAAGATTTGTTAGTAGAAAAATGTTTAAATGTTTTCCTCATTTTTCTTACCATATAGGCTTCCGCATCACTATCCATGGATCACTTAATTCTTCCGAGTCGAAAAAGGAAGTCTTTTTCTTTTTATCTTTTCCCTTGTTTGCCACAAGAGCTATACTTTTCGATTTGTAGATTTCTTCAATAGCTCCTCCAATCCGAATTTCATGGAGCTCCATGGTTGAGAAGAATTCCTCTAGAGAAGTTTTCTCTAGATCCTTGGATATGTAGTATGAGTCCACCATTGAGCTCCAATTTGATGTTCTTGGGAAGGCATTGATGGCTTTCAACAATGTGTCTCGGTTTGAAAGTTGCTCTCCTATACTTGTTAGTTCATTAATTATTTCTTTAAATCTAGCATGTAAATTTGATACCTTCTCCCCTTTATCAAGTTTGATGTTATTGAGTTGAGACTGGAGAAGATCTCTCTTTGCCAATTTGGCCTCTGAAGTGCCTTCATGAAGCTCTACTAGCTTATCCCATAAGTATTTGGCACTTGAATAGCTCCCAATCCTTGTTACTTCTTGTTGGGGAAGCACACTTAGTAGATAGTGCAAAGCTTTTGAATTCGCTAAATAATCATCCTTTTGCTTCTTGCTCATTCTTATCTTTTCAAGTAGCTTGTTTTCTTGATCCCTAGGTACTTCAAAACCGTTTTCCATTATTAACATAATATCAAAATCGGTATTGAAGAATACCTCCATCCTCTTCTTCCACTACGATAATTCTTCCTCGAATTTTGGCGGTTGGATGTGCGAGCTGGCCATTTTGATGATTTTGCTCTTCTTGGTGGTTAGTCCGTTGAAGGCGACCTTGCGCTCTGATACCACTTGTTGGGATCGATGGCACGGCTTGAGGAGGGGTTGAATAGCTTGGTCACACAAATTCACTTTCTTCCTACAATCCTTAGCACAAGTGGAAACTTAAACTCACAATTAGAACAATGCTAACTCGTTACCGTTTACGTGGTTGAGAGATTGCTTTATCCTACTCTACGGCATACCCTTGAGGTGGACAAACCCTTGATCCTTCGGTAGATCACGCCCTGACAATCTCCGGCTAATGCTTTCTCCTTCTCGGTGGAGAACAATCTCTCACAAAGCTTCTTCCTCTTTACAAGATGTGAGCTAGGGTTTTGGAGGAAGAGGGAACACTTGGAGCTTGAGCACTTGAGTAAAGATTTCACAATAAATTTCTAACGTATCTCAAGTCTCAAGCTCCTCTTTAAATAGAGGAGAGAGCTGATAACCAAACAGTTTAGCCAGCACACTAGTCGACTGCCCCAGGGTCAGTTGACTGGTGTCCAGCCAATGACTAGTCTAACGGCTGGATTTCGAACAGACCAGCCGACTGGTGGCTGGACTGGGGACTAGTCGGCTGTTTCCGACTATTTAACCTTACAGAAAGATCAGCCGACTGGTTACCATACCAGTCGACTGCTACAATGCTCTCTCAGTAGTGTCAGTCGATTGATTCTCTTGCCAGTCGACTTCCCTACTTATAAGTTCACTCTCAACCTCTCCGGAGTTCACCCTTCACGTATGCCTTGAAGTCCACTTCCTTGGCTTGCCCCTGAAGTTCTCTACCTTTGGCTTTAGTCCATCGGATGCGCACACAAGCCCGCGTCTTGTCTCTATGCCATCGTTCGCGTATGCCTTTGAAATCTACTTCCTCGGCTCGCCCTTTGAAGTCCTCTTCCTTCGGCTCTCGTCCCTCGGATGCTTCACTCCGTTATTCCTCATGTTTGGTTGACTAAGTCCTGCAAAACTCAAACACACATATCAAATCAACATGAAAACCTAACTTAATCATATTGACACACACATCAAAACTCATGATCTACCCGATCAAACTTGGGCCGATTGCACCAACACTTCCTGCATTTTCATGTTATATAATTTGTTCAATAATAAATCACGCTTGTTTACCTTCGTGTTGGAAGTTCTTGGAGTTTGATTAGTTTGCTACATAATCCCTTCGCGCTGTTGAAGGGGCCATCGTAGTTGAGCTCTTCTTTGGTAATACCGCACTGAAGGGTTTAGGTCACCTTGGTACTGTTTATATCTTTTTCTTTAAGGCAAAAGTCCTAGTCAATGTAACCCAAAAGCTCACCTTGTTCATCTTGTGGAAGATTGAGGTCATCTTGGATGATGATCCACATGTCTGCCTGAGTTTTTAGGTGGACCTTCATAAGGCTCTTCTAATACCCTAAGTTCTCTCCAAAAAAGAGGATGGGCGGTACTATAACCTTTTTGTTGGGCCATCAAGAGAGAAAGAGGAGAATCTTACAAAACACAAACGAGGAAAACTTGTACTAAGACTTGGTCTTGGATTAGTAGTGCGGGAAGAAATAAAATAAATAATCTCGAGTGGTGTTGCACCAACTTCGAGAAGTTAAAAAAACTTACGAACGAGGAAAATATCAAAAAGAGGCAATAATACCATTTTTTATTAGTTCAAAAAATACAAACTCGAAAAAAAGACCACTCAAATGGTGGTTTCACCAAATTTGAGCTAACCCCGCTATGATATTAATTGTAGAATCATAGAGAGCGATATAGGAGGGTGAATATCGTGTTCAAAAAATCTTCGATTCAAACTTAGAATAATTAAGAGTACACAGCGGAAATAAGCATAATTAAAAAGAAACATGGCTAACGCAGGTTTATTTTTACTTGGTTCGGAGTCTGTAACGACTCCTACTCCAAGACTCACGATCCTTGATGTTTACTTTGAGCAATCATTATCAATCCGAAATAATGATACAAGAATGCAAAGTTAAGTACAAAAATAACAAGAATACCGACAACATTAATAGAATGAAGAAAGAGCGCATTGTTGTTGGTGCGGCGTTTTGGCGTTGTTGAGTTGTTTCTAGCATAGCACACAAGAGCAAGAATTGTTGAAGAATTTATGTTCAGGCTTCTGGTGGAAGAACCCCTATATAGGGTCACTCGGGCACCCGTATATCCATCACGGGCACTCGTGTTACAGCGATCCGGCCGCTGCATCGTCCATGATCGATCAAAGCTTTATCCGCACTTGGGCGCCTAACTGTTCTTGGGCGTCCATGTTGTTGACGTGGAACCTCCACTCAGCGCATGTTAGCTCAGCTAAGCCCTGGCTGAGTTGAAGCTTCTCAGGTGCTTGTATTCTCGGGCGCCTGATAGCTATTCAGGCGTCTCAGTGTCAGCAGTCTGCCCTTTTGCTTAGCTACAATACAGGATTAATATAACAAAAGTAAAGTAAACATGTATGTATTTGACAGCCTGTACTGTCCGGTCCTGACTTTCAGGTTTCAACTGAAACCCTAAGTTGAACCAATACCTACTGTTCCCTTTTCCGAGGAACGCATCCTCACCTACTCCACTCAGGAAAGTTACCTATTGCCAACTGGTATCTCTGGTTGGACTTTTGCTTGGCCTTCGATAACTCCGGAACTCGTGACGTCCGTACCTCAATCCATCCCGACTCTTGTCCGTTGTCCTCACTCGGTTAAGTCTTCTGCCCAGTCCTCAATCAGGAGTTCGATATCCAACCTCCGGTCAGGTCTTCGTGCCCACTTCACTCACCAGGTCTTCAGTGCCCAATTCTCAACCAGGACTTCGTGTCCAACTCTATGGATCAAAACTTCGTACTTAATTATACTAGGATTTTCTTGTACTCAGTGAAATATATTAGATTATAAAATACATTTAATTTTGAATCCTTATAAGTATCAAACTAAGATTCGATCTCATATTTTCGGCATAATAAAATTTACTTTAGTAAGTGGATGTCAAATTTGCGTGGTATTAGATTTTTCATTTTCAAAATTTATCAGATCTTAAGAACGATATATATATATATATATGAATTAAAAACAAAAATAGTACAACGTGTCGCATACGTTTTGGAAGGGGTCAAATTATTAGAGTATGGGCATGTAGATCAATTAAAGATTCTTTATTCCCGGCCGTAGCATTATCTTAAATTTAGATAATGACATTGGTGACCTTTTGCCCAAAGACGCTTTTAAAAAGGGACCAACTTTGAGTGTTCCTTATCATTTTTGGTGGAGAGCTAATTCATTCGTTCTCAATATTTTTATAAATTTATTTTAGGATCAACTAGATAAATTATAAGATTACTAATTCCAATAGTAATTAGCTTACATGGAAACACAATGTTCTTTATCATCAATGACTTCTATTTGTATGTTTTTAGTTTGTGGAAAGTTATTGCCTATGATAGAATTTACATTCTATAGTTTTATAATAGGTTCTCTTTTGCTCAAGCTATTCGATTTATACAATTTCATGATAGGCTTGTCTACTAATGTAGATAAAAGAAATTTATCGTCACTTTCGATTTGAAAGGGTTGGCCTAGGTTCTTCTCTAATCTCACAACACCCATTCAAATTTTCAAGTTGTAATAGTTATTTTGCTACAGATCGGAGGGTTATTATTTTCTATTTACCAATTTGTAATATAATAGCAATATAATCTAAGTCTCGTTCTAATCCAATCAAGTCGACTAGAATGGATTATTTTGATCTCTAGTCTATTATAATTGTTTAGCCTATTATCTTTTTTAGCCCAATAAAACATTAAAAAAACTCAAATAATTGTCATAATCTAAAATTCAGACGGCTATTTCTTGTAAGAAAATATCGCACTCCGCTAGTGTAACCATGCAATCTCAAAATTGATTGAGGGTGTTTGTTTCACACATCATAAGGTTCATTTTGATATTGAGTTTGGGATGTAAAACGTGAACCAATTTGTTATCCAAAATCCTAACTTGTGGCTCCATTTTTACTAAGTTGTTCTTCAGCTCAGGGTCAGTAGATTTTCTAGATACGCCCCTGGACGACGCCTTCATAGAGCAAGTTATTGCACACCTGGTAACACATCAATTTGGTCCCCCAAATCTAAACCTGTCCACCTCCAAATCTAAAATCATGAATCCATCTATGTATATAAATGAGTGACTAATCAATAAATATCTAATCCTCATAAATTAGAGCATACATCTTACAACCAATTAGATTACGATCGCTCAGATTAAATCTATATATGCATAAAGAAAACTAATCAAGAAGCGTTCTTAAGTTTGAGTAATCGATAAACATCATATCGATCCTCATAAATGAGAGCATACATCTTACAACCAATTAGATTACGATCGCTCGGATCAAATCTATGCCTAAAGCAAATTAACTAATCGAGAAGCGTTAGTTCTAAAATTTATCTCTATTTTATTTATTTCATATATAAATAAATATATGAAATATATAAAATAGAGATAAAGATAAATAGATTGTATACACAAAATGATATATCTAATGGTTCCATTCAGTTCCCTTTGTGATCGAAAATAAGGTTCCATTGATTTTCAGGATCACAAAATGTAAATTACATTATAACTACAAAAATAGAATGTATACACAACAATTACAATTGCATTGTATACACAACAATTACATATTACCCTTCTAATTTTAATCTATCATAACTTTATATAAAAAATTTATGGAGACAAAAATTTATGGATGACTTCAACCTAGTTGAATCTAGCAAGATTTTCAAAATCATCTACTATATCAACAAGACCCTTATGTGCCCCTGGGGTTATGTTGCAGCGGTAGGGTAACTAGTCGTTAACCCAGGCATTCGCGGTTCGATCCCCAGCTACAGCGCATTTGCAGGAATTTTTCCTCCAAATGGGGCGCAACCCTGGGACGCTGGGCTTCTAGACTGCCCACCGCGAGCGCCTCCCAATTTACCCTGGTAACCGATGGGAAACTTACGTGTGGCCGGGCCAGTCACCTCAGGTTCAATTTGTCTACTGCCTAGTTCATCATTTTTTTTCCTAAAGAGACTTATGTACAAGATGAAAATAAAACACAACCAAATATATACAAAATATAAAATTTGCAAACAAATACAATATTATCCTCTAATTGAACATTATTGACATAATATTTAAGTAACTACTTAATTTGTATTATGGTAGGTTATTTTTCTTTTGACAAATAAGTAAGATAAAGGTCACCGAAGCAATAGTTGAATTAATAAGGACCGAAACATCTCGATCTGCAATATCCAGTAATAAAACAACATCTCTTCTGGTGAGCACAACCAATTCACCTGAAAAAATTTTAAATAATTAGTTATCTTCAAGAAGATATGTTTGATATGATTTTATATCAGGTCTAATGTGAGCCTAAAATTATTTCATTTCAGGCCCAACATGGCCCTGAAATGAAATAATTTCAGGCCCAAAGAAGGCCTAAAATCAAATCATTTTAGGTCCTCTTTGAGTCTGATATGACAATCATTTTAGGCCCTTTTTATCCCTATTTTATCTTACTATATTTCATGTTTAAAATTCATGACTAAAAGATGTACCTAAAAATCTAAAAGTTTGCGACTATAACACAGCTATCACTTTTTGGCAAAGAGAAGTAAGTTGGCTGCGCTGAAAAAGAAAGGAGAAAAGGAGAATACCTACATCCAAATCATAATCTATTATTTTAAAATCAAAATTATAAAAAAGTGGTTGGGATGTCCCAAAAACCTAACTGTGAAAAGAGTTGTTGATGGAAGAGGTATAAGAGAAATAAGATAATTTTTGATGCGTCTTTTAGTAAAAAATAAACCTCATGACGCTTTTTGATAATTATGTATTCTCAAGTGCGTTGTTTGGTAAAAAACTGGTGTTTGTTGTCTCCTCCATTATTTACTAGCACTAAGACATTCGTGTGGTAAAAGGCAACTCACTTATCCTAAGCGTGCTTCACCATTGGTATTATAATGAAATGAAAGAAGTAAATCATGATGATTGAACAATCTCTTTAGGTAAAAGGAATTTTATTCTATAATGATGCTTCCTCTTACAATTGGAGATCTCATCATGTGGAGGACATAGAGGTCAAGCATCTTTATGTGAATTCCACACGGTAAGAATGAATCGATTTGCACAAGGTAACATTGTTGGGTGAGGCATACAATGCGGAGTGAGAGTGGATTGATCCCTGATCATTGTGCGTACTTAAGTAATATGAGACTCAGGCATCCTAATCGATTAGGTCTTCAACCTGAACATTATGGGTTTGTGAATATCTTAAAGTCGTGGGGGGGGGGGGGGTTGTGTTAGGATGTATACTAAAAGTCTTACTTTTATTAGAATACATTTTAAAGAGAATCGCAAAATCACAAGGTGTATATTTATATTAGTATATGCACAACATGTCTCATACTTGGCATTGTAGATAACATAGTACATGGTGTTGCACAGAAGATCATGTTATCAAGTTCCTTGCAGAAGTATAAGAAAGAGGCTCACAACTGAGATGGAGTTGGCCAAACCATCGGGATGGATGTAATGCAATTATGTGTGGTTTGTCTTAACCATATAATTGCACTAGTGCACTTTGTATGCATTGAGTATGACCAAAAGAGAGGTCATCCAATTTTGTACTGACTTCGTAAATTGGATTAGACCTCGGATTATATTATGGAGTACGATCTCTTAATCTCAAAATAATAACGAGCATGTATAATTAATTATTATTTGTTTGACTTACCGATGGACGAGATTTATTCTGTTAAATCGATAGGCCCGGTAAATTAGAAAATAATATTAATTATATGGTGTGCCGATGATACCCCCTTGGTGAGCTCAAAAGGATCGTCATGTCAAATCTTGAAAGTGGACTATGGTCCGACATGAAGAAAAGGTTCAGTGGTACTAATCAAGGATCAAGAGGATAATTAATTTAATCGTCAGTAAATTAAATTAATTATTGGGTATTCGATATCTTAAACACGGGGAGATGGACGACTTATAATAGGTGGAGCCCATATGAAAATATAGGGGTTGGTGAGAAAGTTCAATGTGATTCTTTAGTAGAATGGATCTCCATTAATGGATCGGATTTGGATCCATTAGCGGGCCAAAAACCAACTCCTCCTCATGGTCCCTACCTTAGCCCTATAAATACCCCATGGGAGTCATGATACCGGGCTAATTAATCACCAATTAATCATAATAATTCTAGGCCTCTCTCTCTCCCCCTCTCTCTCTCTCTCTCTTTCTATCTCTCCCTTAGGCCTAGGGTTGGCTGGCGGCATTGAAGAAGAAGGAAACTTGGTTTCCTTGCTTCTTCTTCCCTTTCTCTCCACTTGAGGCGCAGCTGAAGGAAGGGGAGAGGCTTCCTCTTCCTCTTCTTGGCTAAAGCAAGCTCCGGTGGTTGAAAAGAGGGTCGGCAGCGGCACCCTAAAGTTGCGGAGCCGAAATCCTTCATGCAAGGGTTTCCGGCGGAATCTTGAGGAGAGGCCGACGATCTTCTCTCCTTTCCTTGGTCGGCAGCTGCTGTTGGGAGGAGGAGCGTGTGGTGGCGAGAAAGGAGGAGTTTCTTCCTTGGTCGGCCGGCGGCAGCTAAGTTGCTCTTAGTTGGCCGGCGCAAATTGGAAGAGAGGAGGAGGAGCTGTCGTCTTCCTTGCGAGCTTGGAGCCACGGGAAAGGAAGCAATGGAGGAGGTCAGATAGGGTTATTGTGAGGAAGAAGAGGTCTTCTTCCCTCTTGCTTGCTCTTCTTCCTTGAAGGGTCGCCAGCGGCCGAAACCCTAAGTTTAGGGTTTTGAGGTTGGCGCAAAGTATGGAAGGAGATTGGGTGATTAATTGGAAGCCTTGGTGACTCTGTGTCTTGATAGCTCGTCGCCCACACGACGTCCAAGAGGGGAGGGTCATAAGGTAGAAGACTGTGAGGTAAACGGCGAGGTATAACTCTCCCGAGCTCCGTTTTACTTTTGCTATATTTCTTTCTTTGATATTTGTTATCATATGCACGTTGATAATTAATTATCGTTAATTAATTATTTGATAATTAATTTATGTCATGAACCCCGAAAGATAAACACAAAAATCTGCGATCCATTCGTCGTCTTTTCCGCGGTTAATTAATCCGGAAAGTTATAAGGCCTTAACCTTGGTTTTGGCTAAGTTGTGACTTGGATTAATTAACACGATGACGAGACGGTCATTTGGGAGACGGGTCTCTATTCGGATTAAGTTTTAATCCGTAGACATAGAGAGGTCTCTCAGGTTCGACCCCGTGGTTGTCTTGGAAACCGCCAAGCCATACCCAACAATTGGTATCAGAGCTGTGTTTCCGATTTTGTGTGTTTAGGATTCGGTTATTTTTTTTCACATTATCATGTACTTTATTTTTGCTGGATAATTTTGGATGTGCATAGGCTAACTCTTTGTTGCAGGCACTAGATTCCAACTATTATGGTATTAATATGTTATGTATATGATTGATTGTGTGTGATGTAAATTAATTGAATCCTCGGGGTTGACGAAGCTAGATAAGTTATTTAATTTTTGTAATTAAATATGACACTTGTTTAGCCAAGTTTTTATTTACTTTTAATCTAGACTACATGTATACTCCTTTGTGGAGTATAGGATCAATGGATGTAAATAAGTAAGCTAGTCATCTTGGCTCGGGGACTCCTTCATGATGGCTTGCGCATTGAAAGGATGGAGTGGACGAGGTGACGACACGACTGGAGAGGCATTGGAGACCAAGGCCATAATAGTTGGAAAAATCTAGGATTTTTTCATAGCACTATTATATTGGTTTATGTGCTTGTTGTGTGTGTGTATATGAAAAACCTCAACGTAAATAACTGAGTGGGAGAGGGACCCTAAGGGTCCTGCGGCCTCCATTACAATCTAACAAGTGATGCAAACAAGCCCGCACGTTGGCTCTGAGTGCCTTTCTCCATAACGGATAGACTTGTTCTGCGGATCACTGGGTTAGAAAAGATTATAGAAAATTATTAAAGAGCGTGTATACTTCCCCAACGGAAGTCACATAATCGGAAATAATTTTCTTAGTGTCGTGTAATGGTAAACACTTTGATACAAATATTAGTATCTGTAACACCCCAAATTTTCAATGTAATATCATGACGATGTAGGAAAAAAATGTTTATAAGGAAATGATGTAAATTTCATGCAATCACACTCTATGAAATGTCATGAACCTATTTTATTAATGAAATGTCATGAATGCATGAAATATCATATTCATGAAATGTATATTGGGCTTGGCTTATTGGGCTTGGAAATGAGTTAGCAAGAGGTGATAAAAAGAAAGTGCAAAGTGGAGGAAGCAAGGATCGAACCTTGGACCTATCTCTTGCACTAACTCTTCCTAACCAAATGCTCTAATGGGTGTTTCGTGTTAGGAGAAGGGGAGACATGCTTGTTAAGGCTTGGGCAATGAAGAGACATGTCTCTTCACAAGAGGTGTATAAATAGGATTAAGAGAAGGGAAGTTAGAAAGAAGTTTTTCATTCTTCCTTCCTCTTTTCCTCTTCCCTTGCCGAGACTAGCACCCCCCTTCTTGTTGCCGAAATTCTAACCCTAGGGTTCTAACCCTAGGGCAATTGCAAGGAGGAAAGTCCAAGTACCTTGCCCTCTACCAAGTCCAAGGAGCCCTAGAGAAAATTTGAAAAAGAAGGATTTTCACTTGCCCTCCAAGTCTAGGGTACCCTACGGTTTAAAGAGAAGGTGAAATTCCAGCGCAAGGATGTAAGTGTCCTCTCGCCTGCAGCATAATTGCCATTGAATGTTTGCTTGTTTTATTCTTTTGAAAAAAATCACAAGGACCTTCCTTGAGGAAGGTTTCGGCCACCCTATGCTTGGAGGTCCAAGAGGGGGTTTTTTGATCAAACCTTGATACATGCTAGTACCCCTAGGGACTTTATACACATATGTGTTGTTTCCAAATTTTTGAGAAAAAAATTAGGGTTTGGTACCTACAAGGTTTCGGCCAAGACTTGGTTTCTTGGGGTTGTGAAGTGAATCACTTCTTGATGCATGCCATGCATGCAAATAAATTTGTATAATGTGTGTTGTTTTGTGAATGATGACTTGTCCAAAAACTCTAAAAACCCCCACCTTATCATTCGGCCACCCCTTGTAATTTAGGGTTAGTGGAAGCTAACCCCACTTTGAGGTATAAACCATGTTTCAATTGTTAACATGAAATGTACTTGAGGTGTTTGTAGAAATGCTTGAATGAATGCTTGATTGGAAAACCAAACTTCTTTACTTGCAACATTCGGCCACATCATGAAACCCTAGCTTAGGGAAGGTCATTTACCTCTAATGTATGTCATGTTAATAGAATGCATGATATGGATATATATGTGATGAATGTATGCCTTAATTGGATTGAAAAAAAAATTCCCTACCCTTGACTTTCGGCCAACCATGGTTCTAGGGTTGGGAAGTACTTAATGAAATCATGAAGCATGCTACCACTTATATGATGTGTGTATAATTTATGTGACCTATCTTGTTAGGTATAAAAGCATGCCTTATAGCCCATGGGGCACCCTTATGACATTAACATGATGTGTTTGATAATATGCTTGAAAAAGGATACTCTACTGAAACTGGGATCAAGAGCACCCTAAATGTGTGGTGTGTCCTAGGGATCATGAGCACCCTTGATGAGTGGTGTGTCCCTTTAAGATGTTATTAGGAGTACCTTTAAGCATATACATATATGTGTAATTGCATGTTAAGATACTTTACTTTGAAAGTTGTGTACCCGACTCGGAAGGGGGTCGTTAAACAAAATCCAATGTACATGTTAACTGAAGGTCATGGCATTGGGTAGGACGGAAGGGTCCTGCCCTAATTGGATTGGTGGCTCGCTACCCCAACTCATTAGGGAACGCGCTTGATGTGGTACTACAACTGGGCCCTAGATGATACTATATTTTTAAGTACTTACCTTTATGGAACCTTTGAAAAGCATTTTCTCATTATGTGATGATCTTGTTCTGTAAAGCACTTAGAAATATTTGATGTGATGCTTATGATGCTTATAATTCTATCTTGATTACTGTGTACTGATATGATGTATCGATATGGATTTTTTGCGAGTAAGCCCGGATTCTTACTAAGCATGTTTTGCTTACTAGTTTCATGTTGTTTTTCTTATGCTGCAGATAGCGGTAAGAAATACTTGAACTAAAGGAAGAGGCAGAGGGAAAGCTAAAAGATGTGTGTGGTGATGGTTCGGGAAAGAAAGAAGGATTCTTATCTACCATTTTGTCTAGAATTTAAATTGCTTCCACTAAAGGATTACAAGTTGTATTACTATACTCTGATTGTGTGATGACTATGACTACTCTACTGTTGGCCAAGTTTAGATATATGGAACCTATGTCATGTTAGATAACTCTATGCTTGGTTGAGTTTAGAAGTTAACTGATACATGTGAACTTTATAGAGGAAGACACTATCATTAGATGTCTAATTCTTGTTGTATGCATGCTAAGTGAAATGCTATAGATTTCCTATTTCCTGTTGCTTATGAATGCTTCTCATGCTATAGTGTATTTATTGATGCTTGAAATGAGGTTTGGGTTGAGAGGAGGGCCAGCTGCCCATAGGTGCCGAGACCCATGCCCCTTGCCCAATGCCTTGTTTTCCTCTCCTTCAATGTTATGCTTAGCTGTTAAATTGGATCACTTGCAGTAGGTTATGTTTTAGATCATGCCATGCTCTATCTTGCTCAAACCATGTTTAGATCAGTAAATTACGAAGTTAAATGATCTTCCTATTATGTTGTAAATGCATGTTGATATCCGAAACCTTGCTTGGTAAATTAGTCCTCAACAAGCATGCTTACTACTCTTCTTGCATTGTAATTGTTTCTACTTGATATACATGCTTAACATGATAAATGATATGAATGTATGGACCCGTAACCCCGCCTTTAGGGTAGATAAAAGGGCGGGCGTTACAAGTTGGTATCAGAGCAAGGTTTCCCTCCACCACACACACATCAAGCTTCCTCCTGCCGCTTCCAAGTAAGAAATCCTAACTCGCCTTACTTTATTTATTTCATGTACAGTACTACTATATGAGATGATTGATGCTTGCCTAACAAAGTAGTAATAATGCTTATATCTATCTATTTACTGTTTGTATAATAGATATGGCTAGAAGGCGTAGTACTAGGGGTAATGAGACAGCACCCCCACCTGATCTGATGCAGGTGATCACTGAGCTGCAGCGCCAGGTCACTGAGCAGCAGCAGATGGTAAACACTCTGATGACCCAGCAGACTAACACTGCCACCCCTGCAGGAAGTCAGAACGCCATAACCACTGAGCCTCCGACTGCACAGGCGCCCTCGGACACTACGGCCAGAGCAGTCCGACAGGAAGCCTATTTGATACAGTGCAGCGACTGAAGCCGGATAAGTTCTCCGGCACCTGCGAGCCGTGGGACGCCCAGTCCTGGCTCAAAACAGTGGAAAAACACCGTGGAAACTTCTCGACTGGCCGGAACACGAGAAGGTCAAGTGTGTCTCGTTCTGCCTCTCCGGCGATGCTCGGATGTGGTGGGAACGGGTGAAGGCCAGAAGATCATGGGACCAGATGAAATGGAAGGATTTCGAGTCTGAATTTCTGGAGGAGTTCTTCATATGAGGTGACCAACAGACATTTTGATGAGTTTAACCGAATTTCGAACAGGGGAATCTCTCTGTCAACGAGGCCGTCTAGAAATTTAACCGACTGGCACGATTATGTCCGGAGCTGGTCAGTACTGAAAGGGAAAGGGTCAGATTAATGCTGAGAATGCTCAGGCCGACATCGCTCTGAGTGTAGCCGGTGGCGTTCATAGGCCATAGACTGCAGAGGAGCTAGTCAGCGGCGCCCTGAACGCTGAGCACTATCTGAAGAATATCAGCCAGCAGAAGCAGCCCCAGCCAGTACACAGAATCAGAGTCAGTCGGAAAATCAAAGGACTCAGAACACAACCCCCACTGGAAGAAGAACCACAATGGGAAAAGAAAGTCATGGAACAAGCCTACTGGTGGTTCGAAAGGCAAGAAGCCTAAATACCCTCCTTGTGCCACCTGTGGGAAGATGCACCTAGGGACATGCTTATTGGGTGCCAAGAGATGTTTCACTTGCGGAATGGAAGGACATTTTGCCAGAGAGTGTCCTACTGCCGCTAAGGCACCTCAGCAGCAGTATATTCAGCACAAAGGTGCTCCTCCCCAGCTTCACCATATGCAGGCTGCTATTGATGGTACCCCTATTTATCAGGGGCGATTAGAAGCCCCGCCTGCTACAACAAACGCCCGGGTTTTCTCGCTTACCAAGGAAGACGTGGCGACTGCCTCTACCGTTGTCACAGGTCAGATAGTTATTTACAGTCATCCTGCTACTGCATTATTTGACACTGGGGCAACGCATTCCTTTATTTCTATGCTATATGCCACGAGATATGATATGCCACTGCAAGAACTAGATTGTAAGTTTCTGACTACATTGCCCTCGGGAGAGGTGATGCCCTCTACCCAAATGCTGCGGGCCGCACCGATCAGCATCGCAGATAGGGAGCTCTACTGCGATCTAATAGTGCTTGATATGGCCGATTATGATCTGATATTGGGCATGGATTTCTTGAATAAGTACGGCGCTTCTATCGAGTGCCGTAAACGAAGGGTTATCTTCCGACCCGAGACGGGAATTCTCTTTGAATTTATCGGCGAGCCGAAGAAGAAGACTGGCAAATTCTTATCGGCTCTGAAAGCAAGGAAAATGTTAGAGAATGGATGTCTGGATTTCTAGCTCATGTGGTTGATACTCGTCCTACAGAGGACCCGAAGCTAGAAGACGTCGAAGTCGTATGCAACTATCCAGAGGTATTTCCTGACGACTTACCTGGGTTAGCACCTGAAAGAGATGTTGAATTTGCTATTGATTTGATTCCTGGTACTAACCCCATCTCGAAAGCACCATACCGAATGGCGCCGACTGAATTGAAAGAATTGCAAGGACAGCTACAAGAGCTACTCGACAAGGGACTTATCCGCCCTAGTCATTCCCCCTGGGGAGCTCCCGTACTGTTCGTCAAAAAGAAGGACGGGTCGATGCGTATGTGTATCGACTATCGGGCATTAAACAATGTGACCATAAAGAACAGGTATCCTCTACCCAGGATAGATGACCTGTTCGATCAGTTAAAGGGAGCTACGGTTTTCTCTAAGATCGATCTGAGGTCTGGTTATCACCAAGTCCGGGTGAAAAATGAGGATATACCCAAAACTGCTTTCCGGACGAGATACGGACATTATGAGTTCGTAGTGATGCCGTTTGGAGTTACAAATGCTCCGGCAATATTCATGGACCTTATGAATCGGATTTTCTCGGCATTTCTCGACAGATTTGTGATCGTCTTCATCGACGACATCCTTATTTATTCGAGGACTTCCGAAGAGCATGCAGAGCACCTGAGTATAGTATTACAGATTCTTCAGAAGGAACAACTGTATGCTAAATTTTCGAAATGTGAGTTCTGGCTGAACCAAGTATCATTCTTGGGACATGTTATCTCCAAGGAAGGAGTAATGGTGGACCCGACTAAAATTGAAGCTGTGAGTAACTGGACTAGACCCAAGAATGCCAGTGAAATTCGAAGTTTCCTCGGGCTAGCAGGCTATTACAGAAAATTCGTAGAGAACTTCTCTCGGATTGCAGCCCCTATGACAGCTCTTACGAAGAAGGACAAGAAATATATATGGACCGAGGAATGTGAAAAGAGCTTTACTGAACTAAAAAGGAGGCTGACTAGCGCTCCAATATTGACTCTTCCCGAGAGCGATATGGGTTTCGATATGTACAGCGATGCATCCAAACTTGGACTCGGAGCTGTGCTTATGCAAAATGGGAAGGTAATTGCCTATGCCTCTAGACAATTAAAGGAACATGAAAAGAATTATCCTACCCATGATTTGGAATTAGCAGCGGTGGTCTTTGCGCTAAAATTATGGAGGCATTATTTATATGGCACTCAGTGCAAGGTCTTTACTGATCACCAGAGTCTGCGGTATTTCTTCACCCAGAAAGACCTGAATATGCGACAACGCCGATGGCTCGAGTTGGTCAAGGACTACGATTGTGAGATCCTGTACCATCCGGGAAAAGCCAACAAGGTAGCCGATGCTCTCAGTAGAAAATCTGTGCTGCTTTTGTCTTTGTCGCTTTGTCACACCCTTAGGGGAAGAATTATGAATTTGGGATGAGATCATATCAGGACAGTTTCCACCCTGATGATTGCGCCGACTTATTTGATGGTATTCTGGAGAAGCAGAATCTTGATCCGAGTCTTCGGAGAATCAGGCAGGAGGTTCTTGAAGGCAAGGACGAGGGATTCCGGATTTCCGATAGCGGAGTCTTATATCTCCGGGATCGATTATGCGTTCCCGACGACTCCGACTTACGGACGAGGATACTCGAGGAAGCTCACGGCACACCTTATGCGATGCATCCTGGGTCTACCAAGATGTATCAAGATCTGAAGGGCAAATTTTGGTGGTCTGGCATGAAGAAAGATGTAGCCCATTATATCAGCATGTGTTTGACCTGCCAGAGGGTCAAAGCAGAACACCAGAAACCTGGGGGAGTTCTACAGCCTCTACCTATTCCCGAGTGGAAATGGGAGGACATATCTATGGATTTCATATCAGGGCTGCCTCGGACTACGAATGGATATGATAGTATATGGGTTATTGTGGACCGACTGACCAAGTCCGCGCATTTTCTGGCTATCAGGATGACTTATTCAGTTGAGCAGCTGGCTCAACTGTACGTCAAGGAGATTGTCCGACTACACGGGATTCCCAAGACCATCGTCTCTGACCGAGATGGTTGATTTACTTCTGATTTTTGGGGACACGTGCAGAAGGCCCTTGGCACGAAGCTGAAGTTCAGTACAGCCTTTCACCCCCAGACTGACGGGCAGACTGAACGAGTAAACCAGATACTAGAAGATATGTTACGAGCTTGCACCTTGGACTTCAAGGGAAGCTGGTGTCGATACCTGAGCCTGGCAGAGTTTGCTTATAATAACAGTCATCAGGCTACAATCGGGATGGCACCGTACGAGGCACTATACGGCAGAAAATGCAGATCTCCTTTATGCTGGCATGAGAGTGGTGAAAAGAGGGAGATGGGACTCCAGACCGATATTATTGATGAGACCACTCAGGCTATAAAGAATATCCGCCAGAGGATAGAGACTGCTCAGAGTCGGCAGAAGAGCTACGCTGATAAACGACGTCGACCACTCGAGTTCGAGGTTGGGGATTCGGTATTCCTGAAGGTAGCCCCTATGAAAGGGGTGATGAGATTCGGAAAGAAGGGGAAGCTGAGTTCGCAATACGTGGGACCCTATCAGATTTTGAGACGAGTAGGCAAGGTGGCCTACGAGCTGGAGCTACCGCCAGAAATGGTGGCCATCCACAACGTCTTCCATGTGTCGATGCTCAAGAAGTGTACCCTTGATGCGAGTCAAATGATAGAACCCCCACCAATACAAGATCAAGAGAACTTAAGTTCCGAACGCCGGCCTATACAGATCTTAGACCGGGAAGTTAAAAAGCTAAGGAACAAAGAAATACCTTTAGTAAAGGTTCTGTGGCGGGATGAACCATTCGAAGAAGCCACATGGGAACGAGAGGAGGCAATACGATTAAGGTATCCGGAATTATTTTAAAGTTCGGGACGAACTTTTTATAAGGTATGGAGGATTGTAACGCCCAAAAATTTTCCCATATAGAATGTTATGAAATATCATGAGATTCATGAAATATTATTATGGAAGATCATGAAATATTATCATGAAATATTATGGAATCATGAATATGAAATATTATGGAATTCATGAAATATTATCATGAAATATTATGGATTCATGGACATGAAATATTAAAAATATTATGAAATAATATTTATGGGATATTATGAAATATTATGAATCCATGAAATATTATTAATATTATGAAATTTCATGATGGGCTTGGCTTAATAGGCTTTGATATGGATTAGTGCAAATTGTGATAAAAAGAAGAGGTAGAAAGGAGGAAGCAAGGATTGAACCTTGAAGCTCTTAGTTGCACTCACCATGTCATAACCAATGAACCAAGCAATGTTTCTTGTAGAGAGCATAAGAAACATTCTTGTTGAATTCGGGGAAGCGAAGAGACATGTCTTTTCATGATAAGAGTATAAATAAGAGAGGGGAAAAGGAAGTTACACTTCCTCTTCTTCTTCCCCACTTCATTTTCGAAAACACCAAGAGCCCTCTCTCCCTTTCCATTTTCGAAAAAGCACCACCCTAGGGTTCTAACCCTAGGGAATTGGAAGGAAGAGGACCCATTGAAGGTTCTTGCCCTCTACTAAGTTCAAGGAGCCCTAGAGAAAATTTGAAAAAAGAAGGATTTTCACTTGCCCTCCAAGCCTAGGGTACCCTACGGTTTAAAGAGAAGGTGAAATTCCAGCGCAAGGATGTAAGTGTCCTCTCGCCTGCAGTGTAATCGTTATTGTTTGATTTGTATGTTCTTCCTGTTGTTGTTTTTGAAAAAGGGAACCTTCTTCCCTTGTAACCATTCGGCCACCACCAAGCCTTGGGTCTTGGTTACTTCTTGTTGCATGAGGAGACCCCTAGGAACTTAGGGTACATATGTATGATGACTTCCCATCATGTTGTGATAACAAAGAGTAGGGTTAGCCACCCTACAACTTTCGGTCAAGAGGAGAAAGGCTAGGGCTTTTGGGTTGCTTGCTATCCTATTATGTTCCCATGATTAGTAGTGTAGATAAAATGTTGGTGTAAATGTTTGTGTGAAGATTTGATGTCAAAAACCTAGCCTAGCCATCCTACAAGTTTCGGCCACCCCTTGTAATTTAGGGTTAGTGGAAGCTAACCCCACTTTGAGGTATAAACCATGTTTCAATTGTTAACATGAAATGCACTTGAGGTGTTTGTAGAAATGCATGAATGAATGCTTGATTGAAAAACCAAAAGAATTCCCTACCCTTGACTTTCGGCCAACCATGGTTCTAGGGTTGGGAAGTACTTAATGAACCCATGAAGCATGCTACCACTTATATGATGTGTGTATAATTTATGTGACCTATCTTGTTAGGTATAAAAGCATGCCTTATAGCCCATGGGGCACCCTTATGACATGAACATGATGTGTTTGATAATATTCTTGAAAAAGGATACTCTACTGAAATTGGGATCAAGAGCACCCCTAAATGTGTGGTGTGTCCCTAGGGGATCATGAGCACCCTTGACGAGTGGTGTGTCCCTTTAAGATGTTATTAGGAGTACCTTTAAGCATATACATATATGTGTAATTGCATGTTAAGATACTTTACTTTGAAAGTTGTGTACCCGACTCGGAAGGGGGTCGTTAAACAAAATTCAATGTACATGTTAACTGAAGGTCATGGCATTGGTAGGACGGAAGGGTCCTGCCCTAAATGGATTGGTGGCTCGCCAACTCATTAGGGAACGCGCTTGATGTGGTACTACAACTGGGCCGTAGATGATACTATATTTTTAAGTACATACCTTTATGGAACCTTTTGAAAAGCATTTTCTCATTTTGTGATGATCTTGTTCTGTAAAGCACTTAGAAATATTTGATGGGATGCTTATGATGCTTATAATTCTATCTTGATATGATCTTGTTCTATAAAGCACTTAGAAATATTTGATGTGATGCTTATGATGCTTATAATTCTATCTTGATTACTGTGTACATGATATGAGGTATCGATATGGATTTTGCGAGTAAGCCCGGATTCTTAATAAGCATGTTTTGCTTACTAGTTTCATGTTGTTTTCTTATGCTGCAGATAGCGGTAAGAAATACTTGAACTAAAGGAAGAGGCAGAGGGAAAGCTAAAAGATGTGTGTGGTGATGGTTCGGGAAAGAAAGAAGGATTCTTATCTACCATTTTTGTTTAGAATCTAAATTACTTCCACTAAAGGATTACAAGTTGTATTACTATACTCTGATTGTGTGATGACTATGACTACTCTACTGTTGGTCAAGTTAGAGATATGGAACCTATGTCATGTTAGATAACTCTATGCTTGGTTGAGTTTAGAATTTAACTGATACATGTGAACTTTATAGAGGAAGACACTATCATTAGATGTCTAATTCTTGTTGTATGCATGCTAAGTGAAATGCTATAGATTTCCTATTTCCTGTTGCTTATGAATGCTTCTCGTGCATGTGTCTAAGGCTAGATAACTCATGCTACATTCCTACTTGAGATTCCATGCTATAGTGTATTTATTGATGCCTTGTTTTCCTCTCCTTCAATGTTATGCTTAGCTGTTTAATTGGATCACTTGCAGTAGGTTATGTTTAGATCATGCCATGCTCTATCTTGCTCAAACCATGTTTAGATCAGTAAATTACGAAGTTAAATGATCTTCCTATTATGTTGTAAATGCATGTTGATATCCGAAACCTTGTTTGGTAAATTAGTCCTCAACAAACATGCTTACTACTCTTCTTGCATTGTAATTGTTTCTACTTGATGTACATGCTTAACATGATAAATGATTATGTATGTATGGACCCGTAACCCCGCCTTTAGGGTAGATATAAGGCCGGGCGTTACAGCCCACTGGGCTTATCTTAGAACAAGAAGAGTGCTTTTATGTACCTGCATTGACTATTAACATAATTTCATTATCTTGTTTGGACAAGAAAGACTTTTCATTTATCATAAAAGACAAATGTTGTTCCATAATGTTAAATGACATGTTCTATTGTAATGCACCACTTGTGAATGGACTCTATATTCTATACCTAGAAAACCCAATCTATAACATAAATACCAAATGGTTCAAATCCAATGGTGTGAACCAAACGTATCTCTGGCATTGTCGCTTGGGACATATAAATGAGAGTCGTATATCCCAGCTCCATAAGGATGGATTACTGGACTCATTTGATTTTCAATCATATGAGACATGTGAATCTTATCTTCTAGGCAAGATGATCAAGACTCCATTTAGTGGACACGGCGAAAGAGCGACAAACTTGTTAGGACTCATACATACTGATGTATGTGGACCTTTCAATGTCGCAGCTAGAGGTGGCTATCAGTACTTCATCACTTTCATTGATGATGTCAGTAGATATGGCTATGTGTATCTCATGAAACACAAGTCGGAATCCTTTGAAAAGTTCAAAGAATTCAAAAGTGAAGTACAAAACCAACTTGGGAAGAGTATTAAGATGCTTTGATCAGATTGAGGTGGTGAATACCTTAGCAAGAGTTTCATGACCATCTAGCAAAGTGTGGGATCGTATCCCAACTCACTCCACCTGGAACACCACACTGGAATGGTGTGTCCGAGCAGAGAAATCATACTCTATTAGATATGGTACGATCGATGATGAGTCAGACATACCCTCCTACTTCCTTCAGGGGATTCACTCTAGAGACAGCTCTTTTCACACGTAATCGAGTTCCATCAAAGGCCGTCACAAAGACACCATATACGATATAGATTGGGAAGAGTCCCACGATTTCTTTTATGAAGATTTGGGGTTGTGAGGCTTACGTTCGACGTCAAGTCTCAAATAAACTAGGACCCAAATCTGATAAGTGCTATTTTGTAGGATATCCCAAGGAAACAAAGGGATATTACTTTTACAATCCCACACAAGGCAAAGTGTTTGTCGCTAGAAATGGTGTTTTCTAGAAAAGGAGTTTATTTCTAGAAGAACTAGTGGGAGTAAAATTCATCTTGAAGAAGTTCAAGATGCAGATAGTACTGAGGCCTTAATGGACATTGTGTTAGTAATATGAGAGAAGTGTCCTAAGGCAATCGCCTTATCATTGTAATCATTTACTTTAATAAATGAATATTCACTATTTGAGTGTACATGTTTGTGTATTTGATTGAGATCTTAAACTCATTCACTGAATGTCCGCAATACAATTCACAACATGAGAGAATTTGGTATGAATTCACAACTAGTGATTATCTCTACATGTGCAATTGTGAAGTATTGAAATTGTCCCTAGTCAATGAATTGATAAATACGGACACTATCAATTCTGTTGAGACTAGCATGGGTTATTTTGTAATCAGCTGATTCTCACTGGCTGGTGACATTGGGATGTCCGGAGATAAACATGAATGCTAGTTAAGGGAACTAGTTCATTGGAGTAACTGGCTGTAAAACTTCATATGATAATCTACATATAGATATGTCAATGAAGTTCTTACTGCATCTTGAGTGGGATGTTCCTTTCACTTGCGGTGTTCAATTCATCTTGGACATGAAGATTTATACTTTGACATCTTAAGGAAGCATCTCCAAGGAGGTGTGGACCCAGGATGATTGGGTATAAGCCGAAGTGCCCGAAGATGTTTGAACAGCCTACAAAGGATTCACCACTCCTTGCGAGGAGATGTATGCCCAAGGCCTTTCGTCGGATTATTACTCGAAGCCTCTGGCCAGAGCATCACTTGATTAGAGTATGAATATCTCAGATACATGAGAGTAATTAGAATCCGTTGGACGAGAAAGACATTGCTTGGGCTAGGTGTGACGTAATCAGCCTAGTGGGGACTGACACACATAGACCATGTCCTGAACCAAGTGAGTATAAGATGGTGAAGCGAATGAGGCACGATTCATTAGAGCTGCTGAAGGGTTTCAAAATAATTTCTGAGGTCAACCGTTGATCTTTCGATTAATTGGGGATCATGATGTACTACTAGGTGCCACTCATGATCGTTCTATAATTGGTTAATTATAGACGGCCAACATAAATCGAAAACCTATTTAGTCACACGCACTACGAGTAATCCGAGGGATTTAAAATGAGTTGAAAATTGGATTTTACGATCAAGAGAGATAAGTCGAATCTGAATTTTTCAGAGACGCATCGGAAGCATAAAATGGCTAAGTCTTTTGAAGACTTATTGGACGAATTAAATGAGTTTAATTCGTATAGTTTTAGCTTGGATTTGGCCGGCCAAAGAGGGTCCCCACCCTCTTTGTTTGGCCGGCCACAACAAAAGGGGAAAATTAAATTTTTGGTTCAAATTATAAAATAAACCGAGCGTGGTTTGTTTTATAAAATTATGGATAAAGAAATTTATATAAAGAGATTTATTTTTCATGAAAATTAAAATGAACCATGGATTGGTTTATTTTATTTTATAAAATCAATAATAGATTGATTTACCATGATAAAGAAATTTATATAAAGAAATTTCTTTCCATAAGAAAAGGGAGACATGGTTGTTTTTATCATAAATTAAATTATGATAAAAACTTGGCATGATGGAATAATTCGTAGAAAAATTTATATGATAAATTTCTTATGAAAATTTATTCCATAAAAAGGAGACTTGGCGATTGAGAGGCTACTATATAAAGGAACCAAGGCAAGGCTTGGAGATTAATCTAAGAGATCTAGAAATAAGCCCTCTCTCTCTCTCCATCTCTCCCTCTCCCTCCTCTAGTGCCGCCGGCCCTAAAAGGAGGACCCCTTTGTTGCCGTGAGCTTCGTCCACCAAGCTGCTGCCGAAGAAGAAGAAGAAGTGGGCGCAACTTCTTCTTTCCTCCCAGAATCTTGATTCCGTTCTTCGTTTAGGGGTTAGTCTTCCCATCTCTCTCTTGGTATTCTTGTCGTGCCTTTGGAGAATCTAGTAGTTCTTGTCGGCACGAAACTCGTGGCTTTGCGAAGTCATCCCGAAGAAAACTCGGCATGGACGCGAATAGAGGCGGAGCTTCCAAGGGACGCTTACGGTTCGATCTCGTCCCTCCTTCGAGTTACGTGAGGTATTAAGTAAATTAGTTTACTTTCTGTAAAATTTTAATATATGATCATGTCTATACAATATAAGGTTGCATGCTTAGATGTGCAATTAAATAATTTGAGAAATTATTTATGCTAAATCTTCCGCTGCACGTAATAAATTATAAAATTACGAACCCGCATCCATGTCAACATGCACCCGGTCCCAACACATTGAACAGGCACCACAAGATGTTGTGGATCATGAGATTGTTGCACAAGAAGTTGTGGAACAACAAGTTGTTCAAGTATACCAACTTCTTCGCAGATCTGATAGGATACATCGTCAGCCTGAGAGATACTCATTTCTCTTGTCTGACCATGATGACATTACACTTATTGAGTTGAATGAGCCTACATCCTATCAAGAAGCTGTGATGAGCCTACATTCTGAGAAATGGCTAAAGGCCATGAGATCCGAAATGAAATACATGTACACTAACCAAGTATGAACTTTGGTTGATCCACCTGAGGGGATTAAACCCATTGGGTGTAAGTGGGTCTTTAGAAGAAAGACTGACATGGATGGACGCATGCATACCTATAAAGGGCGATTGGTAGCTAAAGATTTCAAATAAATTCATAGTATTGACTATGATGAAACCTTTTCACCAGTGGCGATGCTTAAGTCTATTTGGATCATGCTTGCTATTGCAGCTTACCATGACTAAGAGATCTGGTAGATGGATGTCAAAACCGCATTCCTAAATGGGAATGCACTCGAGGATGTGTACATGGCACAACTTGAGGGTTTTATAGATCCAGAGCATGATGGAAAGGTATGTAAATTGCAAAGGTCCATTTATGGAATAAAGCAAGCTTCTCGAAGCTAGAATATTCGATTCGATGATGCAATCAAAGCGTTTGGTTTCATCAAGAATGAAGATGAACCCTGTGTCTACAAGAAGGTTAGTGGGAGGACAGTTGTCTTCCTGATCTTGTATGTAGATGACATACTCCTCATTGGGAATGATATCCCTTCACTACAGTCTGTGAAGACGTGGCTAGGGAATTGTTTATCAATGAAAAACTTAGGTGAAGCAGCCTATATCCTAGGCATCATGATCTATAGAGATAGATCTAAGAGATTGCTTGGCTTAAGTCAGAGTACATATATTGACAAGGTGCTTAATCGTTTTGCCATGCAGAATTCCAAGAAGGGATTTCTACCAATGTCACATGGTGTGAGTCTTTCGAAGACTCAAGGTCCCTCTTCTAAGGAGGAGAGAGACCGTATGGATCAGATCCCTTATGCATCCGTTATAGGGTCAATCATGTATTTCATGCTTTGTACTCGACCAGATGTCTCGTATGCTTTGAGCATGACCAGCAGGTACCCGTCAGATCCAGGTGAAAGTCACTGGATAGCTGTCAAGAATATTCTTAAGTACTTACGAAGAACGAAAGAATATTTCTTAATATATGGAGGCGATGAGGAGCTAGCTGTAAAGGGTTACAGTGACGCAAGCTTCCAAACAGACAGGGATGATTTTAGATCGCAGTCAGGGTATGTGTTTTGCCTGAATGGTAGCGATGTGAGCTGGAAGAGTTCGAAGCAGGACATAGTCGCAGATTCTAAAACAGCGGCCGAGTATATTGCTACCTCTGAGACAGCAAAAGAGGCTGTTTGGATCCAGAAGTTCATTATAGAACTTGATGTGGTTCCTAGCATAGTAGACCCAATAGACCTCTATTATGACAACAATGGGGCTATTGAACAGGATAAGGAACCTCCGTCACATCAGCGGACCAAACACATACTACGGCACTTCCATCTCATTCGAGAGATCATCTATAGAGGAGATGTGAGGATATGCAGAGTACCCACAGATGCTAACATAGCGGATCCTTTGACTAAGGCTTTGGCACAAAAGAAGCATGATGGTCATACCAGGTCACTGGGTTTTAGATATTACAGTGATTGACACTAGTGCTAGTGGGAGATTGTTAGTAGGAGCCCTAGAGCCAATTATGTGATGATTGACTAAGAACATTTTGTATCATATTCTATAATTAATAAGGCAAGATTGGTTATTATACTTTCTATGTATTTGTGTCAAATAACTAAGTATAATAATATCCTTGGGTAGTAGGTTCTTATATACATCATATCGATTGGTTGAATCGATTGTGAGATGATGTAGAGAACACTACTCTAAACCATTCCTAGTCAAGTATTAATATTTAAGGACAATATTAATGCATGGAGACTAGCATGTAGGTCAACTGATGACTTGAGCTCATATGTCATGGATATGTGATATCAAGTTGACACATGGGTATACATTGGAGAATGTGTTCTGAATTGACCCGCCATGAGAAAGTTTTATAGATTGTCATATGAGTGTCATAAACTTTCTCATGTGACTATTAGTATGAATAGTCCTTAGACCTGAAGTCACTACGGTTCCCTACATAAGAAGTTATGTACTTTGGTATCGTCAAACGTCACCCGTAACAGGGTGGACTATAAAGGCGATCACTGGGTATGTAATGAATTATGCGGAGGGATGTGAGTGATGTAGATAGGATCTATCCCTTCCATATGACGGGAGTAATATCCGTGGGCCCCTTGAGCGAGTAGGACTACTAAAATGCATGGTTATGCTTAAATGAGTCAATATGAGATATTGAGCTCATTTGTTTGAGTGAGTCTACTCGAAGATCAAGAAACACAAGATTGATTGAGGATGACATGATCTATGCCTCATTGGTTAATCTAGATATCAAGGATAGAAGGACAAGGTCATACATTATCATAGTCATGGAGGTTTAGTCGGATCTCGACTTTTCTTGTTACTTGGGTAGCAATGATGCATTACTAGATGTCGCTCATTGCTTATGTGTCTAAAGTGGTTTAGACACATTACCAACGTTACGAGAACCTATTGAGCCACACGCTAAGGACACGATGCTTCAGAGATTAATTGATCATGGTTTGACTAAGATTTGATTCGAATTGGATTAATTAAGTTAAACTCAAGTGAATCCAATTATATGGGATTGAGTCTAATTTGAGTTAGACTCATCTAGATTAGACTCAACTGTTGTGCAGAAAGCACCCAAGTCGAACCTGAGTTTTGATAATGGCAATAGGGCTCAAAAGTTAAGTCTTACTTGTGATCTAACATATTACTCAAGTGTGCAGGAAAAGTCCTAGCGAAGGACTGCTAGGCATTGGCGAAGGAATGCCAGGGGACTAAAGTCCTAGCGAAGGACTGCTAGGCACTGGCGAAGGTGTAGCTACCCGCCTTCTCTAACTTAGACGGACCGTTACTTGTCTACTTCTTGACTCTAATGAACGACTAAAAATGCGGAACTTTCTTTTTTTTTTCTTAATATTCAAATCTATCTAAGAATGATATTCTAACTTTAATAGTCATGCATTTAAACTCATCACACAAGGTTCTATAATATTGCTAAAGCATTATGGGATATGAATGCAAATTTTCTAAGCATATTTAAAGCATTAAAAACTTAATTCAAAAGGAGACTAACAACATCTTGGCACATACATCAAATAGCTACATTTCTAGAACTTCATAGAATGTAAATCTTACTTTTCTACCGAATTTACAAGCATTTTAAGCACAATTAGGACTTAGTCCAAAAGGGAATAATAAGCTCAAGAATAAGTCTAAAAATTCAATGTATCAACATGCTAAACTACTCATGTCCTTGCTCATCTAGTGCATTCACAAAAGTATGCATACTAATTGAAATGACCTGGAATCTTCATTCTACAAAATTGAGCATGTGAAACTATCCGTAGCATAAATGTTTAATAAACTCCATAACACAATAACTTGGAATTTGGAAACCTTAAACATTGCATTTCAAATGAACTAAACTGTCTCGTCCCAAGGATCTCTCCAAGGTCAGCCACCACACACACGTCACTCAGCACCGCCTCGTCGCCTTCCTTCAGAATTGCTTGTCTTTACCTTTACCTGCAGTAAGAGGAAATGCAACTAATAAGCATAAAGCTTAGTAAGTACTATCTAGCTCACAAAATCTCGAAATGTGCAGGCCTACTTTTAAACAATATGGAATCACATGAGATACTTTTATGCTTAAAAGAAACACCAAAACATGTATAACTCACAAACATGCATACTCAAGCATTAATAAGTCTTAACTCACTTTTTCTTGGCTTAACATGAAACTTTAGCAATTCTTTAACTTTAAATCTTTCTTTATCTTTTAGAAAACTTCCTTAAACTTTAGGAAAACTTTGCTAAAGCATATACTTGAAAATAATACTCACTTGGATCCACTTAAGACGTAAGTACCATCTTATGCGTGTTCCCTAAAAGGTTGGGGTAGCGAGCCGCCAATCCTAATAGAGCAGACCTTGGTCTACCAGGGCCAAGACATTGGAATTGGACACCTGGATTTCTTTAACAACACCCTTGGACGCCGGGTACTGGCCTTAGAAAATAAAATAGCTTCTCTTTCATTTCTTTCTTATCTTTAAATGCCTTGGCATTTTATCGAACACCTTGTGTGCCCAAATCCCTAAGTCTTGACTTTTGGGGATTTCGTAAGGCCTTGGCCTTCTCTTTTCTTTTTCTTTATCTTTCTTTTCTTTTCTTATAGATTTCCTAGACCCTAAACTCACATAGGATACTCTATCAAATATATATAAGCATATAATGAACTAAGATCACATGCAAAATCTTGAACAAAAAGGAAATATCTCTTTTAAAACTTTCAAGGGAAAATTCTTACGGAAAACCGCCTCTTACTGCAGGTGAGCAGTACTTACCTTGATTTCTTGGACTTACAACCAAAATTAGACGACTAGGGCTCGGGTGAAACTTGAGATCTCTACGAACCGTCCGCGCCTACGTGTTCTTCTCGTCGAGACGAACGAAACGCTCCGACCCCCTTGAGATTCCCTTAGTCGGCGCCCCTTAGGAGAGGAGAGGAGGAAAGAAAACCTAGGTTCCCTTTTGTTTTCGCCGCCCCTCCCTCGCCCCCTTCTCGCACGTAGCCAAAAATTCTCCTCCAAGGGTTTCACGCGACTTAAGCGGGGTTTAAATACCACTTCATGAAAAAAAAACGTAACTACTCTATAAAATTATTTCTCTCCACCCTTTTGTTGTGCTTGATACTCTAGCCTAGCCGGTCACTTGCGCGCCCTTAAGGGCTTGCTCCTCCTGTGGTCGCGAGTTCGAACCCCCTTGCTGCCCTTTAAAGTTTTTCCTTTTTTAAAAATACTAAACGGACTCAGAAAATTCCATAAAAATATTCTAAAAATTCCTACAAATATCTAGAATATTTCTAAAACATTTTTAAATAGTTCTAAGGACTTTAAGGACTTAAAATGGAAATTTTGGGGCGTTACAGAAGGAATGCTAGGGTACTGAAGCCCTAGCGAAGACTGCTAGGCACCAGGCGAAGGACAGCTTGGGACTGAAGACCTAGCGAAGGACTGCTAGGCACCGGGCGAAGGACAGCTCGGTATCCAAGACCTAGCAAAGGACCGCTGGGCAAAAGTCCAATCGGAGAAGCCGGTTGGCATCAGGTACATTCTCCCGAGAGGAGTAGGTGAGGACGCGTTCCCCGTCGAGGGAACAGTAGGCGTCGGTTTGACCTAGGGCTCCATTTTGGAGACCCAAAGTCAGAAGCAAGACAGCTAAGGCTGAATAAACTAACATCCTATTGCTTTATGGTGTTTTGGACTAACCCTGGATGCAGGACTGAAGGAACGAGTGTCTGCAGCTCAGAGAGCCTCAAAGGTGTGAGGCAACAGCTGACCAGGGCGCCCGGAGTGTCCCTGGCGCCCCCAAGGTGAACACAAAACACGTAATGCAAAAGATGGCTTCGACAGTTCATGTTCGGGGCGCCCCCAGCACTCGGGGCGCCCCCAGCACTCGGGGCGCCCCCAGGTCAAGCAGTCGAAGCAGACCCAGCGAAGCCAAGAGGATAACATTCTGACCCGGTCAATCCGAGCGCCCCCAGCGTTCAGGGCGCCCCGGTCAAAGCTTGATCCCATGTTGTAAGGGATCAGAGCTGTCCGAGAAGGAAGTGGATCGACCGACACATGGGGGGGCGCCCCAAAGTGCTATAAAAGGACCCTCGAACCAAGGCTTCAAGACAACAATTGATTCAAAGCTTCTACGTGTTGGTGCAGAAAGCTACCCAAGTCAAACCTGAGTTTTGATAATGGCAACAGGGCTCAAAAGTTAAGTCTTACTTGTTATCTAACATACTACTCTAGTGTGCAGGGTAAAAAGTCCTAGCGAAGGACTGCTAGGCACTGGCGAAGGAATGCCAGGGTAAAAAGTCCTAGCGAAGGACTGCTAGGCACTGGCGAAGGAATGCCAGGGTACTGAAGCCCTATCGAAGGACTGCTAGGCGCCAAGCGAAGGACAGCTTGGTATCCAAGACCTGACGAAGGACCTCTAGGCAAAAGTCCAACCAGAGGAGCGGTTGGCATCAGGTACATTCTCCCGAGAGGAGTAGGTGAGGACGCATTCCCCGTCGAGGGAACAATAGGCGTCGGTTCGACCTAGGGTTCCATTTTGGAGATCCAAAGTCAGAACCAAGACAGCTAAGGATGTATAAAACTCACAACTTACTGCTTTATGCTGTTTTCGGACTAACCCTGGATTCAGGACCAAAGGAACGAGTATCTGCAGCTCAGAGAGCCTCAAAGGAGTGAGGCAACAGCTGAGTAGGGCGCCCTGAGTGTCCCGGGTGCCCCCAAGGTGAACAGAAAACAAATGAAGCAAAAGGAGCTTCGGCTGAATACTGGCCGGGGCGCCCTCAGCAATCAGGGCGCCCCGAACGCCCAGGGTGCCCCCAGCCACCAGGGCGCCCCGCACTTGGAGCCAGCGAAGAGGATAATATTATCCAGCCGAAACTTCCGCTGAACAGGTCAGCCAGGGCGCCCTCAGCTTCTCGGGCGCCCCCGTCAAAGCATTATCCCGACTTTGAAGGGATAACTTGCTGACCGCAAGAAGAGGGGATCACAGGCCACGTGGAGGGCGCCCCCGTGCTCCAAGGAGCCCTCAGAACCCTATAAAAGGCCCTCGACGCCCCAAGGTTCAACACAACTTCTTCCAACGCTGTTACGTTCTTCTGCTCCTGCGCTTCGCCCCAGAAACCTTCCAACTCGACAAGAAAACGCCGACGACGTCCCTCTACTCCGAGATAAATTTTCTACACCGGACGTTGGTAACAAAGAACTGTTTTCTTTCAGTTTACTATACTACTATTGTAATCAATCTTTGTAAACTGTTTTTGCGCCTCATATAGAATTGCCCAAAGTAAACGGTCAACGACCATGGGCCTTGGAGTAGGAGTCGACCTAGGCTCCGAACCAAGTAAAACTACTTGTGTTCGTGTGTTGTGTTTTAATTTCCGCTGTGCAATTTCTCTATCTCTAAATCCGAACGATTTACGATATTCACCCCCCTCTATCGTATTCTCTCGATCCAACAAGTGGTATCATAGCGGGGAAGTTCAAACTTGGTGCAACCACTAGTTTGAAAATTTTTCGGATTTTTTTTCGAATTTCTTCTAATATTTTCTTCGTTCGAAATTCTTCTAACATTTTTTTTTCTTCGAATTTCTTCTCGTTGATCGAGGTTGGTGCAACACCACTCGACAAATATTTTTCTTTTATCCCACACTACTAATCCAAGACCAAATCTTGGGACAAAGTTTTTTTTCTTTTCTTATCTCGTTTTCAGATAAAAATTCCTAATGGCGTTGCAAGAAGGATTCAGCACAACCAGACCTCCACTTTTCAGTGGAGAAGACTTTTTTTACTTGAAAAGTCGAATGGAGGTCCACCTGAAAACTCAGGTGGACATGTGGATCATCATCCAATCCGGGGTGGAGATTCCCAAGAATGCTGAAGGAGTACCTCAGACCTACTCAGAATGGGACACCGCTCTGAAGCGCAAAATAGAAGCCGATGCAATGGCAACTCAGACCCTACAATGCGGTTTAACAAAAGAGGAACTGAACTGGGTGGGCCCTTTCAATAGTGCCAAGGTGCTGTGGGCAAAATTGATCGAGCTGCATGAAGGAACATCAGACACTAGGATTAGCAAGAGAGATCTGCTCCTAAACAAGCTGTATACCATCAAAATGACCGACAACGAAACGGCAGCGCAGCTTCACGCCCGAATCCAAGAACTTATAAACGGTCTACACACTATTTGTCACAAGGTCGAAAACCGTGACTTAATAAGGTACGCACTAAATGCTTTCCCAAGAAACACTTTGTGGGCATCTATGGTAGATGCATACAAAGTTTCAAGGGATCTTTCAAAAACAAAGTTAGATGAACTTTTTTCTGAACTAGAATTACACGAACAGACTAACTACAATATGGCCGAGAAAAGTATTGCCCTTGTTGCAGGAAAAACTAGAAGAACAACAAAGAAGAAGCCTCAACCTGAACCCGAGTCTAACTCAGACTCAAACGCAGAAGACGAAGAAGGAGATCGATCTGAGCTGGTCCGACTGGCCCAAAGCTACTATAAAAAATTGAAGAACCAAGCCAACAAACGAAAAATAAGCCGAAGAAAGGAAGAACCAGCTGAACCCGCAAGTGACAAAAACAAGCCCAATGTGACCTGCTATGAGTGCAAGAAGAAGGGTCACTACAAGACGGAGTGTCCGAACCTAAAGGAGACCAAGAAGACAAGAAGAAAGAAAGCACTCCAAGCAACCTGGGACGAATCTTCCTCAGAAGAAGAAGAAGAAGCACCCCAGTCAAACCTACTAGCCCTGACTGCCTCAGAAGAAGTCGAGACCGAGTCAGAATCAGAACAGGACGACGGCAGACTGACCTTTTCAGAGGACGGAGAAATCAAGATAAGTGGTTTCAATAGAAGTCAATTAAACAAACTAATTTCGTATCTTTCTCGAGATTTGACGAAAGCTAAACTCCGAGTCGAATCCCTCCGACAGGAAGTAAAACTCCTGAAAGAGGGGGCTGACTCTATACCCTTAACTGAGAAAGTTCAAGAAGGAACTCCTACTCAAGTTGAAAAACATGAGAAAGAGAACTCCTCCCTAAAAATTCAGGTTAAGGATCTTAGAGCTGCCATAAAACGATTCACTTCTGGTTCCAAGGGTCTTGACATGATTCTTGGAAAACAGAAGTCAGTTCTTAATCGATCCGGACTAGACTATAGATCCAAATCTAGGCAAAGATCCTATTATGCTGTACTGAACCAATCCAGACCCAAAGCTCAGGCATGGGTACCTAAACTGTGCCTGAACAAACAAACTGGAACAAATCAGTATTGGATCCCCAAGGACAAGATTCACATATGAAAACCTAACTTTCTCTGTCTTTAAATTGCCTGTTTGCTTGGTTATTTAATTTCTGCAATTTGCCATGTTTAGATTTAGGAATGGTTAGTTTAAGGACTGAACCAACTTAACTGAAATTTGACAACATAGTATTGGGTGGCGGTGAGATGATAGTACATTAGGGAAACCAATTCTTATAAGATCAAGTTTACTTGGTCTCTTTAGACTGGTGAAACTAGCAGAAGCTACCGATCCAAAACCCAAACTAGTTAGACCAGAACGTTTCAAAGATTAATTTTGAAAATGAAGTTTCATTAAACGGCATTGTCAAGGAAAGGGTTGATGATCCAATAAGGCTACGGCCAAAGAAGGCCTAGTGCCTCGCCAAGACCTGGAAGCCAATTTTTGAATTTCAAATTCAAATTATTCTTTGTTGTAACGACCCGGCCTGTCTACCGGCCCATTTACCGGTCCTCACGACCGTCGTACCGTCGTACCGTTGACCATCGACCGTGTCGTTACTCATACTAGGTCTTCCCACCCCTGGGTGTGGATTTTTGCCTTCCCAGGATTCGAACCCTAGACCCAGGCTTAAATCTAGTTCTTTATGAATCCTGAATACCAATTGAGCTATATGAACCCAACCAAGGATTGGGTCTTGGCCGAAAATAAGGGAATGAACCCAATATGCATTTTTGAGATCTTAACCCAACCAAACCCTAGGGTTGGGTCTTGCCGAAAGTCTCAAGGATCATGGGTCCATGGAAAATTTGCCTAGATCATGATTACATCTCTTACCTACATATCATGCCATAGAAAAATTATTTGAATCCTTGATTGGACTTAACTCCAAGTCCTAGATCTAAAACCTTAATTTATGTGTTATGTGACATGACTTGTATGGTTGATTTTAGGTTATGTTTTAATCATGAATAATTAGATCATATACCATGAATATATGAAATTTATGTAGGAATATATTATGATAAATAGAATAATGCATGTATGTTGATAAATGCTTATAATGAAATTATGACTCATGAAGGTATATGCATGTTTTGTGATGAATGCTATGAATCCTAGTAGTATATGTTAGGTTTAGATGTAGCTTACCATTCATATTTTATGATGGATACTAGGATCATGTATGTAAGATAAAATGTACCTGGTATGAGATGTATGTTTATTTGGTATCATGATCATGCAAGTTTTATGAACTCGAATAAGATTATGACTGGAAACATGATTATGTATGTATGTTCTATGTTATGAACAAAGAATGATAAGCATGAATAAAGATGATGGTTATGCCTTAATTATGAATGATAAGTATGAATGATGAAGGCATAACGATGAATGATAAGTATGAATGATGAAGCATGCATGTTTATTTTCATGCATAAGGCTTGTACCGGACCGAAGTAAGGGTCCAAGGGATGGGTACCTTAAGAACACCCCGGTTCTGGACTACCGACTATGCTGTCCACGGTTCTGGCACTACCGAAGCTGTACAACAGGGATGGGCACCTTAAGAACGCCCCGGTTCTAGGACTACCGACTATGCTGTCCTTACCCTAGTATGAGTAACGGCACGGTCGATGGTCGATGGTCGACGGTACGACGGTATGACGGTCGTGAGGACCGGTAAATGGGTCGGTAGACGGGCCGGGTCGTTATAATAAAAAGACACCTTTTTATGTAGCGGCCCCACCTCTATGGTCCCCGCAGGCAACCCTCTAGGCCGGCGACCCTACGGTCTTCCCACCCCTGGCAGTGGGTTTTTGCCTTCCCCAGGATTCAAACCCTTGACCTCCAGGACAAGTACAATAGTTCCTGAATCCTGGTACCAAGTGAGCTACACGAATCCTGGGGAAGGCAAAAACCCACTGCCAGGGGTGGGAAGACCGTAGGGTCGCCGGCCTAGAGGGTTGCCTGCGGGGACCATAGAGGTGGGGCCGCTACATAACATGTTATGTCAGATGTTTGATATAATTATGTTGAAGCAACGTATGATTTTAGTGAGTAGGAAAGGGGTTTTACTAAGCCTATGTGCTTATAGTTTTATTTTCCTCGTACCGCAGATCAACCAAGAAGCTATTAAGGGAAGCCGTAGGGGAGGCAGGAGCATGTGTGTGTGTAGCAGTGACTTGGTAAAGGATTCTATATTCATACATAATGCATGCCTTGGGAATGTTCTTAAATTTTATGCTATGTCTTATGGTTATGACTAATGGGTGACTCAAGACTCATAATGCTACATTTATGGATAAGTATATGCTACCTATGAAATGATAAATAAGGGAATGAACCCAACCAAGGATTGGGTCTTGGCCGAAATATAGCTCAATTGGTATCAGGATTCATAAACTCTAGTACTTATCTTGGAGGTCTAGAGTTCGAATCCTGAGGAAGGCAAAAATCCACTGGCTAGGGGTGGAAAGACCTAGTGAGTAACGCCCAACCAAGAGGTCGCCAAAGGGGCCGCCAAATGAGATTTGGCCGCCCAAGGGGCCGAGGGCCGCCAAGTGGGTCGCCAGTTGGGCCGCCCAAGGGGCCAAGGGGCCGGGTCGTTACTCACAAGTACTTCCCACCCCTAGCCAGTGGATTTTTGCCTTTCCCAGGATTCGAACTCTAGACCTCCAGGCTAAGTACTAAAGTTTCTGAATCCTGGTACCAATTGAGTTATAGCTCAATTGGTACCAGGATTCAGAAACATTAGTACTTAGCCTAGAGGTCTAGAGTTCAAATCCTGGGAAAGGCAAAAATCCACTGGCCAGGGGTGGGATGTACTTGTGAGTACTTATGAAACACCCTTGGTGCATTGGTTAAGACATGGTTAGTGTAACTAGGAGGTTCGAGGTTCGATCCTTGCTTCCTCCTTTCTACATTTTTTTATGTAGTGGCCCCGCCTCTATGGTCCCCGCAGGCAACCCTCTAGGCCGGCAACCCTACGGTCTTCCCACCCCTGGCAGTGGGTTTTTGCCTTGTAGCTCAATTGGTACCAGGATTCAGGAACTATTGTACTTGTCCTGGAGGTCAAGGGTTCGAATCCTGGGGAATGCAAAAACCCACTGCCAGGGGTGGGAAGACCGTAGGGTCGCCGGCCTAGAGGGTTGCCTGCGGGGACCATAGAGGCGGGGCCGCTACATAAAAAGGCGCCTTTTTATGTAGCGATCTCGGCCTCTATGGTCCCCGCAGGCAACCCTCTAGGCCCGAGATCCTACGGTCTTCCCATCCCTGGCAGTGGGTTTTTGCCTTCCCCAGGATTTGAACCCTTGACCTCCAGGACAAGTACAATAGTTCCTGAATCCTGGTACCAAGTGAGCTACAACTCACTTGGTACCAGGATTCAGGAACTATTGTACTTGTCCTGGAGGTCAAGGGTTCGAATCCTAGGGAAGGCAAAAACCCACTGCCAGGGGTGGGAAGACCGTAGGATCTCGGGCCTAGAGGGTTGCCTGCGGGGACCATAGAGGCTGAGATCGCTACATAAAAACTTTTATTTTATTATCTTGGCAGGATTCGATCCCCCAACCTCTAAGTTGCATGGCTAAAGCACTAACCAGCTGCTCTACACCACCTTTTTTTTTCAACTTACATGTAAACCATATCTAAATCTTATTCAACATCAAGAACAATCATACCACAGGTGAGAAGGTTTTACCTTCCTTGATCTCGCTTACAAACTTCGAATAGAATATAACAAGAGAACCTTCTTGTCTCTAAACATTCTTTAGTCCTTGTATCCTTGTAGGGGCTTTAGATCTTCAAGATGGGGTCCTTGGTGGAACTTTTCTCAAGGGGGAGAGAACTTTGAATTTTCGGCCAAAGCAAGGAGGAAGAAGAAAATGAAGAAGAGGAGGGAAGTTGTAACTTCCTTTCTATTTATATCATTTTGAAAAGGGGTGAGTGAAGAGGCATGGTGCCTCTTCCCTTGGTGACTCTTCATTTCCTACACCTTCACTAATATCCAAAATTTGGAGATCTTTTTGGGAACATAAGCACAAGTGGTAAGACTACCTCACCTACAATATAATGGTTTTTTATGTGTTTTTATGATTTTTATGTTTTCATGTGATGTTGGGTGAAAGAAAATGGAAGAAAACTTTGAGGGAAGTTTCGACCATAAAGGGGTACTCCCTTTTCTATGTCCAAAAACTTAAAGGAAGAGTTCATAAAATTGTTACTACCTTTTTGTAATGAATATATGATGGATACATGGTGTTTGAATGCCCTCCATGATGTAAAGGACTTGGAAGAATTCGACCAAGTCATGAAATGGATAAATGTTGACGCATGAAGTAGGCTATTGTTCTAATGATTGTTTCCTTGCTATATAAATGTTTTAGGCCATGAAATTTTGTGGAATCCATGCTAAGGGACCCCTGCAACATTAGGCCAAGGGGCCTTAAATTATGCCTTAAAACAGATTTTTATAGACCTTCATGAAGTTAGGGTTAAATCAAGTGATATGCATGTGATTGGGTGTTTTATTTCATGATGGAAATAATTTTATACCTTAGGGTCAGTACCTTATCTAAGTTGTTTGAGTCTAAACTCATGCTTCATTCTATGTATTGATGTTTAGAAAAATGTTACATGTACCCATATGCATGATAATCCAAGTAGAACTCTAGATCATACACCTAGACTAGTGTTTGGTGAAGTACAAACTACTTTTGCACTTGTGAATGAATTCTTATGAAAAATATGCTTTTATTCCCATGTTATGTGAATGATTATGCTATGAAATCCCTACTGTGAGTTTCGACAAATTACAAGAATAAGGGTCAAGAATAGGTTCGAGTACAAAGCATGCTCTAAACTAGTGTTTAATGAAGCCTAGACTACTTTTATGCTTGTATATGACCTTAATGGTAAAATATGTTTTTGTTTACATGTTATATGAACTTTTATACCATATTATACATACTGTGAATTTTGGCCAATTACTAAAATAAAGGCTAAAAATAAGTTCAAGTACAATTCATGTACATAAACTAGTGTTTTGTGAAGTCTAGATACCAGTGTACTTGTAAATGACCTCTTATGTAATGTATGTTTTTATTTCCATGATTATATGACTATTATGCTATGATATCCTTGCTAAGAAGTTTCGGCCAGCATGTATTAAGATGAGAAAAGAAAGATTAAACTAACATATTGCCTTAATTAAGACAAACATGTTATAAGTATGATGTATTGATGAAACTAGCATGATGGTTGCTTCACTTACATGTGTTAAAAGAAATGTCCTTCCATGTCTTGCTATGTATGCTAATGATTATGTCATGAAAGTATGCCTATGTTTATGAATGATTGAATGCCTATAGTACATGCAATATGAAAGAAAGAAAGAATGCATGTTCTATATATGAAAGTATGCTTATGATTATGAATGATTGAATGTCTATAGTACATGCAATATGAAAGAAAGAAAGAAAGGAATGCATGTTCTACATGAAAGAAAGAAAGAAAAGAAAAGAATGCATATATGTATTTTACTTTAAAGAATGGCTTGTACCGGGTCTTGAAAAAGATCCACGGTTCTGGACTACCGAAGCTGTCCCTAGGCTGAAAGATAGTAAGCCTAGAATGTAGACCCCTGTAGGTCGGGATTAGCTACCTCGCATCCTACATAGGGGTATGCGCGCAAAAGAAAGAATGGGTACAAAGCCGGGGATCCCAAAGAAGATGATGTATATGATTTTAAAGTATTATTTACTATGTTTTCTAAAGAGCATCCTAATGTTTTGAAATGCACATGTTCTATGCTTATATGTCTTCATGTATCTTATGTGCCTTATGAATTTTATGCTATCCATGAAATGTTATATGTTTTAAAATGCATGCGACATACGGATTTAGTGAGTAGGAAAGAGCTTACTAAGTTTTATACTTATAGTTTGTTTGCTTATGTTGCAGATCAACATAGAAATTACTAAAGAAAGAGAAGCTGCAGGAAGGGCTAATGTGTGTGGTGGTGACTTGGCTGATCGATCCACTTTAGTGCCATCTATAGACTTAGTTCTTATTTCTAATAAGACATATGTTGCTACCTTATGCATGATACTTGCTAGTTCTTTTGGAGTTTATTTAAGTATGGATGCTATTAAATGTTATATGATGTTATTACTTCTTTATCGTTGCATATGCTTTTAGTTATGTTTCATTTCCGCTGCAATGTTAGATTCATACGCAATGATATAAGTAAGAAAAAAAAGGTTAAAGGTAACGCGCCGCCTAACGGTTAGGGGCGGGCGTTACAGTATGGTATCAGAGCAGTTTATCATCTCACTACACACACATCAAGCCTACCTCCTGCCGCTTCCAAGTAAGAAATTCTATACTTGCCTTATTTCATGTTTATATTGATAACTAAGTTATGCAAGTATGATGCATGATATGTATGATGGAAGCATGATCTTACCTTGGATAAAACTAGGAAGATACCTTATCATGCCTTGTAATGACAATGATTTAAGATGTATATGAATGGAAACCTAAGGTAGTACCTTACCTTACCTTATAATGAAAAAAAGGGTTACAAATGCATGTATATACATGAAAATGATAAATGATCTTATACTAGCTTATTGTTGTAATATGAAAACATCATGGCTACAAGAAGTACTAGAATTAATGATATCTTAGGATAGAGAGTACTCTTAGGATATGTAAATATGAACGATATCTTACCTTACTTTAGGATATCGAATACTTTAGAGTTTGATATGCGGGTAGGAATAACAATCACTTATATTAGCCTTACTTGTCTTTTATGAAGAAATGAGATTATATCATAAAAATCAATTTAGAGGATTAAATGAAAAAGTAGAGTAATAATATGAATAATGAAATTGATGAAATATAAGTATTATAGTATAATATGTAGATTGTTTATGAATGATAGTATGTTTCAAACTTTAGTAAGAGGTGTAGTATGAAGTTAGAGAGAGAATTGTGATAATGTGATGTAAGTAAGTAGTAGTTAGTTAACAAAGATGTAAGAGAGTAAAATAGGAGACTGAAGTAATAAAGAGAAGAGAGAGTTTGCTATTGAATCAATGAAGTGATGTTGAAAAGCATAAGGAATAATGTGATAGAGGAAAAAAATGATGAGGATTAATGTTGGTGAATAAGCGAATATGTTGTAGTAAAGTAGTTAAGATAAGTAAAATATATCCGAAGCGAAGACTGCGATAGGTGTATTAAAATCAGAAGAGAGTCTTAAATACATTTGTAGAGGAATAATGGTTAGTTAACAAAATGAAGTGTTGATTGATCTAAGTAAAATAAATAACTAAGAGAGCGTAAGTAGATCTGTAAGGGAATTAATGAACAAGAGTAGTGAGACTGTAGAGTTGAAAGAGAACTTTAAAAGAAATGATAGTTATTTATAAGAAACAGCTAGAGTTGAGATGTTTAAGTTATGTTTAAAGAAGAAAAATGTGCAGTAGTGTGTAAGAAGGACTGATAGACCATACAAGAATGAATTGAGGATGATATGAAACGAGAATATCCCGAGTTGTTTTAAGTTCGAGGACGAACTTTTTAGAAGGGAGAGTGGATTGTAACGCCCCAAATTTCCCTCTAGAACGATGTAATAATTGAACATGTGGCCAAGAATAAAATTATGAATTTAAAAGGGGAAATTTCGAATAACGAAGATATTAAGCACCTTCTTGATATATGGTGAATGGGTGCGATAATTATGTTTATATGCTACATTAATATTATGCTTGACATCATGCACATGAATGAATAAATAATGATATGAATATGCATGTATATGAACTAAATGGGTAGCATTCTCTTGTTGGGCTTTGGTTACATGAGCTTGAAGAAAATAAAAAGGAAAAGAAAGCAAAAAGAAAAGGAGGTGTCAAGGATTGAACCTTGGACCTCAAAGGAAAGCAAAGCCTTAAGAATATTCATGTAGCCAATTCACCTACATGAATATTCTTAAGGCTTTCAAACCCTTGCGGGCGCCCCGAGGCTGGTCAAAAGCAGCCTTCTGCCACTGCATGCTACCCAGGGCGCCCGGGTGCTCCCGGGCACCCCCGTATAGTCCTTCAACGGCAGAAAGCTGCCAAAAGGCAGCCACAACCCTAGCCAGGGCAGCCTCGCCAGGCGGGGCGCCCTCGGCCAGCCACGGCGCCCTCACACTACAGGGCGCCCGAAACTGCCCTATAAAAGGGGCTCCATAACCCCTTCTTCTCCTCACACTCAAACTTCTTCTTCTCCTCAACTCTCTACCCTCCAAGAGATCTTGCAACCCTCTCGAGCTCTCATCTTCAACAATGCCTCCCCGAGCAGCCCGGTATAATTTTTTTTAATTAAGTTAAATTTCTTTAATGCAATTCCTTCATACTTTCTTTAAATGCATATTCCTTCTCTTAGAAGACGCCGACCAAACCAGGCAGAACCCGCTACCCAACCTAGTCCTGATCCTAGGTTTCCGAATTTAGAACTATGTAATAAGTTCGCTCGTACGACCTATAAACCTATCAAAACGAGCTACTTGAATAGACAATTTTTCACCCAATCCTGTCCCTTAGCAATGAACGTTATAAACTTTTACCAACTTGGCAATCTCGTATTCTGCACCCAGCCAATCAACACGTCCTTATGTACAGAATTTTACAACAACATAATTAGACAGGATGGTCTCATGTTCGTCACCACTGTTCAAGGAATTCCCTTAACTATCACACCTACACTACTCAACCGATTTCTAGGACTACGACTCTCGCAATCCACCTTCTGTTGTTACCCTCCAAGGGAGCCTCCCTTTGATGCTCCCAACTCTCACATTACCTTAGACACGTTACACTCTTACTTCTTTAGGCAACCCCTGGCCAGACGATTTCAGTCTGTCGAACTACAGGTCCAGGACTACGCTCTATATAGAGTCATAGGCCGATGTATTCTGCCATTATCTACTAGAGACGTCACTACTATGCGACCATTCCACGCCTTTCTCCTATATGCCTTGATTCATCAGCTAGACATCGACATAGGACTTCACATGATTCATGCTATCCTACATGCATCCAGTGTTACCACGCAAAGGCGGGTACGTACACCCTACTGCCACATCATCACGTCCATATTACATCACCACGGTCGGAACATCACCGAGGGAGAGATGGCTGAGTTAACTGATTACGACGAGATAGGATATAGAAACTTCTCCCTAGCTGGTATAGAGGGATCCGGTACCGGGGTCTTGTCTTGGAGACGTCAGAGAGCAGCTCCCCAGATCGACTCAGATGAGGAGGTAGAAGTCGACGTTGCCGATTTAGCAGCCGAGGCTCGAGCACACATAGACGAGCCCCCTCCACCGACGCTCTACGATCGAGTAACACAGCTGGAGACACATGTCCAGAGCCTCCGAGAGGAAGTGGAGGCCAATCATGCCGAAAACATGGAAACAAATCTGGGCTACTACACCGGGTATATGAGCGCCCTTAGAGCTGAGAGGGAGGCCAGAGACGCACAGTATCACGAGATGATGGCTCTATTCCGATCATGGCAGCCGGGCTCATCTGACCACCTTGGCCCTTCTTCATAGTTAGACTATTTTCAGCATTGTACTAAGTAACTAAAACTTGACTCATGTTTGACTCTACTGAACCTCTGTTTGACCAGTTAACCTATTTGGTTTGACTACATATTTGACTTGAGTATCTGATCTTTACTGTGCTTAGTAGAATAGGTTCAACCTGACTTTTCATTTTCTTACCACTTTATTGACTTTTCATTTTCGTACTACTTCACTCAACTTAAAATCAGTTTTGCTTTAAAAATCAGCCTTTATTCAGTTTTGAAAAGCTTTAAAAATAAACTTTTTCTTTCGACTTAGTTTTATTTTCAAAATTACCCCTTTCAAAACTAGGGTTTTTTCGTAAATGGGCTTAGCCTAGGCCCTAACCCTAGAATTGCATGCACCTATAGATTTAGAAGCCAGCATCTCACAAGCACCTTAGGGTACTTTTGATTGATAACCTAGAATGGGTTGAGATGCTTGGGTCTTTGCCTTAATTCAAGATGTTTTAAGTCAGTGCATCTGCAGTAATTGGAGCACTAAATACAACTTATACAGTAATCAAGTTAAGTGTCAAGTTTAGAAAATCTAACTTGAAAAGAACATTTAACTTGACTAACCCTAGCGAAAACTACTGTTTATAATGTAGCGACCCGCCTTCTCCTGCTTAAGACGGATCGTTACTTTTCTCTACTTCTCGACTTCTGATGCATGACTAAAAATGCGGAAATCTTTTTTTTTTCTTCTCAATTTAAATCTATCTATGATATACTAACTCTAATAGTCATGCACGATACCATATCACACTTTCCTTCTCAAAAGCTCGCAAGATGATACTCATTGAAGCTTGCCTCGCCCAACTCATCTTTCGGGTATCAGTCGACTGATACTGTATCAGTCGACTGATAGGCCTGAAATCTGAAATTCAGGTTTCGGCACTTGCTTCAAAGGTCCATCAATCATGTATTTTCGAGCCATATAAAACTATGATACCATTTCTATACTCTATGCCAGTTTTCTAAACAATTTAGCCAAACAAAATCAATCCATAAACTTGAAATTAGGACTTTTGCGGAAGAAAATAAACTATTCAAGTTATATGAACTTTAACACTAAAGTTTGCACCAATCTTGACTCCTATGCATTCCTAACACCAAATACATGTTTTATAACCTTGCTAAAGCATTATGAAATATGGATGCAACTTTTCTAAACATATTTAAGCAATAAAACTTAATTCAAGAGAAATTGATACTATCTTGGCACATGCATCTATTTCTCTAACAAAGTATCAATATCTCTAACTACTCACATTTCTGCTCATCCAATGCAATCATAAGAATATGTAGGCTAAAAGAAATGACATGGAATCTTTACTCTAAGAAATTGAGTATGTAAAACTATCCAAAACTTAAATGTTCGCTAAACTCCCTAAAACAAGAACTTGAAATTTGAATAAACTATAACATTGTAATTTGGATAGTTAAATTGTCTCGTCTCAAAGATCTCTCCAAAATCAGCCACCACACACACTTTACTCAGCACCGCCTCGTCGCCTTCCTTCAGGATTGCTTGCCTTTACCTTTATCTGCAATAAGAGGAAATGCAACTAGTAAGCAAAAAGCTTAGTAAGTACTATCTAGCTCACAAAATCTCGAAATGTGCAAACATGCTTCTAGAACAATATGAAAATCATATGAGATACTAATATGCTTGAAAGGAAACTAAGAACATGTATAACTCAAAACATGCATACTCAAGCAATAATAAACCTCCATTTACTTTTCTTGGCTCAACTTGAAACTTTAGCTATTCTTTAACTTTTGAAAACTTTGCTAAAGCATATACTTGAAAATAATAATCACTTGGATCCACTGAAGACGTAAGTACCATCTCATATGCGCGTTCCCTAAAAGGTTGGGGTAGCGAGCCACCAATCCTAATAGAGCAGACCTTGGTCTACCAGGGCCAAGACCTTGGAATTGGAGACCTGGATTTCTTTAACGACGCCCTTGGACGCCGGGTACTGGCCTTAGAAAATAAAATAGCTTTTCTTTCTTTTCTTTCTTATCTGTAAATGCCTTGGCATTTTCTGGAGCACCTTGCGTGCTAAAATCCCTAAGTCTTGACTTTTGGGGATTTCTTAAGGCCTTGGCCTTTTCTTTTCTTATCTTTATCTTTTCTTTTCTTTTCTCATAGCTTTTCTTGGATCCTAAACTCACATAGGGTATTAATCAACATATATAAGCATATAATGAACTAAGATCACATGCAAAAACTCAAACAAAAAGGAAATATCTCTTTTAAAAACTTCTAAGGGAAATTCTTGCGGAAAAACCGCCTCTTACTGCAGGTGAGCAGTACTTACATTGATATCTTGGACTTACAACCAAGATTGACGTCTAGAGCTCGGAAGAAACTTGAGATCTCGGAGAATTCTTCACGTCTACGCGTTCCTCTCGTCGTGGGGATCCCGAATATAGGAATATCTCTTGGAGGAAAGCCTTGGCCGGCCCTCTAGGGCTTGGTGTGGCGTGCGCACAAGAGAGGAGAGGGAGAGGGGTCGGCGCAACCTTGGGAGAGGGAGAGGGTTTGAGAGAAAATAAAACTTCTCTCTTTAATAACCTATTTATACCTATGGGGCGGATCGACCTAAATACCCCTTAAATATCCTTCTCTCCATCCTTTGTTGTGCTTGATACCCCTAGCCCAGCCGGTTGCGCGCTTGTGTGGTCTCGCGGTGGTCGCGGGTTCGATCCACCCGCTGCACTTAATTGGTTTTTTTTCCATTTTTTTCTTTTTTTTTCTTTTTCTTTTTCCAAAAATACCAAACGGACTCGGAAAATTCCATAAAAATACTCTAAAAATTCCTAAAAATATCTAGAATATTTCTAAACCATTTCTAATTAATTCTAAGGACTTTAAGAACTAAAAATGGAAATTTTGGGGCGTTACAATCCCCATACCTTATAAAAAGTTCGTCCTCGAACTTAGAATAATTCTGGATATCTCTCTCTCATGCTGTCCTCACGTTCCCAAGTAGCCTCTTCATGCTTTTGATTCTGCCAGATGACCTTCACTAGTGGCACTTCTTTATTTCTTAATCTTTTAACTGCTTTGTCCACTATTTGTGTCGGTCTGCTCTCGTAGCTAAGATCTTCTTGAATCTGTACTGACTGAAGCTGAATCACTTGGCTAGGGTCGTGAACACACTTCTTTAGCATAGAGACATGAAATGTACTGTGGATAGCTGACATATCCTCTGGTAAGTCCAGCTCATAGGCTACCTTCCCAACTCTCTTTATAATCTCATAGGGTCCTATGTAGCGAGGACTTAACTTGCCCTTCTTGCCAAATCTCACCACTCCCTTCATGGGAGCGACCTTGAGAAATACTGAATCTCCAACTTGGAATTCAAGTGGCCTACGGCGTGTATCAGCATAACTTTTCTGTCTACTCTGAGCAGTGTCAATCCTCTGGCGGATCGTCTGGATAGCCTGAGTGGTCTCATCTATAAGCTCAGTCTGGCTGCCTAATTCTGACTCCATCTCCTTCCTCTCACCAGCTTCTTGCCAACATATGGGTGATCTACATTTCCTGCCATACAATGCCTCATAAGGTGCCATCCCGATGGTGGCCTGATAGCTATTGTTGTAGGCAAATCAGCTAAGCACAGAAATTTACACCAACTACCCTTAAAGTCCAACGCACAAGCCCTGAGCATGTCTTCTAAAATCTGATTTACTCTCTCTGTTTGTCCATCTGTCTGGGGATGGAAGGCTGTGCTGAACTGAAGTTTGGTGCCTAGGGCGTCCTGAACACACCTCCAAAAATGGGAGATGAATTGCCCATCTCTGTCAGAAAGGATCGACTTCGAGACTCCGTGAAGCCTGATTACTTCTTTCACGTACAACTGTGCTAATTGCTCTACCGAATGCGATAACTTGATGGCTAGAAAGTGGACAGACTTGGTCAATCTGTCCACTATCACCCAAATTGCATCGTGTCCATGGGTGGTTCTTGGAAGACCTGTGATAAAGTCCATGGATATTTCTTCCCACTTCCACTCTGGAATGGGAAGTGGCTGTAGAACTCCTCCTGGTCTCTGGTGCTCTGCTTTGACCCTCTGGCAGGTCAAGCAGGTACTGATATATCTGGCCACGTCTCGCTTGAGTCCAGACCACCAGAATCTTTTCTTTAAATCTTGATACATCTTGGTAGAACCAGGATGCATAGAGTATGGGGTACTGTGGGCCTCTTCTAGAATATTCTTCCTTAGTTCCTCATCATAGGGGACACAAAGGCGGTCTCCAAGATAGAGTATGCCACTATCTGATACTCGAAACTCTGAATTTTCTACCTCTTGGATCCCCTGCTTGATCTTCTGGATCTCTGGGTCTTGACTTTGCTTTCTTTGTATATCCACAAGCAGGGTTGACTCTAGAGTCAATGCAGAAAGTTGCCCAATTGTTACATCGACTCCAAAATCCTTTATTTCTTTCTGAAGTGGTAGAGACAGTGATGATAGGGACAGCAGTGTGGCACAGGATTTTCTGCTCAGTGCATCTGCCACTTTATTAGCTTTACCTGGGTGGTAGAGGATTTCACAGTCATAATCTTTGACCAACTCTAGCCACCTGCGCTGCCTCATATTCAGATCCTTCTGAGTGAAGAAGTACTTCAATCTCTGATGGTCTGTGAAGATTCTGCACTGCACTCCATACAGGTAGTGTCTCCAGAGCTTCAGTGCAAAGACCACAGCTGCTAGCTCAAGGTCGTGAGTAGGGTAATTCTTCTCATAGTCCTTGAGCTGTCTGGAGGCATATGCTATTACTTTACCATCTTGCATGAGGACAGCTCCAAGGCCCATCTTGGGTGCATCACTGTAGATGTCAAAGGCCTTGTCACTCTCTGGAACAGTCAGGATGGGAGCACTAGTCAATCTTTTCTTCAGTTCTAGAAAACTGTGCTCGCATTTATCTGACCACTCAAACTTCTGGTTCTTTCTGGTCAGGGCTGTGAGTGGAGAGGATATTCTGGAAAAGTCCTCCACAAATTTTCTGTAATATCCTGCCAGGCCTAAGAAGCTTCTGATCTCACTGGCACTCTTGGGTCTACTCCAGTTGCTGACTGCTTCTATCTTGGCTGGATTAACTTGAATGCCTTCTTTGGATACAATGTGACCCAGGAAGGTCACCTGATCTAGCCAAAACTCACACTTTGAGAATTTTGCATAGAGCTTCTCCTGCTGAAGGATCTGCAGCACTATCCTTAAGTGTGTAGCATGGTCCTCTGGAGTCTGTGAGTATATGAGAATATCATCAATAAATACAATGACGAATTTATCGAGATACTCCCTGAAGATGTGATTCATCAGCTC
>JAGFNQ010000960.1:25774-64297 GCA_024364735.1 Boesenbergia rotunda | reverse complement strand
TGGAGCCAAATACACATATGTTATGCATTGGTTTTCCCCCATACTTGGTCACCGAAGTGATTATTATCTCGTCAACTCAATTTCTCAAGGGATGCATTGACATGTTGAGAAATTAAGTTGATCCAACATCTCAACCCATTTCTAGCAAACAAAAATATTTTGTTAAACCTTATAGTTTGTGTGAGATGTCCCCAAAGTTACCCAATTGTTTCCTAACAATTTCGAAATAATCATGAAGGGTTTGAAAGCATTTTGAAATTCATGAAGCGCGACACATTCCCAACTCCCGTCTTAGGAAACTAAACTCATTTTCGGGGAGTGGTTTAGTGAAAATGTCAGCTAGGTTTGATTTGGACTCTACATGTGAGAGTACAATATCTCCCCTAGCTATATGATCCCTAATGAAGTGGTGACCACCTCAATATGTTTGGTCCTAGAATGATGGACTGGATTCTTGGTTAGGTTAATTGTGCTAATGTTATCACACAACACTTGCACACCCTCGTAACTCAATCCATAGTCCTCTAGAGTATGTATCATCCACAGCAATTGTGATACACTCTCTCCCATGGCGATATATTCTACCTCGGTCGTGGAGAGAGCAACATAATGTTGCTTCCGACTTGACCAACTTACTAAGGACGAACCTAAGCATTGGCAACCCCCACTTGTGCTTTTCCGGTCCAACTTACATCCAGCGTAGTCGGAATCCGTATAGCCAATTAAATCAAATGATTCGGTACGGGGGTACCATAGACCGACTCCAATTGTGCCTTTGAGATATCTCAAAATTCGCTAAACAATGATTAGGTGAGATTCCTTGGCACATACTTGATACCTAGCGCACATATCCATAGCAAATAGAATATCCGGTCGACTAGCTGTGAGGTATAGCAAACTACCTATCATGCTTCGATATTGAGTCAAATCAACGGGTTTACCACTCTCATCATTGTCTAATTTTGTGTTTGTAGTCATGGGAGTGGTTACCTCTTTTGAATCACTCATGTTAAATTTTCGAAGCATTTATTGTGTGTATTTTGATTAGTGCACATGGATACCATCGCGAGTTTGCTTGATTTCAAGTCCAAGGAAGAAAGTCAACTCTCCCACTAGACTCATCTCAAATTCATTTTCCATGTATCCAATAAACTCATTCAAATAGCCCTTATTGTTTGAGCCACAAATTATGTCATCGACATATACTTGGGCTACAAAAATATTGTCACCATCTCTTCGTAGAAATAGTGTTGGGTCTATTTGGCCTCTAACGAAGCCCTTCTCAATTAGGAATGTCGACAACCGCTCATATCAAGCTCGGGGTGCTTGTTTAAGGCCATAAAGTGCCTTTTTGAGCTTGAACACGTGGTTTGGAAATTCGGTACTCTCAAACCCCGGAGGTTGTTCGACATAGACCTCTTCCCTAATTAGACCATTTAGAAAGGCCGATTTGACGTCCATTTGATATAATTTGAAACCACGATGTGCTGCAAATGCTAGCATCAATCGGATGGACTCTAATCGTGTCACGGGAGCATAAGTCTCATCATAATCAAGGCCTTCAACTTGACTGTAGCCCTTGGCTACTAAGCGTGCCTTGTTTCTAATGATTTCTCCCTTATGGTTCAATTTATTCTTGAAGACCCATTTGGTTCCAATAATGGAGGTCTTCTTGGGTCTAGGGACTAAGTTCCAAACTTGACTCCTTTCGAATTGACCTAGTTCATCTTGCATTGCAATGATCCAATCGGGATCATTTAATGCTTCATCAATTTTCCTAGGTTCAATTTCGGAAATTAGGGCAACTTCATTAGCCTCATTCCGGAAAAATGATCTAGTTCTAACCCCATGATGGATGTCTCCAACAATTTGGTCTTGGGGATGACTAGAGGCTAATCTACTTTTCCTAGGAGTTGGTGGTGCTTCTTGAACGGGTTCACTAGACATAAGTCCAGCCTCAGGATCCGGCTGATCAATGGGTTGTCTAGGTTCACCATCATCAGACTCATCACCATCAACAACACTTGGAGTTTCATTCAAACTTAATCTCCTAAGTTCGAATTGGACTTCATCTTCTGGTTGACCATTGACTTTTGGAATCTCTTCAAAGACAACATCAGAAGATTCTTCAACTAGTCTAGATTTCTTGTTGTAGACTCGGTAGGCTTTGCTAACGAGGGAGTACCCGACTAGTATCCCTTCATCAGCCTTAGCCGTGAACTTTCCAAGATGATCCTTGGTGTTTAGAATGAACACCTTACAACCAAACACCCTAAGGTGTTTAACCGTAGGTGGTTTCCCAAACCAAAGCTCATGGGGAGTCTTTCCTAAAAACCTATGAATGAGGACCCGGTTTTGCACATAGCAAGCTGTATTTACAGCTTCGGCCCATAAGTAACTCGGTAGTGAGTACTCATTAAGCATGCTTCGTGCAGCCTCTTGAAGTACACGGTTCTTCCTCTCTACAACACCATTTTGTTGTGGTGTTCTAGGAGTAGAGAACTCATGTCTATAACCCCTATCTTGATAAAATTCTAGAAATCTCTGATTTTGAAATTCACCTCCATGGTCACTTCTTATTGTCTTAATAGTTAATGATTTTTCATTTTCAACTCTTCTACAAAAAGAAATGAAAATATCTAAGGTTTGGTCCTTATATTACAAAAAGTAAGTCCATGCATATCTAGTGAAATCATCAATGATCACAAAGCAATATCTACTTCCATTCAATGATATGATAGTACTACAATCAAATAGATCCATGTGAAGTAAATCTAATGCAGTAGAAGTACTTACAGCGCTTTTACCTTTATGTGCAGATTTTATTTGCTTACCCATTTGACATGCATCACAAAGTTTGTCTTTCTCATACTTGATGCTTAGTAAGCCACGAACCAATCCCTTGTTGGCCAACTTCCGGATATTCTTCATGTTCACATGTGCTAGCCTCCGGTGCCAAAGGGTGGACTCTTCTTCTTTTGACATGAAACACTTAGCAAAAATATTAGTAGCACTTTTAAATGAAACTTGATAAATATTGTCTACTCTTGCTCCTACTAGTACCGTGTCCAAGGTGTCATGTTGTCTAACTAGACATTGACTTGGTTGGAAGTCAATTGTGTAACCCGTGTCACACAATTGACTCACACTTAGGAGATTAAATTTCATCCCCTTGACTAGAAGGACATTTGAAATTCTAAGACATTCGGATATTTGAATGACTCCTATTCCTATGACCTTAAGACTACCATTGTTACCAAATGATACATTACCTCTACTTTTCTTGTGTAGTGTGGTAAACAATGATCTATCCCCGGTCATGTGTTTGGAGCATCCACTATCAACGAACCAAGTTGATAGATGCTCCCTCTCAATCATAACCTACACAATTCGAAAAATAGAAGTTTTAGGTACCCAAACCTTGGGACCTAAAGCATCAACTAAACATGACTTAGGCACCCATGCCTTGACCACTTTCTTTTGAATTTTGGGTGTCCTAGATTGTCTCATATCAGTCCTAGACATCAAGGACACGAATGAGGGTTCTTTGGGTCGGTAACCAATATCGGCCCTATTGTAAACTGCCCTTTGGGCATTTAGGATCATATCTAGGGTCTTAGAGCTAGTTGGGAACTTCCCAAGAATATTTTTGAGCTTCTCAACTTCACTCTTCAATGATTTGTTCTCTTCTACTAGCAAGTTATCATGCAAATCATTTACTTCCTCAACCATAGAGGATTTCAAAATTTCAATCTCATGTTTCAATGATTTAATTTCATCTTCTAACAATTCAACATGCAAATCATCAATGTCATCATCCCTAGATACCTTCAATTGATCAATTTCTAATTGCAATGCTTTAACCTTATTTTTGGACTTCTTAAGCATACTAGTTAAACATGCAATTGCTCTATAACACTTTTCAAGTTCGGGAGAAGTTACCTCTTCATCATCCGAGGATGATGAAGCCGCGTTTGAGGAACTTGAAGATTCATCACTGCTTTCCTCTCCAAGAGCCATAAGTGTCACATGCCTTGTGCTCTTCTCCTCCTTCTCTTCATCGGATGAGCTAGAGGATGACTCATCCCAAGTGGCCTTCAAGGACTTCTTCTTCTTCTTGAATTTCTCTTCTTTCTTTTTGGATTTCTCCTCCTTCTTCTTTAGCTTTGGACATTCATTCTTGAAATGCCCTTTTCTACCACACTCAAAGCAAAATGCATTAGTCTTATCAAGTTTGGATTCACTAGAGTTACCTCTACTCTTGAAGCATCGATCCCTTCGCATCATTCTTCTCACAAAGTTTGTCATCTCGGATGAAGAAGAGCCGCTGCCATCTTCCTCAGAATCGGACTCGGATTCGGAAGAGGATGAAGATGAGGAGACCTCCTTCTCCTTCTTCTTCTCCTTCTTCTTCTTGTTTGACCGGTCCCCTGCAACTAAGGCAATCCCCTTCTCCTTGGGGCCTTTGTTAGTCATTTCATACAATTCCATCTCACAAAATAAATCATCTAACTTTACAATAGATAGATCCTTGGATACTTTGTAGGCATCCACCATGGATGACCACAAAGCATTCCTTGGAAATGCTTTCAAGACATACCTCACAAGGTCGCGATTCTCGACCTTTTCATCAATTGAATGAAGCCCATTGAGGACTTCCTTGAACCGGCTATGAAGCTCACTTACCGATTCATTCTCCTTCATGGAGAGATTTTGGAGTTAATTGAGGAACAAATCCCTCTTTGCGATCCTTGAGTCTCGGGTGCCCTCGTGAAGCTCAATGAGTTTGTTCCACAAGTCCTTTGCACTTGTGAAAGGACCAACCTTGATGAGTTGGTCTTTGTTCATGCCACATTGTAGAGTGACAACCGCCTTCGCGTCGGCTTAACTCTTTCAAGTTTGTTCGGCAGTCCATCTCCACGACTCAAGTTCTTTGCCTTCATCATCCTTAGGAGGGGTGAATCCCTCCTTCACCGCGAACCAAGTGTTGATGTCCATCTTCAAATAATATTCCATCTTTGATCTCCAATATTGAAAGTCGGTGGTGGAGAAGCCTTCTCTCAAAGCCATCTTGTTGATAACTCTCGGATGTTAAGCCGTAAACAGAGCCCCAAGCTCTGATACCACTTGTTGGAAACAGATGGCTAGAGAGGGGGGGTGAATATAGCCAATCACTTCGACTTTAAACACTTATGAAGTTTCTGCAACTCAGATATCAGTAGCACAGCGGAAAGAGTAGAAAACGGAGTGTGCAGAAAACTAAAAACAGAAACGAAAGCAAAACAAACACAACTAGCAAGATCGCTAACAAGGAGGGTTTACAAGGTTCGGGGATAACTTGCCCCTACTCCTTGGCATGCCCTTAAGGTGGGCGATCCCTTGATCGTCGGCAGATCAAGCCCCGGTTAACACCGGATAGAAGACAACCTCCTTCTCGGTGGAGAAACCTCTCTACAGCGTTTCAATCACAAATATATGTTTAAGCACAATGAAACAATAGGAAGGATCTTACTCAAGCACTCAGCAAAGACAAGAACACAGCAAGCTTTCCCGAGCTCCACCCAGCGGCGATCTCACGCAAGGAACCCTTCCTCGTGTCTTCCCGCTGTCGGACTCCAAGCCTCTTGTTCTCTCCTTCAAGCGCTCAAGTAATGGTTGCTTCAAGAATGCAGTAGCTTGCTCAAGGTGATGAGAACTTCAGAAACACAGCAAGCAAGTTGTGGAGAACTCAAGGCGCGGCAAGAAACTCAGTTCGCAAAAAACAACACTCCTCCACGAAGCCTTCTCCGCCCTTTTTGTTTCTCCACTCAGCATCAAATGACACCATCTCTGCACCACCCAGCTGTTCATCTGCCAACGCCAGCTATCACTGAGCTATCCTTGGACTCCCTGAGCTTCCCTCAGCCAAGCTCCAGTCTCAGCTCCAGTCTGTAGCTCGGCCGTTGCAACCTGAGATGGAAAACGGACAAACCTGCTCCAAGGAAAACCTCCATTGACTTCTCCTTGAGTGTTTGAATCCTCCCCTGTCACCTGCAGCTTAATCAGAGTGTTAGAGCAGCATATCAAGCAGCAAATCATGTATCAGATGTAAAGCGCAGAGAATCGGATATGGTCAGAGCGTCTGACAACGCAATTTGAATTAAAGTGATCGGTCACCGGACCGATCCAGGGCTTGTGGGTCGGTCACCAGATCGATCCACTGCTTTGCTAGGATTCCCAGCTCTCACGGCTATACATGCCAGATCGGTCACCGGACCGATCAGAGTGAAGCCTGATCGGTCACCAGACCGATCAGAGTGAATCCTGATCGGTCACTCAGACCGATCAGGACAAATGAACAATAATTCTGTAATCAGATCCTAAGTCCCTGATCGGTCACTGGACCGATCCAGGGTCTGATCCGGAGGAGAACTCACTCACTGTTCGCTCCCTGATCGGTCACCAGACCGATCAGGAGCAAGTCAGTGAGGAAGCTGCTTGCTCCCTGATCGGTCACCAAACCGATTAGTCCTCGCTGGATCGGTCACCAGACCGATCCACGAAGAAGCAGCGTGCCAATATCCCTGATCGGTCACCAGACCGATCTAGGGACTCAAACCCAGCCCTCCAAGCTAGGGTTTCATCCACCTTAGCCCTCCAAGCTAAGGATTTTTCCATCTAACTCTCTAAGTTGGGAATTTGCACCTAACCCTCCAAGTTAGGACTTTTCACCTAGCCCTCCAAGCTAGGACTTTTCACCTAGCCCTCCATGCTAGGACTTTTCACCCAACCCTTCCGAGTTATAACTTCATCCAACCTAGCCCTCCAAGCTAGGCACCTGACCCTCCAAGCTAGGACTTTTTCACCTAATTCTCCAAGATGGGAATTTGCACCTAACCCTCCAAGTTAGGACATTTCACCTAGCCCTCCAAGCTAGGCCTTTTCACCCACCTCTTCCGAATTAGGACTTTTCACACACCTAGCCCTCCAAGCTAGGATTCTCAACACCTAACCCTCCAGATTAGGATTTTCCAACACCTAGCCCTCTAAGCTAGGATTTTCCACACCATGCCTAATCCCCAATCAGGACTTAATCATAATCAATCATCATCCACCTAAACTAAAATCGGTGTCAACGCCAAAATAACAATCAGGGCCAGACTGCATCAACACTAATTGCTTCTGCCCAAAATTGGTTAGCTAGGTTGAATTCATTGAGCATAGTCCTAGCGGCTTCCTGTAGGGTTCTATTCTTCCTTTCTACTATCCCATTTTGCTGGGAGGTTCTAGGACATGAAAATTCGTGAATATACCGTTTATCTTACAAAATTCCTCAAACCTTTGATTTTCAAACTCTCCCCCGTGATCACTCCTAAGTCTTTTGATTTTGGTATCATTTTGATTCTCAATTACCTTACATAGGTCAATAAATAGGTTTAGGGTTTCATCCTTAGTTTTTAGGAACCTTACCCAAGTAAACCTAGAGTAATCATCGATAATGACTAAGCAGTACCGGTTTCCGCTTAGTGACTTGGCTCCATGTGAATCAAATAGGTCAAGGTGCAGGAGCTCAAGTGTGGTTTGAGTTAGGTCTGATTGAACTTGTTTATGATTAGACCTGGTTTGTTTACCTTGGTTACATGAGTCACATATCATGTTTTCATGGTTCTTAATTTTTGGTATTCCTTTAATTAGACCAAGTTAGGTGATTTTTGAAATTAATCTAACATTTGTATGACCTAATCTCCTATGCCAGAGGTTGGATTCTTCTAATTGAGTTAAGAGGCATTTAGGTACTAAGGATAGATTTATAGTATAAACATTATTTTTTCTAGTGCCCTTAAGCATGACTTCTGAGTCTTGCAAATTTCTAATCAGGCAGTCAGAGTTGGTAAAGGTAACTACATAGCTAGTATCACAAAATTGACTTATACTAAGTAAATTAAATTTAAAGTTCTCAACCAAGAGTACCTTTTTAATTACAAAATCGGATTTGAGTTCAATGTTACCTGGCCCAATGACTTTGAGTGTAGCATTGTTGCGACTTTGAGTGTAGCATTGTTGCCAAATGCTACTGAGCCTAGGTTCTTGAACTTAAGTTTGGTGAATTTCAATTTGTCTCCAGTCATGTGTCTGGAGCATCCGCTATCCAACATCCATTGGTCCAAATCATTATGTTCCTACACATAAAGAATTGATTGATTTGGATCCAATTAGAATTAAGGATAGCTTAAATTGATTTTCACAACCTAGTCTGTCTCACCCAATCTAGAGTTATCAATCATGTTAACCTTATGGGTTTTGTGAGATAGGTTTTAACAAAAGTAAAGATTTTATTTTGAAACACATGAATAATTTTGAAAAGTTGAATTAATTTTTAAAGCAATTAAGTTTTAAATTTGTTTTAAAAAAATAGTTGAATCTAAGATTAATTGAAATTTTTGTTAGATTCAAATCTGACAATAGTAAAGTGAATTTGGTTTTCAATAATCGGCTTCTAGGTCTTGGCGAGGCACTAGGCCTTCTTTGGCCGTAGCCTTATTGGATAATCAACTCTTTCCTTGATAAAGCCTTTTATTGAAAGTTCATCTTCAAGTTACTCCTTGAATGATTTTGGTCTAACTAGTTTGGGTCTTGGATCGGTAGCTTCAGCTAGTTCCACCAAGATGGCTTCCTTAACGTACTATCATCTCACCTCCACCCAATACTATGTTGTTCAAATTTCAATTAAGTCGTTTTAGTCCTTAGTCTAACCAGTCCTAGGTCTAAGCATGATAATTTGCAGAAATAAATAAACAATCAAGCATGCAATTCAAACTAAGGAGAAAAAAAATTTATCTAATTATAAAAATTATTTTTAAATTGGCTCCCCCTGGACTAAAGCCACGGTAATGATTAGGCAAGATATGAATCTTGTCATTGGGGATCCAATACTGGTTTGGTCCAGCTTGGTTGTTCAAGCAATGTTTTGGTACCCATGCTTGAATTTTGGGTCTAGATTGGTTCAATACAGCATAGTATGACCGTTGTCTCGACTTGGTTCGATACCCTAACCCAGATCGATTTATAACGGACTTCTATTTTCCAAGGATCATGTCAAGACCCTTGGAACCCGAAGTGAATCGTTCTAAAGCCGCTTTAAGGTCCTTGACTTGAGTTTTCAAGGAGGAGTTCTCTTTCTCAAGCTTTTCAACTTGAGTAGAGGTTCCTTCTTGAACCTTCTCGGTCAAGGATCTAGAGTCAACTCCCTCTTTCAGGAGTTTTACTTCCTGTCAGAGGGACTCGACTCGGATTTTGGCTTTCGCCAAGTTACGAGATAAGTAAGCAATTAACATTGATAATTCAACTTCAGAATAACCACTTACAGTTATTTTGCTGTTTTCCGAAATTGTGAGCCTTCCGTCGTCCGGTTCCAATTCTGATCAAGTGTCGATGTCTTCCGAAGCGATTAAGGCGAGAAGGTTTGACTGTGGGGCCTCTTCTTCTTCTTCGGAGGAAGATTCGTCCCACGTGGCTTGAAGAGCCTTCTTCCTTCAAGTCTTCTTGGCTTCCTTTAGATTGGGACATTCTGAGAATTAGCTGATGGCAGCTGAACATAAGAAAAGAAGAAGAAGCAGAGAAAAAAAACAAAGTGGCACGGAAAAAAAACAAAATTGGCACATTGAGACCAAAAAGGTTTTCTTCATCCGAATCAAGGGCAATGCCAAATTTTTACTCCACCACACTTTTGACTTCCATAGAAGACTCTAAAGTGGGCAAAGTGCATGGGAAATATTCTTGAGCATCCAAGTTTACCAATTCATCAACTTCTCTATTTTTCTTAGCTTTCACTTCATTCTTACCATTTCATATGTCTCTAATTTGTTTGAATAAACTTTTATAGATGTGGATCTGGATCATGAATAATGGTAGAGAGTAGATAACAAGCAAGCCTATGGTAGTGCAAAAAGTATTTGTGTTTGAGTGAGCTCCACTGTCATCATGAACTTAGAACTCAAAAAGAGAGCCACCAAAAATTTCTCTTGAAAGGCTTAGTGAGTTAAATTCATCTCAATGAATCATGAATGATAAAAATGCTAAGTTGTTGATTTAAGGATGAGATACTAATCCATAGAGCTTAGATTTTTGAGAATTGACAACCTTAGGTAATTTCTTTTCACTTGCTTCTAACTATGTTTGGAAAGAATCTAAGGGATACATATTTAGCGGTTTTCGCGAGACGCTCAAGCTCAAGTGTGGGGGAGTTGATAAGTATTATTTTGTTGATCATTTCAAATTCTAAAATCCATGTTGGACCCATATTTTACTTGCTTAATATTGAATTTATCCTAGGTTTTATGAATTTATTCTATATTCGGGTTTTATTGTAAATCTTGTCACATTGGAAATATTTTGGCATTAAATTGTGAATCTATTTTTATAGGCTTGGAAGGATCATGGGCCTAGGTCATGCTGGGTCAAACTTGAGTCAGAAGTGGACTGGATCGAGTGATCAAGTATCCGACTAATATGGGTCGTCCGATTCAAAAATGGCTAGATCTGAGCCATCGAAGAACTTTTGAGGCAATCCAAGTTGGGGTTAAGGCTAATCAAGCACTCAAATCAAGATCTGAAGGTTTCATCCAAATCAGAGATCGTTCAGCCATTGGATCAAGCTCAGGAGGATCTAGACTGTCCATTCAAAGATCAGGTTGATCTGAGCCATCCGCTGCAAATCTGGAAGATCCAAGCTACTGAGAGGCAGATCCTGACCCTTGATCAACATCATCAAATTTTGGCTCAGATTGGATGAGATCTAGCCGTTGGATGGAGTTAAGTTAATCTAGACCGTCCATTGCTTAACTATATAAACTTCCAGTCAGCCCCCGATCACGGTGTCGCGTCTTCGCCAGTCTTCGTCTTCTTCACGTTTCTTCGTTTTCTTCTGCAATTTTCTTCATCAGAGGGTGTGACTACTTTGATTCTAATCTCGGATCAAGATCTAGGTCGTCGGATTGTCTTCTCCGTGAGATTTTCAGCTGCAAATCACCACTGAATAGAGCAACGCGAGGGTTTCGCCATCTCTGCAAATCGATTGCTTGAATCTCGATTGTGTGTCGTTTTCATCAATCTGAGCTATCTGGAGGGTTCTCTAGAGTGCTCTGATCATCTCCGAATCATCATCGCAATCCAACATAGCGAGATCGAAGAGATCGGATTACTTTTCAGCTAGATGCAGAGTTTGAGCTGATTTGATCATAGAGTCGGATTTTCCAGCGATCTGTGCAGCTAAGGGGTTCGAGGCTCACTCTTGTGTGACGGCAAGAAGATCTTGATGCTAAGGAAGGGATCGAAGCTTTATTACTTTGTTGAATTTTATTTCTGCACTCTAGTTTCATGTCTGAACTTTAATTTCTGCGTGTAAATCTGTTTCTGAATTTTGTATCAGATTACTTAGTTTCCTGAATTGTTCTGCATTTATTAGCTTTTCAATTCTGCAATTTGAATCAGATAGATGCTTGTTTAGTGAACAACTGCATTCAGATTAGCTTGCTTTGCATTCGGATCACTTCTGAATTTGTTTCATTGCTTGCGTTTCAATTTTGTTGCTACGTATCAGTTCTTTATCTTCAGTTCCTGAATTTTGTATCAAGTGATGCTTAGGTTCTATTTTCTGAATTCACATTGAAGTTTGTTTCGTTTACATAGCAATTGATATAAGTATCTGCATTCGGTTTCAGCTTAACTGTTTGCGTATCAGTTTCTATTTCAGCAAATATTTAGTTTCAATTTCTGCAATGTTTCCTTTGGTTACAGCTTCTGAAGTTTGAATCAAGTGAGAGTTAGTTTTTCTAAATCTTTTATGAACACTAGATTGTGAATTTAATCTCACTTAGCTCAAGTTCCCAATGGTTTCGATTTGTGTTGCATTTCTGAATTTGATTCAGCATTCGGTTCATGTTCTGAATTCATCCCTGCATTTCTGAAATTCTACTTCCATTTCTGATTTTCTTCACCCATTCATGCATAGCATTTTATTAATAGCTTGTCTAACAAGGAGAATTGATCAGTTTTCATTTCAGAATTGGTAGTTTATAGCTTTGCACTTAGAATTAGCTTTCGGCACATGAGTTTTATCTTCTTTGTATCAAGTGTGTTTCAATTTCTGCACTTTGTATCAAGGGTGGCTTAGGCACTGATTGGAATCAGGTTACATGTTCCTTTTAGTGTGCTATGGTGCTTGAAATTAGTTAGTATTGCATTCGGTTGTTTTTGAACCTTCTCAGCCATGTATGCATTTGTTTGCTTCTTAATTTTGTAGCTAGCTTGCATTTTCCTTGTCTTAAGTTTGATTCCTGAAGCAGGTTTTTACATTAGCTTCAATCGAAAATTCAGCTGCTGTGTTGATTCACTTTGCTTAGGATCTGGTTTGCATTTGAGATCAAATTGTCCTTCGAGTTTGGAGATTTTGCATTGGTAGATTTAAGTTCTCAATTGTTTGAATTCATTAGTTGAAATTACTTAGCTTAAGTTCCATAGTTAATTTCTCTCTCCCTTTTCATTGTGTTTTCATTACTGATTGCAACCCAAACCCAAATCTTATTTGAAACCCAAAAATATTTGACGACACATAAATACGAGCTCGAATCAAACGATCTTAACTAGCCTTAGGAAAAATACGACCTGTGGCCCCTTTACTACATTTTTATCGTTGCTAGCAGAAAAGGGTTTCCAGCTTAACAATCATCTAAATTTGAGACCCACTTTCGTGACACCTATCTTTTGGGTCCATCACAGCCCTTCGCCAGGTCTTAGGGTTTCGATGCCTAGCGGTCCTTCGCTAGGTGCCTAGCTGTCCTTCGCTAGGACTTCAATCTGTACACTCAAGTAACATGTTAGATAAAAATATCATCTTAACTTTTGAACCCTTTGCCATTATCAAAACCCAGGTTCGACTTGGGTGCTGTTTGCACCAACACAGTCGACTGGTAGAAGGTTGAAAACCTTCTGTGAGTTTTGGCAGTCGACTGCCCTCTGGCCAGTCGATTGCCCACCCTCTAAACTCACTTACAATCACTCCAAACACTCTCCTTCATGTGTGCCTTTAGGTATGCTCCCTTGGCTCGCCCCTTGAAGTCATCTTCCTCTGGCTATCGTCCCTCGGATGCGCACACAAGTCTTCCCTTAGCTTGCCTCCATGCCACCCTTCACGTGTGCCCTTGAAGTCCACTTCCCGGCTTGCCCTTGGAATCCACCTCCCTCGGCTCTCGTCCCTCGGATATGTTCTCCATGTATGATTCTCCAAGTCCTGAAAACTCAATAACATATATCAAATACAACATAATACCCTAACCTTAAATTTATTGGCACACACATCAAAACTATTGTTAGGACCGAGTGCATGTTGACATAGATGCGGGTTCGTAATTTTAAAAATTAATTACGTGCAGCGGAAGGTTTAGCATAAATAATTTCTCAAATTATTTAACCACACATATAAGCATGCAATTTTATCTTATGTAGACATGATCATATATTTAAAATTTTGCAGAAACGTAAACTAATTTACGTATTACCTCGCGTAACTCGAAGGAAGGGATGAGATCCAAGCGTAAGCGTCCCTTAGAAGCTCCGCCTCTATTCGCGTCCACGCCGAGTATCTTCAGGATGACTTCGCAAAGCCACGAGTTTCATGTTCTCGAGAACAACTAGATTCTCCGAGAACGCGACGAGAAAAACCAAGAGAGAAGTCGGAAGACTAACCACAAAAGGATGGCCGGAATCAAAATTCTGGCGAAGCAAAAGAAGAGGCTTGCGGCAAACTCTAATTCCAGCAGCACCTTCTTCCGGCCAAGAGATGGCCGGAGCTTCCTTCTTCGGCAGCAGGTGGTGGTCGGCAGGGAAAGGGCAGGGGCGGCCGGCTGGTGCTCCTTATTGGGGCTGGTTGGCGCACGGCAAGAAGGGGAGAAGAGAAGGAGAGAAAGAGAGGGAGAGAGCCTATGCCTTCATCTCTTCGATTATTTTTCAAGTCTTGCCTTGGGTCCTTTATATAGTAGCCTCTCAATCATCAAGCCTCTCAAATATTGAATAACTTATTCCATCATGCCAAGTTTGATTTTATATCATAGTTAAAATCATATTTTAATTCATGATAAAAATCAATCAAGTCTCTTCTCTCCTATGGAATAAATTTCCTTATCATGGTAAATCAATCCATGATTGATTTTATAAAATAAACCAATCCATGGTTCATTTTAATTTCCATAAAGAAATAAACCAAACCTTGGTTTATTATAAAACAAACCACACTTGATTTATTTTATAAATTGATCCAAAAACTTGGTTCTCTCCCTTTGTTGTGGTCGGCCAAGCAAAGAGGATGGAGGCACTCTTTGGCCGGCCCATCCAAGGCACGCCCCAATGAATTAAACTTATTTAATTCATCTATTAAGTCTTCAAAAGACTTAGCCATTTTACACTTTCGATGCGTCTCTGAAAAATTCAGATTCGACTTATCGTTTGGCTCAACCAAACATAATCTCTCTTGATTGGAAAATCTAATTTTTAACTCGTTTTAAATTCCTCAGATTACTCGTAGTGCGTGTGACTAAATAGGCTTTCGATTTATGTTGGCCGTCTATAATTAATCAATTATAGAACGATCATGAGTGGCACCTAGTAGTACATCATGATCCCCATTTAATCGAAAGATCAACGGTTTTCCTCAGAAACAATTCTGAAACCCTTCAGCAGCTATAATGAATCGTGCCCCATTCCCTTCACCATCTTATACCCACTTGGTTCAGGACATGGTCTATGTGTGTCAGTCCCCACTAGGCTGACTACGTCACACCTAGCCCAAGTAACGTTTTCTCGTCCTACGGATTTTAATTACTCTCATGTATTTAAGATATTCATACTTTGAACATGTCATGCTCTGGCCAGAGACTTCGAGTAACAATCCAACGATAGGCCTTGGGTATACATCTCCTCGCAAGGAGTGGTGAATTCTTTGTAGGCTGTTCAAACATCTTCGGGCACTTCGGCTTATACCCAATCATCCTGGGTCCACACCTCCTTGGAGATGCTTGCTTAAGATGTCAAAGTATAAGTCTCCATGACCAAGATGACTTGAACACCGCAAGTCAAAGGAACATCGCACTTATGCTGCAGTAAGAACTTCACTGACATATCTATATGTAGACTACCATATGAAGTTTTACAGCCAGTCACTCCAATGAACTAGTTCCCTTAACTAGCATTCATGTTTATCTCCGAACATCTCAATGTCACCAGACAGTGAGAATCAGCTGATTAGAGAATAACCCATGCTAGTCTCAACAGAATTGATAGTGTCCGTATTTATCAATTCATCGACTAGGGACAATTTCAATACTTCACAATTGCACATGTAGAGATAATCACTAGTTGTGAATTCATCACAAATTCTCTCATGCTGTGAATTGTATTGCGGACATTCAGTAAATGAGTTTAAGATCTCAATCAAATACACAAACATGTATACTCAAATAGTGAATATTCATTTATTAAAATAAATGATTACAATCATAAGGCGATTGCCTTAGGACACTTCTCTCATATCACTAACAAACTCCCACATGGCCTAATGCCAATCGCTACGGTACCCAATACCACAGGCTCTAACATGACCCTCAAACTTGCTTTGAGGCAAGGCCTTAGTTAAAGGATCCGCTAAATTCCTTTCAGTGGGAATTTTCTCAATTTGTATATCATTCCTACTTATAATCTCTCTGATCAGATGATAGCGGCGAAGCACATGTTTGGATCGCTGATGAGACCTTGGTTCCTTCGCTTGTGCAATAGCTCCATTGTTGTCACAGTAAACCGATATTGCTTCATCAACGGTTGGAACCACACCAAGTTCTGAGACAAACTTCTTGATCCAGACTGCTTCCTTTGCTGCTTCCGAAGCTGCAATATATTCCGCTTCCGTGGTAGAATCCGCTACGGTGTCTTGCTTGGAACTCTTCCAACTTATTGCGCCTCCATTCAAAATAAATACGTATCCGGACTGAGATTTGGAGTCATCCTTATCTGTCTGGAAACTGGCATCTGTATACTCACGTATTACCATATCACCTTCTCTATATATTAGGAACACATCCTTAGTGCTTCTTAAGTACTTGAGGATTATCTTGACAGCCACCCAATGATCCATTCCTAGATCAGACTGGTATCTGCTTGTGACGCTCAGAGCATACGATACATCGGGCCTAGTACATAACATAGCATACATGATAGATCCTATCGCGGATGTATAAGGAATCTTATTCATGCAAATCCTCTCGTTTTCTGTGCGCTGACACATAGACTTCGAAAGGTTGATCCCATGCCAGATGGGAAGGTAACCTTTCTTAGATTTCGACATGCTAAACCTTTCTAGCACTCGGTCTATATATGTAGACTGTGAAAGACCAAGCAATCATTTTGATCTATCTCTATATATTCTAATCCCAAGGATATAGGTTGCTTCTCCCAGGTCTTTCATGGAGAAAGTTTTGGACAACCAAATTTTAACTGACTGTAAGACTGATATATCGTTTCCTATAAGTAATATGTCATCGACATATAACACTAGGAATACGACTGCACTCCCACTAACCTTCTTGTACACACAAGGTTCGTCAGGATTTTGTGAGAAATCAAACTCTTTGATTGTCTCATCAAAACGGATGTTCCAGCTCCTGGATGCTTGCTTTAGTCCATATATGGATCGTCGAAGCTTGCATACTTTGGTTTTATTAACCGATGTGAAACCTTCAGGTTATATCATGTATACATCCTAAAGCAGGTTTCCATTAAGGAAAGTTGTTTTCACATCTATTTGCCATATCTCATAGTCATAATGAGCTGCTATGGCCAGGAGCATCCGAATGGATTTAAGCATAGCTACTAGCGAATAGGTTTCATCATAATCAATTCCTTGTTTCTGACGATATCCTTTTGCCACTAATCTAGCTTTAAAGGTAATAACATTACCTTCCATGTCGGTTTTCTTCTTGAAAACCCACTTGCACCCTATGGGCTTAATCCCTTCAGGTGGGTTAACCAAGTCCCATACTTGATTTTTGTACATGGAATCCATTTCCGACTTCATGGCTTCAAGCCATTTATCCCTTTCTGAATTTTTCAGAACATCTTCATAACTGATAGGTTCGTCATCATTAATGAGTAACACGTCGTTCGATTCACTTATGAGAAATCCGTATCTCTCTGGAATATTGCGTGTCCTATCAGACCTACGAAGAAGTGGTGTTGTTTTAGGTTCAACTGATAGCTCATCATTATGAGTTATTGGTTGTGGGTCTAGACTAGGTGTCTCTGTAATGTCTATTGGAGTTTCTTGAACTTCTTCAAGTTCAATGCTACTCCCACTGTTTTCTTGTAAAAAAAATTCTTTTTCTAGAAATACAGCATGCCTTGAAACAAACACCTTTTGTTCCAAGGGATGATAGAATTGGTAACCTTTCGTTTCCTTAGGGTATCCAATAAATAGACATTTATCAGACTTAGCATCCAATTTGTCTGATACAGTCCGCTTTACATAAGAAGGATAACCCAATATCTTTAGGTGAGATAAATGAGGTTTCTTACTATTCCACATCTCATATGGAGTAGTAGAGACTACCTTGGTCGGGACTCTGTTTAGTAAGTAAACAGCTGTCTTAAGTGCATAGCCCCAAAAGGATTTTGGAAGAGTTGCATGATTCATCATAGATCTAACCATGTCCATCAAGGTTCGGTTACGCCTCTCAGATACACCATTATGCTGTGGTGTATATGGCGGAGTCCATTGAGACAATATCCCATTGTCCCTAAGATAATCTTGAAACTCTTGACTTAAGTATTCACCACACCGATCGGATCGATGTATCTTAATACTTTTGCCAAGCTGTTTCTCTACTTCACTTCTGAACCTTTTGAATTTCTCAAAAGCTTCAGATTTGTGTTTCATTACACATACCCGAATCGTGAGTGATCATCGATAAAGGTAATGAAGTAGCTATAACCTCCTTGTGCAAGAGTTGGCATTGGTCCACATACATCAGTATGTATTAGACCAAGCAATTCTCCCACTGGTTTACCTTTTCCGGAAAAGGGTAATTTGGTCATCTTGCCTTTTAAGCATGATTCGGATGTATCAAATGAACCGGGTTCAAATGATTCCAGAATTCCACATCGGTGTAATTTGGTCATGCGTTTCTTACTTACATGGCCAAGACGACAATGCCACGTATAGGAGTCTATTTGATTATCTATTCGAGCACGTTTGTTGCTAACTTCGATATTGAAAACGTCACCGGATAAATCTAACGTGTAGATACCATTGCATAAAGTTTCGGTCCCATAAAGAACACCATTTAAAGTTATGTAACAACAATTGTTACTAAAAATTAAATGATAACCCTTTTCATTCAAGCATGAAATAGATACAATGTTCTTTATTAATGAAGGAACAAAATAACAATTATCCAATTCTAAGACAAGTCCAGTAGGGAGCTTTAGCAAATATGTTCCGATGGCAACAGCAGCAATCTTTGCTCCATTTCCAACTCGCAAATTCGCTTCTCTCTTGACGAGTCTTCTTCTATTCCTTAGCCCCTGTATGTCATTACATATATGTGAGCTACACCCAGTATCAAGTACCCAGGTGTATGAGGAAATAGAGTGACATTCAATAACGAAGATACCTGAAGAGGATGGGGCATCGGATGCCTTCTTCTTCAAGGACTCAAGATAAACCTTGCAGTTTCTTCGCTAGTGGCCCTCCTTGCCACAGTGATGGCAAGTGTCTTTTGGTGCCTTTTCAATCTTTTTGGCCTTTTTCTTCCTTCCCTTATTTTGTTCTTTGGGCTTCCTCTTAGAGCCTTTCTTTGAGGAACCAACTAACAGTACCGTCTTCTGATCTTGCTTTACAGAAGGCTCTACAATCTTCAGCAGGTTAAGCAACTCAGGAATGGTTGTTTCCAGTTTGTTCATTCGATAGTTCATCACAAACTGTGAGTAACTCTTGGGCAAACAATGCAGAATTAAGTCAATACTTAGTTCGTGATCCATTGCAAATCCGAGTGTGCCTAGTCGCTCAATGTACCCCAACATCTTCAACACAAACTGTGAGACAGAAGTGCCTTCCTGCATCTTAGAGGTGAAGAGGAGTTTGGAGACCTCAAACCTTTCGGATCTCGCCTGCTCGTCAAACAGCTCATGAAGATGGAAGGCGATAGTATGAGCATCCATATGCTCATGCTGCTTTTGTAGCTCAGGTACCATAGCGGCCAGCATGATGCAACTCGCAAGTTCAGAATCGGCCACATGTTTCTGATAGGCCACTAACTGGTCTGGAGTTGCATCTTCAGGAGGATGGTTGGGAAGTTGTTCTTCAAGGACATAAGCAAGTTTTTCTGCCTTGAGGACTATCCTCAGGTTTCGAAGCCAGTCCATGAAGTTTGGCCTAGTCAGCTTATTGATGTCCAAAATAGAACGCAAGTTCAGAGAAGACATGATCAGGTGATTATCCTAGAAATACAAATTGAGCTTATGTGATAAGAATGATAAAGAATGCATCAATATACATTAATTAAATCCTATTTATTTTTCGAATTGAATAACCCTTTTTATCAATTCGAGAGATCGTAGGAACATCTCCAAATAGGTTGATATCCAACCATAGATAAGAACAACCATGGCTAGAGTCCATCAAGTTATTCTTAGCTATGAAGGTAGGTAATTATACCGATTACATATTATACATATGTAACTATCACATTATGCTATCAACTAATTGAATGTTTGCATAAATCATTGGGTTGTTAACTCATTAACAAGTATGCAATAATATACATAGCACCCAACTGCACCTCTCTTTACATCGACCTTGGCTGTGGCACAACAAATCGATGCTCCAAGCTTAAGGCTGACCCATTAATCAAGAAATAGTTTTAACATGGTTGGAGCTCATTCAACCGTTTAGTTAGGCTTGGATGTGTCCAACAACCAAAACTAAGGATTGACCTCTGACTCCAACTATATTAATTATAAACTAATTCCATGGTTTGAACATGTTGAGGTTCAAGCTGGGCATGGATGTGTCCATCAACCCAAACGAAAATAAAACTCCGGTTCTAACCATATTAATGGAAGGTGTTGGCCTTAATATTTTGTAAGGGGTTTTGGGTCTCATCCTTTTTCTTTTATGCACATTCATGACATATAATTATGTCATGTTCTAACGATTTCCTTAATAAAGTATGTATGTGACTTAATTTATCAAGTCTCATTAATTGAATTAGGAACCGGATTTCCTAATTCTAATTTCATACTTTATTCAAGGAATTGTTTTTGGGAAACAATTTCCTAAATTATCATAATCAATTTCGGAATTAATATGTTTAAGACTTTGATTTCTCTAAATCAAATCTTATTAAATTAAGAGACAGATTCCCTTAATTCAACCACATATTATTTTCATGAAAATCTTATTTAAGGAAATATACTCTATAGGAAATAATTTTCCTAATTAATTTTGGAGACAATAATATGTAAGAGCATCACCTCATAAATCAAATAAGAAAATTATCGTTCGAGAATCACCTCAAAAATATCCAAGATTTGATCACATATTTTATTTATGGAAAATTAATATCAATAACTTAATTTGGACGGCTCCCCGAGGATCAATCCAAATTAAACATTTGACAGCTTAAATCCAATTTAGGAAATTTAATTATAACAACTAACTTTAAATTGGACGGCTCCCTGAGGCTTAATCCAAAATAAAGAATTTTGTAAATAATATAATTTCCAATTATGAATTTAAATACCAATTAATATTCTCATAATTTGTCTAGACTTTCTTGAAAGAAAGTGCCCAAAATTGCGAGCTTTCCATAAATGGAAAGTTTCTAAAAATAAAAGGTTTCCAGAATAATTGTAAGTTTTTGGTACAAAGAAAACTTACGTATTTCCAAAATTGGAAAAGTTTCAAAATGGAAAGTTTCCAAAAATGGAAAGTTTCCAAAAATGGAAAGTTTTCACAATTATCATAAAAATTCAGAAACAGAGATATTTCAAAAGTTTTCGAAATTTCATGAGGATTTCCAAACTTTGAAATTCCTAAATCGAAAATTTACCATAATTGGAACGTTTCCATAATTGAAAATTTTCCAAAATTGAGATCATGACAAAGTTTTCCGCAAAAACAATTATATGATTATGTCGAACACAAACCTCGCTCTGATACCACTGTTGGGACCGGGTGCATGTTGACATGGATGCGGGTTCGTAATTTTAAAAATTAATTACGTGCAGCGGAAGGTTTAGCATAAATAATTTCTTAAATTATTTAACCACACATCTAAGCATGCAATTTTATCTTGTGTAGACATGATCATATATTTAAAATTTTGCAAAAACGTAAACTAATTTACGTATTACCTCGTGTAACTCGAAGGAAGGGATGAGATCCAACCATAAGCGTCCCTTGGAAGCTACGCCTCTATTCGCGTCCACGCCGAGTATCTTCGGGATGACTTCGCAAAGCCACGAGTTTCGTGTTCTCGAGAACTACTAGATTCTTCGAGAACGCGACGAGAAAACCCAAGAGAGAAGTCGGAAGCCTAACCACAAAAGGATGGCCGGAATGAAAATTCCGGCGAAGCAAAAGAAGAGGCTTGCGGCAAAAAGATCCTTACGGCAAACTCTAATTCCGACAGCACCTTCTTCCGGCCAAGAGATGGCCGGAGCTTCCTTCTCCGGCAGTAGGTGGTGGTCGGCAGGGAAAGGGCAGGGGTGGCCGGCTGGTGCTCCTTCTTGAGGCTGGTTGGCGCACGGCAAGAAGGGGAGAAGAGAAGGAGAGAAAGAGAGGGAGAGAGCCTATGCCTTCATCTCTTCGATTATTTTTCAAGTCTTGCCTTGGGTCCTTTATATAGTAGCCTCTCAATCATCAAGCCTCTCAAATATGGAATAACTTATTCCATCATGCCAAGTTTGATTTTATATCATGGTTAAAATCATATTTTAATTCATGATAAAAATCAATCAAGTCTCTTCTCTCCTATGGAATAAATTTCCTTATCATGGTAAATCAATCCATGATTGATTTTATAAAATAAACCAATCCATGGTTCATTTTAATTTCCATAAAGAAATAAACCAAACCTTGGTTTATTATAAAACAAACCACACTTGATTTATTTTATAAATTGATCCAAAAACTTGGTTCTCTCCCTTTGTTGTGGCCGGCCAAGCAAAGAGGATGGAGGCCCTCTTTGGCCGGCCCATCCAAGCCACCCCAATGAATTAAACTTATTTAATTCATCTATTAAGTATTCAAAAGACTTAGCCATTTTACGCTTCCGATGCGTCTCTGAAAAATTCAGATTCGACTTATCGTTTGGCTCAACCAAACCTAATCTCTCATGATTGGAAAATCCAATTTTCAACTCGTTTTAAATCCCTCGGATTACTCGTAGTGCGTGTGACTAAATAGGCTTTCGATTTATGTTGGCCATCTATAATTAATCAATTATAGAACGATCATGAGTGGCACCTAGTAGTACATCATGATCCCATTTAATCGAAAGATCAACGGTTGACCTCAGAAACAATTCTGAAACCCTTCAGCAGCTATAATGAATCGTGCCCCATTCCCTTCACCATCTTATACCCACTTGGTTCAGGACATGGTCTATGTGTGTCAGTCCCCACTAGGCTGACTACGTCACACCTAGCCCAAGTAACGTTTTCTCGTCCTACGGATTCTAATTACTCTCATGTATTTAAGAGATTCATACTCTGAACATGTCATGCTCTAGACAGAGACTTCGAGTAACAATCCGACGATAGGCCTTGGGTATACATCTCCTCGCAAGGAGTGGTGAATTCTTTGTAGGCTGTTCAAACATCTTCGGGCACTTCGGCTTATACCCAATCATCCTGGGTCCACACCTCCTTAGAGATGCTTGCTTAAGATGTCAAAGTATAAGTCTCCATGACCAAGATGACTTAAACACCGTAAGTCAAAGGAACATCGCACTTATGCTGCAGTAAGAACTTCACTGACATATCTATATATAGACTACCATATGAAGTTTTACAGTCAGTCACTCCAATGAACTAGTTCCCTTAACTAGCCTTCATGTTTATCTCCGGACATCTCAATGTCACCAGCCAGTGAGAATCAGCTGATTAGAGAATAACCCATGCTAGTCTCAACAGAATAGATAGTGTCCGTATTTATCAATTCATCGACTAGGGACAATTTCAATACTTCACAATTGCACATGTAGAGATAATCACTAGTTGTGAATTCATCACAAATTCTCTCATGCTGTGAATTGTATTGCGGACATTTAGTAAATGAGTTTAAGATCTCAATCAAATACACAAACATGTATACTCAAATAGTGAATATTCATTTATTAAAATAAATGATTACAATCATAAGGCGATTGTCTTAGGACACTTCTCTCATATCACTAACAACTATGATCTTCCCGATCAATCTTGGGCCGCTTACCTCAACAATTCCTAGACCTACCCATGTTCCTAGGCACATGTCTCCCCTTCTTGGGGTTAATGCCTTGATCCTTAGGTTTAGAGGTCTTGGATCTATCATGATGCATGCTTTTCTTAGGGTTTTGATCCACCTTTTTAACCCTATTCCTATCATTATACTTAAATCTAAAACTATGCACCATTAAGTATTTTTCATTAATCCTAGCATGCATGGAAGAATGATTGAACCTATTTTTGACATGCATGGAGGAACTTGAATATGAATTACATTTTAACTTAGGATTAGGAATTACCTCCCTTACCCTTGTAGTCCCTCCTTGTTGTGATCTTCTCTTCTTCCTTTCCTCCTTTTCCCATCTTCTTAGATGCTTCATTTTCTTGATTTCACCTTTCTTTGAGCACTTGGTGTGGTAGTGCCCTAGCTCTCCACATGTGAAGCATCGAATTTTTCTTCTTTTCTCTTGGGCTTCTCTAATCCTACAACCCACATTAGATTTAATAGAATTTGAAATGGGTTTAGTTTTTACCTCCTTTTTACCTAGTGGGCACTTATCCTTGTAGTGCCCCTTTTTATTGCATTCAAAGCATGTGATATGATCCTTTTTCTTTTCTTTGGTGGAGGTGGAGGCTAGGTTGACTTCTTCTTCAACCTTGGATGAAGTGGATTCTTCCTCTTGTTCCAGCATTGAAGTGGGTCTCTCCTCCCCCTCAATTCTTGAAATTGACACTTCTTCTTCTTCTCTTGATAAGGTGGAGAATCTCTCACTTTCTTCTTCCACTTCTTGGGCTATTGAACTCACTTCCCTTGATGATATTGATAATTCTTCTTTTTCTTGGCCTTCTTGGACAGTCGAAATTATTTCTTCGGACTCTTGAACTTGTGTAGGATTCTCATAAAACCTTTCCAACTTACTCCATAATTCATGTGCATTTTCATATTTACCTACTACACCACTCAAAACATTGTTAGGCAAAAGATTAACTAATATATCAATTACCTTCTTATTAGCCCTAGATTGTTCTTGTTGCTCTTTGTCCCAATATCTAGGACGAAGCTTCTTTCCGTGCTTGTCCTTTGGAACTTTGAAGGGCTCTTCTATTGCCATCCTACATCCCCACTCCATTCCTAGCCATGTCTTCATTCGCATCCTCCAATAGTCGATATCCTCATAATCGTAGGGAGGTGGAGTGTAGATGTCATCCCTAAATTTGTCTTCCATTACTCTTCCTCCAGCTTTTGCTCATCTTGGCGGTTATTCCAATGAGAGTGTTCCTTCGCTCTGATACCACTTGTTAGATCGATGTCGTATGCTAGAGGGGGTGAATAGCATTTTTGAACTTTTTCTTCCTACACGATTAGTTGCGCAAGCGGAATATACAATAAAACAAAAACTAACAATGTAAACAATGCTAACAAGGAAGATTTACATGGTATCCACCCCTAGGGGTGACTAATTCAAGAATCCTTCCGTGGATCACTCCCCGAATAACCTCCGGCTAGCCCTTGTCGCTGCTTGTGGGTGGAGAAACCTCGCCACAGCACTTCGACAACCCCTGAGCACCAAAGGCTACTAATCTACTCTACCCAAGCATATTTTGCCAAAAACCCCAGCCCAAATCGAGTTCTCTTTAAATAGAACTCAGGCTGGAAAACCCGCAGGCAGTCGACTGCTCCCAGGGTAGTCGACTGCCCCCACTCAGATTCGACCGTTGACACCCCCAACGTTCAAATTCTGCCAGCTCACCAGCCGCTACCAGTCGACTGCTCCCAGGGCAGTCGACTGGTCTCTTACTAAGCCTAGGGTTACACTCCCCGAGTACATTTCGCTCCGCACTCGAACCCTCCCAGCTTAGTTCCTGAGTACACCGACTCACACTAGGACCCTCACAACCTGGTCGACTCTTCACTAGCAGCCTCGACTGTTGCCTTCACGCCCTCTTCATCTTCGGCCCTCATCCCTCAGATGCGCACGCAAACCTCCAGCTTGCCTCCATGCCATCCTTCACATACGCCTCGAAGTCTGCGTCCCTCGGCTCATCGTCCCTCGATACACAAGCCTCCAGCTTGCCTCCATGCCACCCTTCACCTGAAGACATCAACCAAGTCCATGTGTACCTGTACACCTGCACACTCATATACACATATCAGTCCAACAACAAACCCTAACTTAAACCCTTTGCCCAAACATCAAAGCACATGGTCATTCCGGACCACAAATTGCCTCAACAAAGGGGACATCATCAACCTGACTCACCAGGACACGGTTTCCTTCTATAATCAACGGCACACCATGTAAATAATATTATTTCCCAACTTACCGAGCCTATCGATTTAACCAATAAATCTCGTCCATTGGTAAATCAAAAAAAAAAAATATTAAGTACATGTGCCCGTTATTATATCGGGATTAAGAGCATGTACTCCATAATAACTGAGGTCTGATTCAATTATAATGTCAGTATAAATTGAATTATCTCTGTATCAGTCCTGCTCAATACATACAAAGTGTACTAGTGTAATTCTATGGTCAAGATAAACTAATACCAAATTACACTCCAACCATCCTGATGGTTTGTCCAAATCCATCTTGGTTGTGAGCCTCTACTTATACTCTACAAGGAATTGATAGCATGATCTTCTGTACGACACTATATACCATGTTATCTACAATGTAAAGTATCAGACAATATGCATAAACATGCAAACTATGATCTTGTGATTCTCTTTCAAAATGTAGATGTCTATATAAAAGTAAGGCTTTTAGTATACATCCTAATAGATATCGGAATCCTTTACACTAAATTCAGCGGAAAAAGGAGTAAAGGAGTCTGACTTAGAAGATACTGGAATTCTTTATAGCCAATTCAGAGGAAATAAGTGTTATGGAATCCGAATTAGTGGATATCGGTGAGCACTACCAAACTTAGTACTAGGGAACATGTTTGGCCAAATGGATCAAGGTTGAGGTAGCCACATTGAATTAAATTGAACCCATTTATCCAATTAATGTTGATGATTGCAATGAAGTTTAATGTTTAACAATATTTTATCAACGTATAAGGTTCATGGTTTATTATGTTAGTAGTTTTTTTTATTCTTTGTTGTTCAAGGTATTTTGTGTGTGTGTGTGTGTGTGTGGTGTGTGTGTGTGTGTGTTGAAACATGTGCATGCATAACCTCTTGAAATAAATGTTAAAGTTATTGAGTCTTTTGACTCAGTAGGTCTATATGGTACAAGTATTGAGGAGATGGAGCGACTTGATGGATGAGTTATCTCGTACCAGACAGTGCACACCTGAGTGTTCCTTTGCTTTTGTGTTGATGTCACTTATAGTTTAAGATGTTGAAATTTCCTTTTTTTGAGACATTTACATAGTTGGATGTTAGGTAGTATGGAGTCTTTTATGTTGGGTAGTTGTATGGATATGTGTTGAGTAAAATAAATGCTGATGGTTTTGGGTGTTAGTACTACATGTTCCGATATTTTCTTTTAACATAACAATATATTTATATTCTATGCATGGTATAGAATGTTAGGGTGTTTCAATAGCAAATTAATTGGTCTAAGCCAATCAATTGCTCAATCGATTCTGGGACATTCTGTGCTCCCAAAGAAAGTCTTCCAATCGATTGCACCAATCGATTAGTTTCGGATAATTGATTATTCTAATTGATTGCCCAACCCTAAAATCGGGATCCGAGTTTAGGGTTTACCAATCGATTACTACCTCTTACTCAATCAATTTGTAACCTTTAATTCAATCATTTCAAGGCTAAATTTGTATCTTGCCTGGTAATCGGTTGACCTTAACCTACCAGGACTTGGTATGCTCAACACATCCAGTCATCCGTAATCTGTTAAGACTTCCCGTTGCCTCGCATCTGGTCATCCTTGACTTGTTAGAGCTTCTTCACCAAGTATTAGGTCACTTTTTGATCCACGTAGACTTTCTTCTTACCAACTTTCACGTTGGACTTCCGATCACCAAGTGTCCAGTCAACCTTTGAACCACTTGGTCTTTTCCCTTGTGAACCTTTCTATTGAAATTCCGATCACCAAATGTCCCTTGTGAACCTTTCTATTGAACATCTGATCACCAAATGTCCAATAAACTTTTGACCTACTGGGACTTTCTTCTTGCCAATATTCCCATTGGACTTCCAATCAACAAGTGTTCGGTCAATTTTTGACACACTTGGACTTTTTTATTGTGATAAGTATCTAATTCTCCGTGACCCACATAGACTTCTTTTGCCAATTTTTCGTTGGACTTTCGACATCGTCAAGTATCCAGTCATCCTTGACTTACTTGACCTCTCTCTCGTAAATTGATCAAATATCAAAACTTAAGCTTAATCAACTTGGTCAACCTGGACCTGAGATAGATTGCCCCAACAATAAGGTCAATTCTCAGCAGGTGCAAAATACCTCGTTTGATTTCTGACCCCATGCAAAGGTCATTGTGTTAAAGCAAAATACCTCCTTTGATTTCCTTGCATATATCTAGATGAGGGATCAACGATACTGTGTTACCTAAGATAAACGTTATCACTTTTGCTCCAAGAGTTTGGTTAAGCTTTTGTGTTGTTGATTTTCCTTTGTTAAGCCTCATTGTAAAATCCAACCATTGGTGTTAACCTCTTCTATCTACCGTCACAATCTTGTAAAAGGTTTTTCCATGCATCATCGACACTTTGTTCCGGTCTATATCTAATTGAGAGGGCTGACAATACTGGACTGCCTAGGAGCTGACGATATTGAACTACTTAGGATGAGCATTATCACTTTTACTTCAATAGAGTTTGATTAAGTTATTGTATTGTTGATATTCCTTTATTAAGCCTCGTTATAAAATCCAACCATTGGTATTAATCTCTTCTATCTACCACTGCCATCTTATAAAAGGTTTTTCCATCGTTGAGATTTTATTGAAGAAGAGAAAAATAGAAAATTTTCCAGCGTGATCCTCCTAAAGGATCAGATCATGAACTAGGTAAAAGAGATTATATAATATAATAATATAATAAATTTATATTATTATATTATTAGACATTTTCCTTATTAATCTGTTAATTGATAGATTCTTTATAAATCTGTTAATTAATTAGACATTTTTCTTATTAATCTGTTAATTGACAGATTCTTTATAAATCTGTTAATTAACAGTTTCGTTATTAATTTTTCATTTGACTAGGTCTCCTAAGGTCCCTATAAATTGTGTATCTCATGGACAAGTTTTTTCAATCAAGAAAGTTATTTTGTTATCTCTTTCTTTCTCTCTACCTCTCTTCTCTCTCTACTTCTTTTACTCTAATATGGTATCAGAGCCATAGCTCCTCATACCTTACGTGTCGCTATTTTTATGCAACGTCTTTCTTCTTCTTCATATGACACTTGCTATCACCAATTTTTTTTCTTTTCGTCATCCTCGTTCCTCGTTTTTATCACCCGCCAACTCATGACGGGAAAGTAGGGGAAAAGAGGAATAGTCTCCGTGCCTTTTGGCCCAAGTTACAAGACTTTTTGGTTCTTTATTATTATCTTGATGTTGAAGTTCAGAGATGTCAAATTTGTCTCCAATTTGGATACACTGGTATTCAATGTCCTAAAAGACTTGACAAAACCTTCATCGGTGGTCCTTTAGCTTTAAGAAGATGTCAAATTTGTCTCCAAATTGGATATACTGGTATTCAATGTCCTAAAAGACTCGACAGAACCTTCATCGGTGGCCCTTCAGCTTTAAGAAGATCATTAACTTCACAAGTCCGTCCTAAAGTTCTCTCATCTGTGCCTACTCATGGCAAACCTTCAAAATTTTTATCTACTGAATGGTATATTGACACTGGAGCAACTCATCATGTCACATCAGACTACAATATCTTTACAAAAGTACTACCATACATTGGTTTGGATACAGTACAAGTAGGTGATGGCTCAGGTTTGCATATTACTAATCTTGGAAACACATACATTCATTTATCTAATTGTACTTTTCACATGCGTAACATCTTTCATGTTCCATCCATTACTAAAAATTTACTCTCCGTACGTCAGTTTTCCCTTGATAACAATGTCTTTTTTGAATTTCATCATGATCATTATCTTATAAAAGATAGAGGAACAAATACTACTATATTTCTTGGAAAAATAAAAAAAATGGCCTCTACTATCTTCAAAATTCTTCAATCAAAGCTTTTATTGGTGAACGCACAAATAAACCAGCCTGGCATGCTCGACTTGGTCATCCTTCCCTTCATATTGTTCAGTCGATCATAAATAGGTATGATTTACCTACTTCCTTTACTTCATCTCCATCTCATTAATGTCAAGCATGCATGGAATCTAAAAGTCATAAGTTACCTTTTATTCCATCTGAACGCGTTTCCAATTTTCTACTTGAAATAATTCATTCGGATATTTGGGGTCCTGCACCTATCTTGTCTAACCAAGGTTTCTTATATTATGTTACCTTCATTGATCATTTTAGTAAATACACTTGGCTTTATCCTATGAAAAGAAAATCTGATTTATTTGATATATTCTGTAATTTTCAAAAACAAGTTGAACGATATTTTAATCGTAAAATATTCTCTCTTCATTCTGATTGGGGAGGAGAATATCAAGCTCTTCATCGTCATCTTGTCTCTTGTGGGATTGTTCATTGAGTCTCTTGCCCTCACACTCCAGAACAAAATGGCTCTACTGAGAGAAAACATAGACATATAGTTGAAACTGCCTTAGCTCTTCTTCATCATGCATCGGTTCCGCGTAAATTTTGGGATGAAGCTGTTTGTACTACAATATATCTCATAAATCGACTTCATACTCCATTGCTCAATCATAGGTGTCCTTTGGAAAAACTTTATAATCAAACTCCTGAATACACCTTTTTTCGAATATTTGGTTGCGCATGTTATCCATGGTTACGCCCCTATTCTAAACACAAACTTAACTCTCGTTCATTATTTTGTGTTTTCCTTGGTTATAGTAATATGCATCATGGGTATCGTTGCTTACATATACCAACTGGACGGATATATACATCACGACATGTTACTTTTGATGAATCTCTATTCCCTTTTTCGGCAACCTCTTCAATCTCTCCTCCAGATACAGGTGGTACTTTCTTGATGTTACCCAATATTATCAGAAGAGATGGCATCCTAGGTCCTGCTCCGGAGCTCCCTAATAACTCTCCTATACCATCAGAATCACCTCAAGTTACTGCTCCAATCTTAGAAGTCTCACTAGCCAACGATAATATGCTCTCTAGCCCTGGATCCTCGAATAATTCAAGTCTGGCAACAAACTCACCCGCCAACAATAATATGCTCTCTAGCCCTGGATCCTCGAATAATTCAAGTCTGGCAACAAACTCACCACACTTCCTCATCACCATCAACAAGTGATTCAGATGATAATGCTCCTCGTCGCATGCTTCCCTTGAGTGACATATATGCACGATGTCCACCAATGGCTACTCGATATCCTCTTCCTCGAGCTCTAGTGGTTTCCTCAAAAACTATTGAACCAACTTGCTTTACACAGGCAAACAAGAATCCAAATTGGCGTAATGCAATAGCTACAGAATTTGATGTACTTCTTCGCAATGGAACATAGAGCCTAGTTCCGCGCACTCCATCTATGAATGTTGTGGGCTCAAAATGGATATTCCGTCTTAAGCATCGAGCTGATGGTTCTCTTGAACGGTATAAAGCTCGCCTTGTAGCCAAAGGATTTAGTCAACAACCAGGTATTGACTTCAATGACACCTTCAGCCCAGTCATCAAAATTACATCTGTCAGATTATTGTTATCAATAGCTATTAGTTCTAATTGGTCTATCCGACAATTAGACGTTTCTAATGCATTTCTTCATGGTATTCTTGAGGAAACGATTTTTATGGAGCAACCACCTGGGTTTATTCATCCACAATTTCCATCGCATGTTTGTCATCTCAAGAAATCTTTATATGGTCTTCGGCAAGCTCCTCGTGCATGGTTTCATCGATTATCTAAATGGTTACATGCTCAAGGTTTTTCTGGATCAAAAACTGACTCCTCTCTATTCTACAGACATAATGATGAATCTATGATATTTTTTCTTATTTATGTGGATGACATTCTATTAACTGGTAATGATCAAAAGGGCATCTCAAATTTATTAAGTCTTCTCAATCAGGAATTTCCTATTCTAGATTTAGGAAATGCTCGTTTTTTCTTGGGATTGAACTTATTCCACATTATGAAGGTTATATCCTCTCTCAGAGCAAATATATTACTGGGCTTCTTCAAAGAGCTAAAATGGATGGAGCACGCCCGATCTCTACACCTATTGCTCCAAATAATGTCTCTACACCTTCTTCCTCTTCAGTGATGGCTGATCCCCAAGTTTATCGAAGTATTGTTGGATCTTTACAGTATGTTACTATTACGCACCCTGATATTACATTTGTAGTAAATCGTGCTTGTCAGTTCATGCATACTCCTACTGAAGAAAATTGGAAAGGTGTGAAGAGAATACTTTGTTATCTCAAAGGCACTATTCTACATGGTCTTCTTTTATATCGACACTCATCTCGAGATTTACATGCTTATAGCGATGCGGATTGGGCTAGTTCTCCTGAAGATAGACGATCTACTAGTGGATATACAATATTTCTTGAACGAAATCTTATTTCTTGGAATTCAAAAAAGCAACCTACGGTATCTCGTTCAAGTACTGAATCTGAATATAAAGTTATAGCCAATGCAACGTCAGAAATTATTTGGCTTCAATCCCTTCTTTCGGAACTTCATCTTGCATCAGATATTGCACCAAAAATTTGGTGTGATAATATTGGAGCAACATATCTTACATCAAATCCAGTATTTCATACTCGTACAAAACATGTTGAAATTGATTATCATTTTGTTCAAGAGCGCGTGGCAAACAATCAATTATCTATTTCTTATATCTCTGCAGAAGATCAAATTGCTGATATCTTTACAAAGCCATTATCCAAACAACGATTTAGCAAATTATCATGCAAACTCAACGTCCGAGATCGCCCGTTAAGTTTGTCGGGGGGTAAAAGAGATTATATAATATAATAATATAATAAATTTATATTATTATATTATTAGACATTTTCCTTATTAATCTGTTAATTGGTAGATTCTTTATAAATCTATTAATTAATTAGACATTTTCCTTATTAATCTGTTAATTGACAGATTCTTTATAAATCTGTTAATTAACAGTTTCGTTATTAATTTTTCATTTGACTAGGTCTCCTAAGGTCCTTATAAATTATGTATCTCATGGACAAGTTTTTACAATCAAGAAAGTTATTTTATTATCTCTTTCTTTCTCTCTACCTCTCTTCTCTCTCTACTTCTTTTACTCTAATACTAGGAGCGTACATGCTTGTCAAACCATGTCCTATCATCTGTCTCTATGGTATGTGTGTTTTATTTTATTTATTACTTTCACTACTAATATCAATGTGTTTGCTATCTTATATTGAGATCAGACAACAGAAAATTAAATTATAATTTATAGGTATAGTATTCACCCTTCCCCCCTAGAGCATCGTCTGAGTCTCCACTTTACGGAAGACTTTGTCTTCCCAACAGAGTTTGTTGCCTCCTCTTTGTGCTCCTAAATAAGCTCCTTGTTCGTGATTTGCAAAATTAAACATTAATGTTATGGGCGCTCTTAGATTTCAACATAGCGTTTATGATAAGACTTTACTTGTTCCAAAAACTTTTCAAGGAACTATTCTCCTTTTATATGTCGGCAATTTACCAAAGGGCGTATCCAACTATTCGTAATTACCGAAAGGAGTACCATGGTTTCTATTATACCAAAGGGCGCATCCCATATAGTGAAGTTACTTTTATACCCCTCCCGCCAAAGAATGACTTTATCAAACACAGTTTCGAGACAACCGAACCACTTTATCAATAAAATATTAATTTATGGTTCGGATGGGTAGCAGTCGAATTTTTCTCAGCCAATATATATATGTGAAATGATTTGCACAAATCGAATGATCACGAATGTACATATATATTGCTTCCTTGCACAACTCGATTCATCACCAAAGCACCTGAGGAAAATAGGTTGTCGAAGGAGAAAAAGGAAGCAACAAAATAGGTTGTCGAAGGAGAAAAAGGAAGCAACAGATTGGTAACTAAGAGAAATAGGAATGTACGTATGATTGTCATCTTTGATATGGTATCAGATATAGTTTTAATCAAGTTAAACTCTTTGTACTATTTTTATTTTGGAGGAGGCTTAGGGTGATATGCATTACATGATATCAGGCCCTGAGAGTGCATGATGTCATTAGATTTCAGGCAATAGGAGAGGCTGAAAAATTTTGTTTCAGGCCCTCGGAGGGACTGAAATAAAAGAAATTCAGGCCCTCCCAGGACTTGGCCTGAATTTATTTTATTTCAGGTCCAGGGAGGGGCTGAAATCAAATGATTTCAGGCCCTCCCTGGGCCTGAAATGTAATGATTCAGGCCCGGAGTGGGCCTGAAAGGAAATGATTTCAGGCCCTGCCTGGGCCTGAAATAATTTTATTTCAGGCCCGACCTGGGCTTGAAATAATTTTATTTCAGGCCCGACCTGGGCCTGAAATAAAATGATTTCAGGCCCTAGTAGGGCCTGAAATCAAATCCCTGAGCCTGAATCAAATGATTTCAGGCCCTCAGGGGCTCCTAGGGCCTTTATTATCAATTTTAAAGTTTGATAAAGTTAATTGTAATTTTTTTCAGGGATGATAATGTTGTTGACGAAATTCTCTCTGAGATATGGAATACTCTTGATGATAATGTGGCTACGGGGAAAGGATTAGAAATAACTAGTAATAATATTCCATTATCTTCCCAGTATGGTGATAATAGCATTACAAGGAATTTGGCAATTGATCTAAATGAAGAAGCAAATAATTTAGAAGATGAGGGTTTGAATTCTTCTACAAGAGTAGTTGAAATCTTTCAGCCAACCTGGAGTGGGGAGGAAGAAATTGAAATCCGGAATGCAGAAGAATTTGTACCCAGTACAAGTGTACTAGAATTCCAAGCTGATGATATGCAGATTGAGCAATATGAATTCCCCCCAGATCAGTACAGTGACCTAGAGGAGGAGTTTCCATTAGCTGAAGATCCATATATTTTGAATTCTCGATTGCTTGCTGGGCCAATTCGAGAGCTAGAGGCAAGAGATGAGCATGAATTTTTTGTGGGGCAGATATTTCCATCTAGAGAAGAATTCAAGAATGCACTTGTTAAACATGCGATGGTTAAGCATATGAGATATAACCCAGTTGACACCCGGAAAAACAGAGTTAAAGCAGTGTGTTTTAACCAACCATGTACATGGAGAGTAGTAGGAAGGGGGGAAGTAGAGTTCACTGTTACAAAATATATAAAGGAACACCAATGTCGAAGTGTTAGGGAAAGTGCTGATCATCATGCATGCTCTTCATCATTTGTTGCTTCTTTTGTTGAAGAACAATTTCTTCATAATGAACAATACAAACCAAGTATGATTATTTCAGATATTAAAGCTAGATTTGGAGTGACGATATCATACAGAAAAGCATACATAGCTAGGGAGAAAGCATTGAAAAAGGTTGTTGGAGATTATGATGAGGCATACAGAGATCTCCCACAATATCTGCGTGAGTTAAGAGCTAGAGATCCTGAAACTTATGTGGCACTATGCACGAATGGTGACAATCAGTTCCAGAGGTGTTTTTGGGCTTTTGGTGCTTGCCGAAGGGTGTTCAGGTCTTATTTGCGTAGACTTATCGGAATTGATGCGACACACCTAAGAGGAAAGTATCCAGGAGTATTGTTGATTGCAACGGCGATTGATGGTAATGACAATGTTCTCCCAGTTGCCTTTGCAATAGCTGAAGTAGAATGTGGGTCTGCTTGGGAGTGGTTTTTGGATCATACAAAGAGGTTCTTTGCTATTGATGATCACTCACTCACCATAGTATCAGATAGACATCGGGGCATTATATCAGCAGTCAGAAAAGTATTCACAAACGCGCATCATGCTTTTTGTTGCCACCACATGTCTTGTAATATGGTAACTGATACTGGAAGTAGAGCTGGTGTAGGTTTGTTTTGGGCAGCAGCACGAGCCAACACAACACTCCAATATGATATGATAATGCAGACAATGCTCGAAAAACATCCAGATGCTCATAAGTGGCTTCAGAACATTGACCCTAAAAGGTGGGCAAATGCACACTTTACTGGGAGAAGGTACAGAATGCTTACCACGAATTGTGTGAAGAGCTTGAATGCTTTGTTTAAGTCTACACGTGAGCTTCCCATAAATAGGTTAATTGATAATACAAGAAGAAAGGTAGCTCAATGGTTCTATAACCGTAGAGAGGAAGTTTCCAAATGGTATGTTGCTTTGACACCTCATGCTACAAAAGAAATGGAATCAAGGAGAGAGAAAGCTAGAGCTTATAAGGTTCACCCTAACTCTCAATCAGAAATGGAGGTAGAAACATGGGGCACTTCATACATTGTTGATTTGGAAAAAAACTTTTATCATTGTGGGGAGTTTCAAATTTCAGGACTCCCTTGCTCACATGCTATAGCTGTAATAGTTCACAGGATTATCGATACACTCCGATATTGTGAGCATTATTTTTATTCTGAAACTTGGAAGTGGGTTTACATGGATCGTATTTACCCTTGTAGAAGCAAGCAGTTTTGGCCTAGTGGAGTAAACAACATTACAGTTCGATGTCCCCGTAGCCTTGTGCAGCCTGGTAGACGAAAGAAGGCACGGATTGAGTCAAGAGACAATGGCAAGGTGAAACTTAAATACAGCCGGTGCAAACAACTTGGCCATAATAAAAGGACATGTAGAATGCCGCCAGCCCCAAGGTCTTGAGTTAATTGGTTTATGAATTGCAGAAATTTTCTGATGGAAGTGTTTATTTTGTAAGGAGGATAACTGAATGTATAGTATTCTTTAAAAAAACTAGTTGTTAATGTTGTGACTTATAGAAGTATTTCAATATTATGATACATTTTACCTTGTGTTATAAGCAGAATATATCAGAATCGAAGTCGTATCATTTGTAAACCCAAAATAATGTTATTTCAGGAACTTGAAGTCCTGTGTTTTCTGAAAATCTGTTGTTTAACCCCCTCTGATTTTTGCTTTGTTAAATGAGTGTTGTGTGCCAACTGATACTGTATCAACACAGTTTTAGATAATAATTAGGACTTTGTTTGGAGACGAAAAATAGCATATCCTAGCTAAAATACCAATAATTAGGTAAAGTCTGAGAACTGATAATGAGGTTTGAAAAATCCAAATATGCTAGGTCCATCATACAAACCTCCTGATGTGCCAAATTCTGATAATATGAGGTTTTGATGTTAATGGAATTCAATTGTGGTGTGCAATGTGTATTTAGGTACTCTCCTTCTTGTTTATCTTTTAAAAATGTGGTCACAACATGTTCATTTATTTAAAAGATTGGCGTATAAAAATTTAATCATACTGTAAATAATTTTTTGCAACCAGAGGCGTGGGCTTGAAACAATATGTTTCAGGCCCAGCTTGGGCCTGAAATGATAGCATTTCAGGCCCAGTGTGGGCCTGAAATAACTCATTTCAGGCCCAAGCTGGGCCTGAAATAACTCATTTCAGTCCCAGATAGGGCCTGAAATAATATCATTTCAGGCCCTTCTTGGGCCTGAAATACTAGCATTTCAGGCCCAGTGTGGGCCTGAAATAAATCATTTCAGGCCCCCTCTGGGCCTGAAATAATGTCATTTCAGGCCCACCGTGGGCCTGAAATCAAAATACTTCCCTAAAAAATTATTGATGTAATTGACAACAATTACAGTTTAAAGATTAGAGATTACAAAAAAACCATGGATCGAAAGAAATGCTCCATTGATTTCAATATCAATTACATACATTATAACTACAAATATACAATGTTTGTCATTACACTTACATATATGGATTGTAGCAACAAAACAAAAAATTACAGAGTTTGCTTCCAGAACTTGTCTCTCATTATTTTGTATCTCACCTGAAAACGATAAGGTTTCATTTGTTTTTGTTGGTAGAGCGTTGAAAGACCAAACTTTCAGCAAATCGCATGATGAAGAAAGCACAATCCAACCTGAAACAAGCATTATGAGTCAGTGTTGTTAGCATATAAATTCAAGCATGAAAGATTAGGTAGTGTTAAACCAAAATACAAAAAACATTAGCTTACGATCTGCTTTGGGTGGGTCCTTGTACTACAATTTGATTAAACTCTTTCCCCGATATTTCTGGCAAACCTTTATTCCAATTAAATAATATGACCAGTTCAAATTTTTGAAAAACGCCACCTACATAGAAATTACATTAGTCAAAATTCTAGCTCATCACATAGTTTTGTAAACGTTTATATATCAAATAGAAAACTTACAGTTTTTTCATATTTGGCTGTGTACCCTTCTGTGGCGCCGAGAGAATTATAATGAAGGAACTACTTTCCTCCAGGTCAATAATCAATAGTTGCCAGTGATCATCTGCATTATTAGAGGACAGAAGATATATCTAATTGGCTTATTTGTATCAGTAGCAATTGTTTGTTCAAATGCTGCAGCATGTATCACTCAAACAATTCCTATGTTTATTAAAAAGGAAGTGTTAGTTGATCAATCCTATAAAATAAACATAAACCAAGTTGCTAATTTACTTACCTCAAAACCCACCCACAGAATATGGAGGGGTGGTAAGGTGAGTTACAGGATTGGCTTCATTTACAATAATATCCAGTAAGTATTTATCAATCCCCGGAGGTGTAGTCATTCCAATCAAATATTGTAAAAAATGATTGCATATCTAATGTAAAGGTCCCATTGGACCATACTGGTTGCAATTGATACCTACATCAACATAATGTAAGCACCTTATTTAAAAGTGAATGAATAAATTTTATTAATGAATGACAATAACATCATTGTTT
>JAGFNQ010000960.1:0-23607 GCA_024364735.1 Boesenbergia rotunda | reverse complement strand
AGAGGATACTTACATCCTAGCGCTGGAAATTTCTTTAAACCGTAGGGTACCCTACACTTGGAGGGTATGTGAAGATCCTCTTTTCTTCCAACTTTTCTCTAAGAGTTCCTTGGTCTTGGTACTTGGCTTTCCTCCTTGTAGTTGTCCTAGGGTTAGAACCCTTGGATGAGGGTTTTCGAAAATGGAAGAAGAGAAGAAGGGATGGTGGTTTCGGTGGGGAAGGAAGAAGAAGAAGAGAGAAAAGGAAGTTACTTCCAACTTCCCTTATTTTACTTCTCTCATGAAAAGACATGTCTCTTCACTCTTACCACTTAACAAGCATGTTCCTTTCTCCTTCTACATGAAATATTGCTTGGTTCATTGGTTATGACATGGTGAGTGCAACTAGGAGGTCCAAGGTTCAATCCTTGCTTCCTCCACTTTGCACTTTCTTTTTTTAGCACCATTCATTTCCAAGCCCAATAAACCAAGCCCATCATGAAATTTCATAATATGAATAATATTTTATGAATTCAGAATATTTCATAATATTCCAAAAATATTATTTCATAATATTTTAGTATTCCATATTCATGAATATAATATTTCATGCTAATATTTCATGATAATAATATTTCATGATATAATATTTCATGCATTCATAACATTTCATGGCATGTGATTGCATGAAATTCATATCATTTTATTATAACCATTTTCATACATTGTCATGATTTTACATTGACAAATTTTGGGGTGTTACAATCCCCCCCTCTTATAGAAAGTTCGTCCCGAACTTTAAAATAGTTCCGGATACTTTGATCGCATCGTATCTTCCTGTTCCCAGGTGGCTTCTTCCGAACTGCTCGTTCCGCCACAGAACCTTTACTAAGGATATTTCCTTGTTCCTTAGTCTTTTAACTTCCCGATCGAGGATCTGGATCGGTCGGCGTTCGGAACTAAGACTCTCTTGTTCTTGCACTGGTGGGGGTTTCTATCATTTGACTCGCATCAGGGGTACACTTCTTGAGCATCGACACATGGAAGACGTTGTGGATAGCCGCCATTTCTGGCGGTAGCTCCAGCTCGTAGGCCACCTTGCCTACTCGTCTCAAAATCTGATAGGGTCCCACGTATCGCGGACTCAGTTTCCCCTTCTTTCCGAATCTCATCACCCCTTTCATAGGGGCTACCTTCAAGAACACCGAATCCCCAACCTCGAACTCAAGCGGTCTGCGTCGCTTATCAGCGTAGCTCTTTTGCCGACTCTGAGCAGTCTCTATCCTCTGGCGGATATTCTTTATGGCCTGAGTGGTCTCATCAATAATATCAGTCTGGAGTCCCATCTCCCTCTTTCACCACTCTCATGCCAACATAAAGGAGATCTGCATTTCTTCCGTACAGTGCTTCGTACGGTGCCATCCCCGATAGTAGCCTGATAACTGTTGTTGTAAGCAAACTCTGCCAGGCTCAGGTATCGACACCAGCTTCCCTTGAAGTCCAAGGCGCAAGCTCGCAACATATCCTCTAGTATCTGGTTTACTCGTTCAGTCTGCCCGTCAGTCTGGGGGTGAAAGGCTGTACTGAACTTCAGCTTCGTGCCAAGGGCCTTCTGCACGTGTCCCCAAAAATTAGAAGTAAATCGACCATCTCGGTCAGAGACGATGGTCTTGGGAACCCCGTGTAGTCGGACAATCTCCTTGACGTACAGTTGAGCCAACTGCTCCACTGAATAAGTCATCCTGATAGCCAGAAAATGCGCGGACTTGGTCAGCCGGTCCACAATCACCCATATACTATCATATCCATTCGTAGTCCGAGGTAGCCCGGATATGAAATCCATAGATATGTCCTCCCATTTCCACTCGGGAATAGGTAGAGGCTGCAGAACTCCCCCAGGTCTCTGGTGTTCTGCTTTGACCCTCTGGCAGGTCAAACACATGCTAATATAATGGGCTACATCTTTCTTCATGCCGGACCACCAAAATTTGCCCTTCAGATCTTGATACATCTTGGTAGACCCAGGATGCATCGCATAAGGTGTTCCGTGAGCTTCCTCGAGTATCCTCATCCGTAAGTCGGAGTCGTCGGGAACGCATAATCGATCCCGGAGATATAAAACTCCGCTCTCGGAAATCCGGAATCCCTCGTCCTTGCCTTCGAGAACCTCCTGCCTGATTCTCCGAAGACTCGGATCAAGATTCTGCTTCTCCAGAATACCATCAAATAATGTCGGCGCAATCTGTAGAGTAGAAAGCCGTCCCGATATTATCTCGATTCCGAAATCCATAATCTCTTTCCCTAAGGATCGTGACAAAGCTGATAAAGACAACAATGCAGCACAAGATTTTCTACTGAGAGCATCTGCTACCTTGTTGGCTTTTCCTGGATGGTACAAGATCTCACAGTCGTAGTCCTTGACCAACTCGAGCCATCGGCGTTGTCGCATATTCAGGTCTTTCTGGGTGAAGAAATACTGCAGACTCTGGTGATCAGTAAAGACCTTGCACTGAGTGCCATATAAATAATGCCTCCATGTTTTCAGCGCAAAGACCACCGCTGCTAATTCCAAATCATGGGTAGGATAATTCTTTACATGTTCCTTCAGTTGCCTAGAGGCATAGGCAATTACCCTCCCATTTTGCATAAGTACAGCTCCGAGTCCAAGTTTGGATGCGTCGCTGTACATATCGAAACCCGTATCATTTTCCGGAAGAGTCAATATAGGAGCGCTAGTCAGTCTCCTTTTCAGTTCAGAGAAACTCTTCTCACATTCCTCGGTCCAGGTATATTTCTTATCTTTCTTTGTAAGAGCTGTCATAGGGGCTGCAATCCGAGAGAAATTCTCTACGAATTTTCTGTAGTAACCTGCTAACCCCAGAAAACTTCTGACCTCACTGGCATTCTTGGGTCTAGACCAGTTACTTACGGCCTCAATTTTAATTGGGTCGACCATCACTCCGTCCTTGGAGATAATATGTCCCAAGAATGACACTTGATTCAGCCAGAACTCACATTTAGAAAATTTAGCATACAGTTGTTCTTTCTGAAGAATCTGTAATACTAAACGCAGGTGCTCTGCATGCTCTTCGGAAGTCCTCGAATAAATAAGGATGTCGTCGATGAAGACGATCACAAATCTGTCGAGAAATGCCGAGAAAATCTGATTCATAAGATCCATGAATATTGCCGGAGCATTAGTGACTCCAAACGGCATCACTACGAACTCATAATGTCCGTATCTCGTCCGGAAAGCAGTTTTGGGTATGTCCTCATTTTTCACCCGGACTTGATGATAACCAGACCTCAGATCGATCTTAGAGAAGACCGTAGCTCCCTTTAACTGATCGAACAGATCATCTATCCTAGGTAGAGGGTACCTGTTCTTTATGGTCACATTGTTTAATGCCCGATAGTCGATACACATACGCATCGACCCATCCTTCTTCTTCACGAACAGTACGGGAGCTCCCCAGGGGGAATGACTAGGGCGAATAAGTCCCTTGTCAAGAAGCTCTTGTAGCTGTCCTTGCAATTCCTTCAATTCAGTCGGCGCCATTCGGTATGGTGCTTTCGAGATGGGGTTAGTACCAGGAATCAAATCAATGGCAAATTCAACATCTCTTTCAGGTGCTAACCCAGGTAAGTCGTCGGGAAATACCTCTGGATAGTTGCATACGACTTCGACGTCTTCTAGCTTCGGGTCCTCTCTAGGATGAGTATCAACCACATGAGCTAGAAATCCAGAACATCCGTTCTCTAACATTTTCCTTGCCTTCAGAGCCGATAAGAATTTGCCAGTCTTCTTCTTCGGCTCGCCGATAAATTCAAAGAGAATCCCCGTCTCGGGTCGGAAGATAACCCTTCGTTTACGGCACTCGATAGAAGCGCCGTATTTATTCAAGAAATCCATGCCCAATATCAGATCATAATCAGCCATATCAAGCACTATCAGATCGCAGTAGAGTTCCCTATCTGCGATGCTGATCGGTGCGGCCCGCAGCATTTGGGTAGAGGGCATCACCTCTCCCGAGGGCAATGTAGTTAGAAACTTGCAATCTAGTTCTTGCAGTGGCATCTCATATCTCGTGGCATATAGCATAGAAATAAAGGAATGCGTTGCTCCAGTGTCAAATAATGCAGTAGCAGGATGACTGTAAATAATTATCTGACCTGTGACAACGGTAGAGGCAGTCGCCACGTCTTCCTTTGTAAGCGAGAAAACCCGGGCGTCTGTTGTAGCGGGCGGGGCTTCTAATAGCCCCTGATAAATAGGAGTACCATCAATCGTAGCCTGCATATGGTGAAGCTGGGGAGGGGCACCTTTGTGCTGAATATACTGCTGCTGAGGTGCCTTAGCGGCAGTAGGACACTCTCTGGCAAAGTGTCCTTCCTTCCCGCAAGTATAACATCTCTTGGCATCCCAATAGCATGCCCCAAGGTGCATCTTCCCACAGGTGGCACAAGGAGGGTGCTTAGGCTTCTTGCCTTTCTGATCACCATTAGACTTGTTCCATGGCCTTCTTTTCCCGTTGTGGTTCTTCTTCCAGTGGGGGTTGGTGTTCTGAGTCTTTTGATTTCCTGACTGACTCTGATTCTGTGTACTGACTGGGGCCTGCTTTTGCTGGCTGATATTCTTCAGATAGTGCTCAGCATTCAAGGCACCACTGACTAGCTCTTCTGCAGTCTGTGGCCTATGGACGCCACCAGCTACACTCAGAGCAATGTCAGGCCTAAGCATTCTTAGCATTAATCTGACCCTTTCCCTTTCAGTACTAACCAACTCAGGACACAATCGTGCCAGTCGGTTAAATTTCTGGACGGCCTCATTGACAGAGAGATTCCCCTGTCGGAATTCGGTGAACTCATCGAAATGTCTGTTGGTCACCCTCATATGAAAGAACTCCTCCAGAAATTCAGACTCAAAATCCTTCCATTTCATCTGGTCCACTGGTCTTCTGGCCTTCACCCGTTCCCACCACATCCGAGCATCGCCGGAGAGGCAAAACGAGACACACTTGACCTTCTCGTGTTCCGGCCAGTCAAGAAGTTCTACAGTGCTTTCCACTGTTTTGAGCCAGGACTGGGCGTCCCACGGCTCGCAGGCACCGGAGAACTTATCCGGCTTCAGTCACTGCCACTGTATCAAATAGGCTTCCTGTCGGACTGCTCTGGTCGTAGTGTCCGAGGGCGCCTGTGCAGTCGGAGGCTCAGTGGTTACGGCGTTCTGACTTCCCGCAGGAGTGGCAGTGTTAATCTGCTGGGTCATCAGAGTGGTTATCATCTGCTGCTGCTCAGTGACCTGACGCTGCAGCTCAGTGATCACCTGCATCAGATCAGGTGGGGGTGCTGTCTCGTTACCCCTAGTTCTACGCCCTCTAGTCATATCTATTAACAGTAAATAGATAGATATAAGCCTTAACACCACTTTGTTAGGCAAGCATCAATCATCTCATATAGTAGTACTGTACATGAAATAAATAAAGCGAGTTTAGGATTTCTTACTTGGAAGCGGCAGAAGGAAGCTTGATGTGTGTGTGATGGAGGGGAAATCTGCTCTGATACCAACTTGTAACGCCCGACCTTATATCTACCCTAAAGGCGGGGTTACGGGTCCATACATTCATATCATATTATCAAGTTAAGCATGTATATCCAAACAAAACAATTACAATACATGAACTAGTAATAAGCATGCTTATCGAAGACTAATTTACCAAGCATGGGTTTTCTTTTCTTTTATATCTACATGCATCTACAACCTAATAGGAAGATCATGTAACACACTAAAGCATGGAATAAACATGGTTTGAACAAGATACAACATAGGAATATAGCAAGAGTTATCTAGTCTTAGATACATGCAAAGGAAGCATTCATAAGAAACAGAAAATAGCAATTATCTAACATTTTACTTAGCATGCATACTACAAAGTTTAGACATTAATGATAGTGTTATCTAGCATGACATGGGTTCCATATCCCTAACTTAATCACAGTAGAGTAGTCATGATTACACATTCAGAGTATAGCAATACAATTGTAACGCCCTACCTTATATCTACCCTAAAGGCGGGGTTACGGGTCCATACATTCATATCATCCAGTCATGTTAAACATGTATATCCAACCAAACAGTTACAATACATGAACTAGTAATAAGCATGCTTATTGAAAACTAAATTACCAAGCAAGGTTTTTTTTTCCATTTCATTTATATCTTCATGCATCTACAACCTAATATGGAAATCATTTAACACACTAAAGCAGAAAATCTCAAATAAGCATATAGCAAGAGTTATCTAGTCTTAGACACATGCAAAAGAAGCATATACAAAAGAAGCATTTATAGGCAACCGAAAGTATTAACATCTAGCATTTTACTGGCATGCATACTATAGGAATTAGACATTAACAATAGTATTATCTAACAGTAGAGTAGTCACAGTCATCATATATTCAGAGTAAAGTAATACAATTTCAATCGTAATTATGGGAAGCAGTTTAGATTCTAGATAAACTAAGGTAGATAGAATCTTTCATCCTTTCCCGAGCCATCACCACACACATCCTCCAATCTTCCCTCTGCCTCTTCCTTTAGTTCGAGTGTTTCTTACCGCTATCTGCAGCATAAGAAAAATAACAGGAACTAGTAAGCAAAACATGCTTAGTAAGAATCCGGGCCTACTCGCAAAATCCATATCAATACATCATATCATGTACACAATAATCAGAAAGAATTATCAGCATCATAAGCATCTCATCAAAGCATCATAAATATCACATCAATTTATCTCTAAGTACTTTACGGAACAAAATCACATGATGAGAAAATATGTTTTTCAAAACAGTTCCATAACGGTAAGTACTTCAAAATAACATATCATCATCCAGGGCCCAGTTGTCGTACCACATCATCATGCGCGTTCCCTAATAAATTGGGGTAGCGAGCCACCAATCTAATTAGAGCAGGACCCTTCCGTCCTACCAATGCCATGACCTTAACATGCTCATTGGATTTGTTTAACGACCCCCTTCCGAGTCGGGTAGACAACCTTTCAAAGTAAAGTAATTTATCATGCAATTACTCATATAAGTATATGCCTAAAGGTACTCTTAATCACTTCTCAAAGGGACACACCACACATTCGGGTGCTCTTGATCCCCTAGGGACACACCACGCATTCGGGTGCTCTTGATCCCAGTTTCAATAGAGTATCTCCTTTTAGGCATATTATCAATCACATCTCAATCACATCATATTCATGTCATAAGAGTGCCCCATGGGCTATAAGGCATGCTTTTATACCTAACAAGATAGGTCACATAATTTATACACATATCACATATGTAATAGCATGCTTCATGGTCTCATTAGGTACTTCCCAACCCTAGAACTAGGGTTGGCCGAAACATACAAGTAAGGGAATTTGGTTTTCCAAGCAAGCATTCATTCAAGCATTTCTACACACACCTCAAGTACCTTTCATGTTAACAATTGAAACATGGTTTATATCTCATATTGGGATTAGCATTCACTAACCCTAATTTGCAAGGGGTGGCCGAATGACAAGGTGGGGTTTCTAGGGTTTTTGGACAAGTCATCATTCACAAAACAACACACATATATATATACAACATTTTATCTACCATTCTAATCATGGGAACATAATAGGATATCAATCATCACAAAAACTCTAGCCATTCTTCTCTTGGCCGAAACCTACACATGGGGTAACCCTAGAATTTTGTACATAACACCATTAAGAAAACCCATACACATTTACATTAAGTTTTAAGGTATGTATTCTTATAACCAAAGGGACCAAGGCCTCCCTCCAAGGGGGTGGCCGAAAGTCTCCCAAGGGGAAACCCTAGTGTTTTGTTCTCCCAAAAATTTAGGAACAACACATAAGTGTATAGAATCCCTAGGGCACTAACATGTATCAAGATTTAATCAAAACAAACTTCTCTTGGACCTCCAACCATGGGTGGCCGAAACCTTGTGGACACCAAACCCTAGTTTTTGTCTTCTCAAAAATTTGGAAAACAACATACATCTATACCCTAAGTTCTTAGGGATATCCTCATGTATCAAGGAAAGACCAAAGCCCATTTCATGGTGGTGGCCGAATGGTTACAAGGGAAGAAGGCTCCCTTTTTAACAACAACAACAAGAAAACATACTAATCAAACGAAAGCGATTACACTGCAGGCGAGAGGATACTTACATCCTAGCGCTGGAAATTTACTCTTCTCTTTAAATTGTAGGGTACCCTACACTTGTAGGGTATACAAAAATCTTTTCTTCCAAATCTTCTTTCTAAGATTCCTTGGTCTTGATAGATGACAAGATCACTTGGATTCCTCCCTCTTGAATTTGCCCTAGGGTTAGAACCCTTGCCTAAGGTTTTCGAAAATTGGAAGAAGGAAGAAGAGAGGTTTCGGTTTTGGAAGATGAAGAGGAAGAAGAAAAGGAAAGAAGGAAGTTGCTCCAACTTCCACCTATTTATACTTTTCTCATGAAAAGACATGTCTCTTCACTCTTACCCACTTAACAAGCATGTTCCTTTCTCCTTCTTCATGAAATATTGCTTGGTTCATTGGTTATGACATGGTGAGTGCAACTAGGAGGTCCAAGGTTCAATCCTTGCTTCCTCCACTTTGCACTTTCTTTTTTAGCACCATTCATTTCCAAGCCCAATAAACCAAGCTCATCATGAAATTCATAATATGAATAATATTTTATGAATTCAGAATATTTCATAATATCCCAAAAATATTATTTCATAATATTTTTAATATTCCATATTCATAAATATAATATTTCATGCTAACATTTCATGATAATAATATTTCATGAATATAATATTTCATGCATATAATATTTCATGCCTTCCTAACATTTTATAGCATGTGATTACATGAAATTCATATCATTTCATTATAATCATTTTCATACATTGTCATGAATTTTACATTGCCAAATTCGGGGTGTTACAATCCTCCCTCTCTTATAGAAAGTTCGTCCCGAACTTTAAACAATTCCCCAGGTATTCAAATTGTAAAAATTGGGGTGTTACAACAATTTCAATCTTTCATAGGAAGCAGTTAGATTCTAGACAAACTAAGGTAGATAGAATCTTTCATCCTTTCCCGAGTCATCACCACACACATCCTCCAACCTTCCCTCTGCCTCTTCCTTTAGTTCGAGTATTTCTTACCGCTATCTGCAGCATAAGAAAAATAACAGGAACTAGTAAGCAAAACATGCTTAGTAAGAATCCGGGCCTACTCGCAAAATCCATATCAATACATCATATCATGTACACAATTATCAGATAAAATTATCAGCATCATAAGCATCTCATCAAAGCATCATAAACATCACATCAATTTATCTCTAAGTACTTTACGGAACAAGATCACATGATGAGAAATGTTTTTCAAAAAGGTTCCATAATGGTAAGTACTTCAAAATATCATATCATCATCCAGGGCCCAGTTGTCGTACCACATCATGCGCGTTCCCTAATAAATTGGGGTAGCGAGCCACCAATCTAATTAGAGCAGGACCCTTCCGTCCTACCAATGCCATGACCTTAACATGCTCATTGGATTTGTTTAACGACCCCCTTCCGAGTCGGGTAGACAACTTTCCAAAGTAAAGTAATTTATCATGCAATTACTCATATATGTATATGCCTAAAGGTACTCTTAATCACTTCTCAAAGGGACACACCACACATTCGGGTGCTCTTGATCCCCTAGGGACACACCACGCATTCGGGTGCTCTTGATCCCAGTTTCAATAGAGTATCCTTTTTAAGCATATTATCAACCACATCATGTTCATATCATAAGAGTGCCCCATGGGCTATAAGGCATGCTTTTATACCTAACAAGATAGGTCACATAAATTATACACACATCTCATATGTAGTAGCATGCTTCATGTTAACAATTGACCATGGTTTATACTTCAAAGTGAGGTTAGATTCCACTAACCCTAACTTACAAGGGTGGCCGAATGGTGTAACATGGCTAGGCTAGGTTTTTGACATCCAACCTTCACACAAACATTCACACAAACATGTTATCTACACCACTAATCATGGGAACATAATAGGATATCAAGCAACACAAAACTCTAGCCATTCTTCTCTTGGACGAAACCTTGTAGGGTACCAAACCCTAGTTTTTGTCCTTCCAAAAATTTGGAAATATCGCATATGAGTATAAAGTCCCTAGGGGTACTAGTATATATCAAAGCTTGATCAAAGACCCCCTTCTTGGACCTCCAAGCATAGGTGGCCGAAACTCATTAAAGGACAAAACCCTAGGTTTTGTTCTTGACACCATGAAGAAAATCCATCTACATGTATACCCTAAATCTTAAGGTCTTCCCATGCATCAAAGTTGGATCAAAAACCTTCTCTTGGACCCCTTACAAGAGTTGGCCGAAACTTCCACTAGGGAAGTTCTTGTAAATTTTCAAAAGGATGAAACAAACATACATTCAATAACCATTATGCCACAGGCGAGAGGATACTTACATCCTAGCGCTGGAAATTTCTTTAAACCGTAGGGTACCCTACACTTGGAGGGTATGTGAAGATCCTCTTTTCTTCCAACTTTTCTCTAAGAGTTCCTTGGTCTTGGTACTTGGCTTTCCTCCTTGTAGTTGCCCTAGGGTTAGAACCCTTGGGTGAGGGTTTTCGAAAATGGAAGAAGAGAAGAAGGGGATGGTGGTTTCGGTGGGGGAAGGAAGAAGAAGAAGAGAAGAAAAGGAAGTTACTTCCAACTTCCCTTATTTATACTTCTCTTATGAAAAGACATGTCTCTTCACTCTTACCCACTTAACAAGCATGTTCCTTACTCCTTCTACATGAATTATTGCTTGGTTCATTGGTTATGACATGGTGAGTGCAACTAGGAGGTCCAAGGTTCAATCCTTGCTTCCTCCACTTTGCACTTTCTTTTTTAGCACCATTCATTTCCAAGCCCAATAAACCAAGCCCATCATGAAATTTCATAATATGAATAATATTTTATGAATTCAGAATATTTCATAATATTCTAAAAATATTATTTCATAATATTTTTAGTATTCCATATTCATGAATATAATATTTCATGCTAATATTTCATGATAATAATATTTCATGAATATAATATTTCATGCATTCATAACATTTCATGGCATGTGATTGCATGAAATTCATATCATTTTATTATAACCATTTTCATACATTGTCATGATTTTACATTGACAAATTTGGGGTGTTACATAGATGCAACCGCAATAGCAACTAACTCACTTTAATTTACTAAGCTTTAATAATGTTTCTGCAATCTCCGCATCTTTATTCTTCTTAAAAAATGCCTTGGCTTTCTTCAAGATGTTGCTTTTGACCTTTTGGAGTTCTTTCCCTTTAGCAACTTGTTGATCAGATAAATTTGTTTGAGTAGAGGTTGCAGATTGAGTTGTTTGCGATGTAGATTGTGGCATTGATTGGGCAGGAGCCTCCTCATCTTCAGCTTCATCCTCTCCCTCATCCTCGTCCTCATCCTGAACAATTTCTTTTTCTTTGCCTTTGTCCTCGTTGGGTGGTCTTACCTGAGTTAATTTTATTTTTTTTGGAAGTGGCTGAGGGTCATCTGAGCCTTTGCTTTCTAATTGTATACTCAGTTGTCGGATTGTCTCGTCAAGCTTATCTTTGATTATATCTTGATCAACTATCATTCTTTTCAACTGATCATCTTTCTCCTTAAGCTGGGAATCCTTATCAGCAATTATTGTCTCCTTCTGAGCAATTATTTCATCTTTTTCTTTGACCAGGGAATCCTTTTCAGCAAGTAGTCTATGGCTCTGAGCATTTATTTGATCCTTGTCCCTGAGGGCTGTTGCCAACTCAATTTTTACATCCTCCAAACTTTTAAGAGCTACATTTAATTGTTGCTGTAAGGTATCAATATGTTCTTACTTTTGTATACATTCATTGCAGCTTTCCTTCTCTAAGGCCTGTAGTCTATCTTCTGCAGCCTGGCTTCCTTCGGTTGCCTGCTTTAATACCTCACTGTGTACCTCAAGTGGTTCAGTTGGAGGAGAGTAGTGAGGTACTAAATCCAGTTCTATATCAAATGGGATTAAATCAACCAGAATTAAATTTGTTGGCACACGGTCGATCATCCTTTTGATACTCTCTACATGAGCCTTAGGCCAATTCCACCGAAGAATTCTTGGCAATCTATGAGGATGATGAGGAGCAGCAATACTAATATGTTCAGTAACCCAAACCTGCAACATGATTATATTCAGTAATTAGTATCCATCATATCATATATTAGCAGGCAGATGCACTCTAACTTACAACCAAAATATTTGGAAATCCCTTGAGCAAGGGAGCCTTGGCCGGTTGGCTTGTATCACCTACATGTGTTGTACGCCTCAATGTGACCTCCTTTCCAATGGCTTCCAACTGAGGAGCCATGAAATTGTACAGAGCATTGCACCAATTATAGTTTGGTAGATTGTCAAAATCATCAACGCAATCAATGAGTGACATTGCTGGAATGGGAAGTGTGCTGCTTGTACCACAAAAAAGAACTGTGGAAAAAAAATACAGTATATACATCTGACAGTACAGCTTGTCATTGGATGTAGACTTCGTTATCAGTTTCTCCAAATGCTTTGCAGAACAACTGGAATCTTCAAAATATTCCTTGTACAGTGGGCTAGAGGCCTCATTGAAATCAAGTTGGATTACCTCTCCATTGTCAGGTAGCCCTAGAATAAGTGATAGGTCAACCTTTGTGAAATTGAGTTTTTTCCCATGGAACACAAAGCTCTTTTCTTCTTCATCCCAATTATCAAACATATTTTGAACCTGAGGTCTTACACAAGAACTAGTGGGGAGGTCGAGGACCCATGAAAAGGGTGTTTGTCGAAGCAATTGTTCTTGTGCTGGTGTGGGTGGAACAGAATCTATAAAATTTTGGAAATGGCAAAGGCTACTTTTCCAGTTCATTCGTTTAGTTCGATCTCTATTGGCAAAACTCATATACTGGTTTGGCAATTTGATTTTTCATTGTGGTTGTTGTTTTTTCCCATGACTTCTCCCAGGACCTTGATGTTTCTTTGAATTTTTAGCAGCAGCTTCCTTTGAAGATGATCTTTTCGGAGCCATCCCGAACTTAGGAACCATCAAACAAAAATTATGCGAAACTGATGCAAAAATGACACTTAGATTTCGTTCATCAAGGGTATCCTCACATTCGGTCATTGAGTGGCAACAATCGGTAACCCTAGGTCAGAAGCAAAAACTACACTGAAATGAAAAAAACAAAAAATTTTGTTACGTACCTTTCGACTAGTCCGATGAAGAGGATGTCGGCCACCACAACTCCAATGGAGGTAAGCACGCTAACTTCAAAGCTATAGGCAACAAATCACGATCTACGAGACGATTGCTTACCACTAGGGACCCAAGGACCCTATATAGCTCACTAACTGCTGGGCCTGATAATAGAGGATTTCAGGCCCTAAACGGTAACTTTTTTTTACAGTTATTTTACAAATAACTTAGGTATATTTTTTGTATTTCAAATATATAACACATATCAAAATTAAAAGGAAATTTTTAATTCTCAAATATTTATCTGATTTTCCACAAATCAACCTGAAAATTAGAGGGATTAGAGGAATTTGTTTTTTATCAAATATTTTAGGCCCTCGGATGATTTTCACAAATTTACCGAGGACCTGAAATATCTTTATTTCAGGCCCACGTCGGGCCTGAAATAACTTTATTTCAGGCCCAAGGTGGGCCTGAATAAAGTTATTTCAGGCCCAACGTGGGCCTGAAATACATTTATTTCAGGCCCACGGTGGGCCTGAAAGAAGACAATTCAGGCCCAGCGTGGGCCTGAAATAAAAATATTATTTGAGGACCACCCTTAACCATATAATATTTTGACTTCATCCCCCAAGTTGGATTACATATTTTATCCCTAAACCCTAAAATACTCTCTCCAAACCTCACCCCTAACTACTGATAATGGTTTTGTAGAAATCCAGATATGGGAGGTCGACAAAACACACTGATGGAACTAAACTACACCTATAGCTTTGGACAAAATTATAATTTGAGGTTTAGGACACCTAAAATACTTTCTCCAACCTCAACCCTAACTACTGATAATGGTTTTTCAGAAATCCAGATATGGGAGGTCCATCAATGGGGTTATAGCAAAACCCACTGATGGAACTAAACTACACCTATAGGTTTGGAAAAAATATAAATTTGAGGTTATGGACACCTAAAATACTTTCTCCAACCTCATCCCTAACTATTGATAATGGTTTTTCAGAAATCCAGATATGGGAGGTCCATCAGTGGGTTTTGAGCAAAACCCACTGATGGAACTAAACTACACCTATAGGTTTGGAAAAAAATAGAAATTTGAGGTTATGGACACCTAAAATACTTTCTCCAACCTCATCCCTAACTGTTGATAATAGTTTTTCAGAAATCCAGATATGGGAGGTCCATCAGTGGGTTTTGAGCAAAACCCACTGATGGAACTAAACTACACCTATAGCTTAGGAAAAAATATAAATTTGAGGTTATGGACACCTAAAATACTTTCTCCAACCTCATCCCTAACTATTGATAATGGTTTTTCAGAAATCCAGATATGGGAGGTCCTTCAGTGGGTTTTGAGCAAAACCCACTGATGGAACTAAACTACACCTATAGGTTTGGAAAAATTATATATTTTAGGTTATGGACACCTAAAATACTTTCTCCAACCTCATCCCCAACTGTTGATAATAGTTTTTCAGAAATCCAGATATGGGAGGTCCATCAGTGGGTTTTGAGCAAAACCCACTGATGGAACTAAACTACACCTATAGGTTTGGAAAAATTATATATTTTAGGTTATGGACACCTAAAATACTTTCTCCAACCTCATCCCTAACTGTTGATAATAGTTTTTCAGAAATCCAGATATGGGAGGTCCATCAGTGGGTTTTGAGCAAAACCCACTGATGGAACTAAACTACACCTATAGCTTTGGAAAAAATATAAATTTGAGGTTATGGACACCTAAAATACTTTCTCCAACCTCATCCCTAACTGTTGATAATGGTTTTTCAGAAATCCAGATATGGGAGGTCCATCAGTGGGTTTTGAGCAAAACCCACTGATGGAACTAAACTACACCTATAGCTTTGGAAAAATTATATATTTTAGGTTATGGACACCTAAAATACATTCTCCAACCTCATCCCTAACTGTTGATAATAGTTTTTCAGAAATCCAGATATGGGAGGTCCATTAGTGGGTTTTGCTCAAAACCCACTGATGGACATCCCATATCTGGATTTCTGAAAATCCATTATCAGTAGTTAGGGTTGACGTGCTAGAAACTATTTTAGGTCTCAGAAACCTCAAATTATAAATTTGTCAAAAGCTATAGGGCTAGTTTAGTTCCATCAGTGGGTTTTGAGCAAAACCCACTGATGGACCTCCCATATCTTGATTTGTGAAAAAGCATTTTCAACAGTTAGGGATGAGGTTGGAGAAAGTATTTTAGGTGTCCTAAACCTCAAATTATAATTTTCTCCCAAACTATAGGTGTAGTTTAGTTCCATCAGTGGGTTTTGAGCAAAACCCACTGATGGACCTCCCATATCTGGATTTCTGAAAATCCATTATCAGTAGTTAGGGTTCAGGTTCTAGAAAGTATTTTAGGTGTCAGTAACCTCAAATTATAATTTTTTCCAAAGCTATAGGGCTAGTTTAGTTCCATCAGTGGGTTTTGGGCAAAACCCACTGATGGACCTCCCATATCTTGTTTTGTGAAAAAACATTATCAACAGTTAGGGATGAGGTTGGAGAAAGTATTTTAGGTGTCCTAAACCTTAAATTATAATTTTTTCCAAACCTATAGGTGTAGTTTAGTTCCATCAGTGGGTTTTGAGCAAAACCCACTGATGGACCTCCCATATCTGGATTTCTGAAAATCCATTATCAGTAGTTAGGGTTGAGGCTCTAGAAAGTAGTTTAGGTGTCAGAAACATCAAATTATAATTTTTTCCAAACCTATAGGTGTAGTTTAGTTCAATCTGTGCGTTTTGAGCAAAACCCACTGATGGACCTCCCATATCTGGATTCCTGAAAATCCATTATCAGTAGTTAGGGTTGAGGTTCTAGAAAGTATTTTAGGTGTCGGAAACCTCAAATTATAATTTTTTCCAAACCTATAGGTGTAGTTTAGTTCCATCAGTGGGTTTTGAGCAAAACCCACTGATGGACCTCCCATATCTTGATTTGTGAAAAAGCATTTTCAACAGTTAGGGATGAGGTTGGAGAAAGTATTTTAGGTGTCCTAAACCTCAAATTATAATTTTCTCCCAAACTATAGGTGTAGTTTAGTTCCATCAGTGGGTTTTGAGCAAAACCCACTGATGGACCTCCCATATATGGATTTCTGAAAAATCATTATCAGTAGTTAGGGTTCAGGTTGGAGAATGTAGATTAGGTGTCCGAAACCTCAAATTATAATTTTGTTCAAAGTTATAGGTCTAGTTTAGTTCCATCAGTGGGTTTTGCTGACCTCCCATATTTGGATTTCTAGAAAACCATTATCAGTAGTTAGGGATGAGGTTTAGAGAAAGTATTTTAGGCTTTAGGGATAAAATATGTAATCCAACTTGGGGGAAGAGGTCAAAATATTATATGGTTAAGGGTGGTCCTCAAATAATATTTAATTCAGGCCCACTGTAGCCCTGAAATTTTTTTATTTCAGGTCCACGGTGGGCCTGAAATAAATGTATTTCAGGCCCACTATGGGCCTGAAATATCTTTATTTCAGGCCCACCATGGGCCTGAAATAAAGTTATTTCAGGCCCAACGTGGGCCTGAAATAAAGATATTTCAGGCCCGAGGTGGGCCTGAAATAAAGCTATAGGTTGGAGAAAGTAGGGATGAGGTTGGAGAAAGTATTTTAGGTTGGAGAAAGTATTATCAACAGTTAGGGATGAGGTTGGAGAAAGTATTTTAGGTGTCGGAAACCTCAAATTATAATTTTTTCCAAACCTATAGGTGTAGTTTAGTTCCATCAGTGGGTTTTGAGCAAAACCCACTGATGGACCTCCCATATCTGGATTTCTGAAAATCCATTATCAGTAGTTAGGGTTCAGGTTCTAGAAAGTATTTTAGGTGTCAGTAACCTCAAATTATAAATTTTTCCAAAGCTATAGGGCTAGTTTAGTTCCATCAGTGGGTTTTGAGCAAAACCCACTGATGGACCTCCCATATCTTGATTTGTGAAAAAACATTATCAACAGTTAGGGATGAGGTTGGAGAAAGTATTTTAGGTGTCCTAAACCTCAAATTATAATTTTCTCCAAAACTATAGGTGTAGTTTAGTTCCATCAGTGGGTTTTGAGCAAAACCCACTGATGGACCTCCCATATATGGATTTCTGAAAAACCATTATCAGTAGTTAGGGTTCAGGTTGGAGAATGTAGATTAGGTGTCCGAAACCTCAAATTATAATTTTGTTCAAAGTTATAGGTCTAGTTTAGTTCCATCAGTGGGTTTTGCTGACCTCCCATATTTGGATTTCTACAAAACCATTATCAGTAGTTAGGGGTGAGGTTTGGAGAAAGTATTTTAGGCTTTAGGGATAAAATATGTAATCCAACTTGGGGGAAGAGGTCAAAATATTATATGGTTAAGTGTGGTCCTTAAATAATATTTAATTCAGGTCCACGGTGGGCCTGAAATAAATGTATTTCAGGCCCACTATGGGCCTGAAATATCTTTATTTCAGGCCTGAAATAAAGTTATTTCAGGCCCAACGTGGGCCTGAAATAAAGCTATAGGTTGGAGAAAGTAGGGATGAGGTTGGAGAAAGTATTTTAGGTTGGAGAAAGTATTATCAACAGTTAGGGATGAGGTTGGAGAAAGTATTTTAGATGTCGATAACCTCAAATTTATATTTTCTCCAAAGCGATAGGTGTAGTTTAGTTCCATCAGTGGGTTTTGAGCAAAACCCACTGATGGACCTCCCATATCTGGATTTCTGAAAATCCATTATCAGTAGTTAGGGTTCAGGTTCTAGAAAGTAGTTTAGGTGTCAGACACATCAAATTATAATTTTTTCCAAACCTATAGGTGTAGTTTAGTTCAATCTGTGGGTTTTGAGCAAAACCCACTGATGGACCTCCCATATCTGGATTCCTGAAAATCCATTATCAGTAGTTAGGGTTGAGGTTCTAGAAAGTATTTTAGGTGTCGGAAACCTCAAATTATAATTTTTTCCAAACCTATAGGTGTAGTTTAGTTCCATTAGTGGGTTTTGAGCAAAACCCACTGATGGACCTCCCATATCTGGATTTCTGAAAATCCATTATCAGTAGTTAGGGTTCAGGTTCTAGAAAGTATTTTAGGTGTCAGTAACCTCAAATTATAAATTTTTCCAAAGCTATAGGGCTAGTTTAGTTCCGTCAGTGGGTTTTGAGCAAAACCCACTGATGGACCTCCCATATCTTGATTTGTGAAAAAGCATTTTCAACAGTTAGGGATGAGGTTGGAGAAAGTATTTTAGGTGTCCTAAACCTCAAATTATAATTTTTTCCAAACCTATAGGTGTAGTTTAGTTCCATCAGTGGGTTTTGAGCAAAACCCACTGATGGACCTCCCATATCTGGATTTCTGAAAATCCATTATCAGTAGTTAGGGTTCAGGTTCTAGAAAGTAGTTTAGGTGTCAGAAACATCAAATTATAATTTTTTCCAAACCTATAGGTGTAGTTTAGTTCAATCTGTGGGTTTTGAGCAAAACCCACTGATGGACCTCCCATATCTGGATTCCTGAAAATCCATTATCAGTAGTTAGGGTTGAGGTTCTAGAAAGTATTTTAGGTGTCGGAAACCTCAAATTATAATTTTTTCCAAACCTATAGGTGTAGTTTAGTTCCATCAGTGGGTTTTGAGCAAAACCCACTGATGGACCTCCCACATCTGGATTTCTGAAAAACCATTATCAGTAGTTAGGGTTGAGGTTGGAGAAAGTATTTTAGGTGTCCTAAACCTCAAATGATAATTTTTTTCAAAGCTATAGGTCTAGTTTATTTCCATCAGTGGGTTTTGCTGAAAACCCACAAATGGACCTCCGATATCTGGATTTCTACAAAACCATTATCAGTATTTAGGGGTGAGGTTGGAGAGAGTATTTTAGGGTTTAGGGATAAAATATGTAATCCAACTTGGGGGATGAAGTCAAAATATTATATGGTTAAGGGTGGTCCTCAAATAATATTTTTATTTCAGGCCCACGCTGGGCCTGAATTGTCTTCTTTCAGGCCCACCGTGGGCCTGAAATAAATGTATTTCAGGCCCACGTTGGGCCTGAAATAACTTTATTCAGGCCCACCTTGGGCCTGAAATAAAGTTATTTCAGGCCCAACGTGGGCCTCAAAATTATAATTTGAGGTTTGTAACACCTCAACTCCACTGAAGGACCCATTGATGAGGTTGGAGAAAGTATTTTAGGTGTCGGAAACATCAAATTATAATTTTTTCCAAACCTATAGGTGTAATTTAGTTCCATCAGTGGGTTTTGAGCAAAACCCACTGATGGACATCCCATATCTGGATTAATGAAAAAAAATTATCAACAGTTAGGGATCAGGTTGGAGAAAGTATTTTAGGTGTCGGAAACCTCAAATTATAATTTTCTCCAAAGTATAGGTGTAGTTTAGTTCCATCAGTGGGTTTTGAGCAAAACCCACTGATGGACCTCCCATATCTGGATTTCTGAAAATCCATTATCAGTAGTTAGGGTTGAGGTTCTAGAAAGTATTTTAGGTGTCGGAAACCTCAAATTATAATTTTTTCCAAAGCTATAGGGCTAGTTTAGTTCCATCAGTGGGTTTTGAGCAAAACCCACTGATGGCCCTCCCATATCTGGATTTCTGAAAATCCATTATCAGTAGTTTGGGTTGAGGTTGGAGAATGTAGATTAGGTGTCCGAAACATCAAATTATAATTTTTTCCAAACCTATAGGTTTAGTTTAGTTCCATCAGTGGGTTTTGCTCAAAACAGTGCATAACCCAACAGTGACAGAATATATCATCCTATAGGTTTTCCTATATCTGATTTATATAATATATATTGTTGATTAGATTATATAATGATTTTTAGAATAATAATCTATATTTACCTACAAGATGTGACAGAATAGATCATTTGGCACACAACAGTGCAGCAACTGGCACACAACAGTGCATTATCAGTTATTATATCTGACCGTATCACTTGGCACACAACAGTGCAACAACTGGATTTGAATAAACATCACCCAATTGTTTTGTTTTTGTTGACAATATATTATATAGAATAACAACATCTACATAATCATAACAACATCCACATAAGGAGATTTTTCCATACAAATGGATGTCAATCAACAGCAATGGATTTTTACATCACCAATACAGTTTTCAGATTATCTCAAGTTTTACAAAACATGTCTCTCAGAATATTAACTGTCAGCTCAAATCTGATTCTACTCATGTCTCCTTGTTTGAAATCCATCTTCTCATCATATAGGAGACATCGAACATATTGCATGACAAAGAAGGCACAGTCCACGCTGAAATTAACAAACACTTTTTTAGATTTCAATAAGTGGGTTTATAAAATACTTTCTTATTTTAAAAAATAAGAAAGTTCTTCCTCATTTAGTTACCTATGTTCTTGTTGGGGACATTTTTGTCTGACGGAGGGCCATTTGTCCAAGGGATGATGACTTTGTAGATACGGATGAATAGCCGTAAGTTCCTCGCGAGTATATTGTTTAAGTTCTTTTACCTGTCAAACATATCATGAATTTATTAATCACCATCAATGACATTTTAGAGAAAATGATGACCATATATAAGAATAAAGGAAGGTAGCTCACCGCTGTGTCAAATTCATGCTTATATTTACGACCACTAGCAAGAGAATTAAAATGATTAAAAGTCATGGATTCTGTATCCACCGCCAACAAGTGAAAGTGTGTATTATCACTGCACAAAGGGATTAAAATAAATCTAAACCCTTGTTCAAGCATATCAGTCTTCATCACTTGTTGCAGGGAAATCTTTCTTGACGATCTGATTGATGCCTACAAATATGCATTCACAAAATTAATAATACCCATATCATAATATTAGGTCTTGTACAATATATCTGTTTAATTAATATACATCACTTACTGTGAAGAAGGTTGAACAATATATTGACTTGTTGTATGGCCTACCACATGCGGATGCTCCTCTAAATAAAATTTTACAAAAGGCATCAATGACCTCGCCTTTTGTAAAAACCTCTCCATTGAGGATTTGTAAGAATGAATGCAAATTCAAAGCAAAGGGTGCATCCTCCCAGATAAATTCATTTGCCAACCTGCCATGTAAATTGATATGATTATATATTACATAAGAGAATATATAAAAACTAACCTAAACTATAATATTTTGTAACTTACTTTAGATTCTCCAATCTATTTATCAGGTAGACCACTTCTTTATCTTTATTTTTCTTCTTTGTATTCATAAAATGTTTCTTCACAAACTACATCAATAAAATTTATTTAGCCCAAACTAATTATTGACCAAATTCAATACAATTGATGTATTTTAAATGAAATTAACACACTTACATCAATGCCTTGTTGCCTCATTTTGTATAGTTCGGAGGTTCTTCTTGTTTCCTCCTCTATGTCTTCTTCAGACATGACTTCCATTACATCGTAAATGTTTCCTCTTGCATCATCCATATCCTCCTCACTAAGTTTCCTTTTTCCCTTGTCCATAACAATTGATATTTGTTTCCTGTCCCGCTTCCCCTTAGGTAAAAGCTGGTGCCATACTGGACTGTCAATTGGAGTATCCCTGTAATCATACCGAGTTCGGTCACGTCCTCTCCTAGGTGTACAAGATACTGGATCAAAAAGAGGATCGACTACAGGATAGCTTTCTTGACCCTCCATGCCTTTTTTTTCAATAATTGAAAGTAATTCCTTAACCCTTTCATTCAAACATATATTCTCCTCTGTTAGCTCCTTGATTCGGTTGTCCTTAAGAATGCATTCACCACATAGCCTAACATCTCCTTCTGATGTCTCCATTGCCCGTGGTATGTCATCACCGATATCAAGGTTCTCAAACAATGTGTTCTCATGTAGGGTAGGAATTAATTCAACAATAACCTGTCAATTACGAAGTACACAAATGTTACTACCTCTCTATCTAACTCAGATAGATCACATTTAAGAATAATTACCTCTTCGGACGAGAGTCGGTCGACAAGGCCCCTCACCCTACTAATATGCGAAGGAATATTCCTCCACTTATTTATTCGGGGCCCTTCAACATTGAATGGTTTTTGAATTGGTACATGCTCCAAAAACCATGCCTACACAAATTTTTGCAGCCAAATACATTAATGACATCAAAATATTATAAAATTTAACAAGCTAATTCTACTCACTGCCAAAAGCCCTGCAAATCCCTTTAGGTAAGGGAGGTTGGTGGTGCTCTCGTTTCCCTGAGTTGATGAAAATAAGTCCCCAATCTTAGGTATTTGTGGAGACAAAAATTGATGGATAGCTTCTACCCAATTGAATCTACCTAGATTGTCATAATCATCTACTATATCTACAAGACCTAGAGGAACCTTATATGTACTAGACGAAAATAAAACACAAACAAATATATACAAAATATAAAATTTACACACTAATAACACATCATCCTCTGATTCAACACTTTTAGAAAAATGTTTAAGTAACTCCTCAAGTCTTGTTCTTGTAGGTTGTTTTCCTTTTGAGAAGTAAGTACGATAGAGGTCACCCGATGCTTTAGTTGAATTAATAGGGACCGAAACACCACGGTCCACTATACCCAGTATCAAAGCAACATCTCGTCTGGAGAACGCAACCGGTACACCTGAAACAATTACAAAATTTAGTTATCATCAAGAATAGAGGCTTGAAATTATTCCACGTTGGGCCTGAAATGATTTCAATTCAGGCCCTACGTGGGCCTGAAATGAATTCAATTCAGGCCCGACGAGGGCCTGAAATGTATTCATTTCAGGCCCGAGGTGGGCCTGAAATGTATTCATTTCAGGCCTACCGAGGGCCTGAACTAAATTAACTTCAGGCCCTCGGTAGGCCTGAAATGATTTTATTTCAGGCCTACCGAGGGCCTGAAGTCATTTTCACTTCAGTCCCTCAGTAGCCCTAAAATGAAATGATTAAACTTTATCAAAAACTAATCATTTCAGGTCATCTATATTACTATCTTATCTTACTATAGATACTATAGATATTGTCTACAATTCATAACTAAAACTATTACCTGAGAATTTAAAACCTTGCGAGGTTGAATCCCAACTTTCAAATATATTAACCAAAATTCCACGGATATGCTGCAATTCTTGTATGTCCAGGAAAAAACTGAAAGGCGACCCTTTGATCTTCGCAATGTGTCGATCATTTAAAATGTCAAATTCCTTCAAAAAATTGTTTAAAGTGGCCTAAAACACTGCACCAACGTAA
>JAGFNQ010000959.1:86275-144218 GCA_024364735.1 Boesenbergia rotunda | reverse complement strand
GAAGTCGGAACCGAATCAGAAACAGAACAGGACGACGGCGAGCTGACCTTCACAGAAGACGGAGAAATTAAGGTAACTGGTTTTAATAGATCTCAATTAAGTGAATTAATTTCATTTCTTTCTCGAGATTTGGCAAAAGCCAAACTCCGAGTCGAATCCCTCCGACAGGAAGTAAAACTCCTGAAAGAGGGAGCTGACTCTAAACCCTTAACCGAGAAGGTTCAGGAAGGAACTCCTACTCAAGTTGAAAAACTTGAAAAGGAGAACTCCTCCCTGAAAACTCAGGTTAAGGATCTTAGATCAGCATTAGAACGATTTACATCTGGTTCCAAGGGTCTTGACATGATCCTTGGAAAACAGAAATCAGTTCTAAATCGATCCGGACTGGGCTATAGAACCAAATCCCGGCAAAGATCTTACTTTGCTGTACTGAATCAGTCCAGAGGTAAAATTCAGGCATGGGTACCTAAACTATACCTGAACAAACCGACTGGATCAAATCAGTATTGGATCCCCAAGGACAAGATTCACATCTTGCCTAACCATCACCGTGGCTTTAGTCCAGGGGGAGCCAAACTGAAAACTATATTCATTATTAGATTTTATTGATTGCAATATGATTGTTGCTTGTTTATTTAATTTCTGCAATTCCATGCTTAGACTTAGGCTAGTTTAAGGACTGAACAAACTTAGCTGAAACTTGACAACATAGTATTGGGTGAGGTGAGATGATAGTACGTTAGGGAAGCCAATTTGGCGGAACTAGCCGAAGCTACCGATCCAAGACCCAACTAGTTAGACCAGAAATTTTTCAAAGAATAATTTTGAAAATGAAATTTCATTAAAAGGCTTTGTCAAGGAAGGGTGGATGATCCCATAAGGCTACGGCCAAAGAAGGCCTAGTGCCTCGCCAAGACCTGGAAGCCCAATTTTTGAAATTCAAATTCAAATTATTTTTTGTCAAATTCGAATCTAACACAAAATTTAGTTATTTGTAGATTTAAACATCTTTTTAATTGTTTTCAAAAATAATTAAGTTTTCAAAATTAATTAAGTTTTCAAAATTTAATTGTTTTCAAAATTAATCAAAATTTTCAAAACAGTCTTAATTATCAAAACCTGTCTCACGAAAACCATAAGGCTAACGTGATTGAAAACCCTAGATTTGGGTGAGACAGACTAGGCAGTGAAACTCAATTTAAGCTATTCCTGACTCTAATTGGATCCAAATCAAGAAAACTCTTTATGTGTAGGAACATAAAGATTTGGACCAATGGATGTTAGATAGCGGTTGCTCCAGACATATGACTGGAGATAAATTGAAGTTCACCAAGCTCAAGTTCAAAAACCTAGGCTCAGTGGCATTTGGCAATAATGCTACACTCAAGGTAATTGGGTCAGGTAATATTGAACTCAAATCCGATTTCTTTATTAAGAAAGTTCTATTAGTTGAAAACTTTAATTTTAACTTGCTTAGCATAAGTCAGTTATGTGATTCTGGTTATATAGTTACTTTTAACAATTCTAACTGTCTAATTAGAAATGTGCAAGACTCATAAATCATGCTTAAGGGCACTAGGAAAAATAATATATACACTATAAATCTTCCCCTTGTACCCAAATGTATGTTAACACAATTAGAACAATCAAACCTCTGGCATAGGAGATTAGGTCATACCAATCTGAGAACTATCTCAAAAATTACCCAACTTGGCTTAATCAAAGGTATTCCCAAAATTAAAAATAATGAAAACCTAATATGTGAATCTTGTAATCAAGATAAACAAACCAAATCCAATCACAAACTAACCCAATCTGATTTAACTCAAACTACACTTGAGCTCCTACACCTTGACCTGTTTGATTCACATGGAGCCAAGTCACTAAGCGGGAACCGATACTGCTTAGTAATAGTTGATGATTACTCTAGGTTTACCTGGGTTAAGTTTCTAAAAACCAAAGATGAAACCCTAAACCTATTTAATGAATTCTGTAAACTAATTGAAAATCAAAACGATACTAAAATTAAAAGACTTAGGAGTGATCACGGAGGAGAGTTTGAAAATCAACGATTCGAGGAATTCTGTAAGTTAAATGGGTACCTACATGAATTTTCATGTCCTAGAACCCCCCAACAAAATGGGATAGTTGAGCGAAGGAATAGAACATTACAAGAAGCCGCTAGGGCTATGCTCAACGAATTTAATCTAGCAAACCAATTTTGGGCAGAAGCGATTAGTACGGCTTGTTATGTCCAAAATAGGGTTTTGATTAACAAGCGACACAACAAAACCCCCTATGAACTGTACTACCATAGACTCCCAAACCTACACTACCTAAGGGTCTTTGGATGCAAAGTCCATATCCTAAACACCAAAGACTATTTAGGAAAATTTCAGTCCAAGTCAAACCTAGGTATCTTCCTAGGATACTCAATCACAAGTAGAGCCTATAGAGTTTACAACAAACAAACTAAGAAAATTGAAGAAACAACAAACTTAATTTTTGATGAAGAAATCAACTCAACATCTAATAATCCAGATTTAACTTCATCAAACTCTGACCAAGAAAATAATGAATAAACTATTGAACCCTTAATTGAACACTTAAACGAACTAACCATTGAACCAATTAATGAGACAACTGAACCAAGTATCGAACCAACAAATGAACCAGCCCAAAGAGTCGAATCAAATAGTGAACCAAACCGACCAGCCGGACCTGAGGCTGAACCAAGCTCTAGAAGAACCAAGAAACCCAGACTTAGTCACCCAACCGATCAAATTGTGGGTGATCCAACTCTAGGAGTCAGGACTAGATCCTCCTATAGAAACCTTAGTCAAATAGCTATGATATCAAAAATAAAACCCAAAACTATTGATGAAGCCCTACCTGACCCTGATTGGATCATAGCTATGCAAGAAGAACTAGCCCAATTTGAGAGGAACCAAGTCTGGGAACTAGTGCCTAAACCTGAAGGCAAATCCATCATAGATACTAAGTGGGTCTTTAGGAATAAGCTAAATGATCAAGGAGAAATAGTCAGAAATAAAGCCCGCTTAGTAGCAAAAGGTTTCAGCCAAGTAGAGGGATTAGACTACGATGAAACATATGCCCCAGTAGCTAGACTTGAGTCCATTAGAATGTTGTTAGCCTTTGCATCCCATAAAGGATTTAAATTATATCAAATGGATGTAAAATCAGCCTTTTTAAATGGATTCATTAAAGAAGAAGTTTATGTAGGACAACCCCCAGGGTTTGAGGACTTAGACAAACCTAACCACGTTTACAAACTAACCAAAGCACTATATGGGCTAAAACAAGCACCTAGGGCCTGGTATGAATGGTTATCAACCTATTTAACTTCTAAAGAATTTAAACAAGGCCAAATTGACTCAATATTATTTATTAAAACCCTAGGAAAAGATATATTTATTGCCCAAATTTACGTAGATGATATAATATTTGGATCCACCAACACCAACTTCCTAAAAGAATTTGTTAAGATAATGGAAGATGAATTTGAAATGAGCTTAGTTGGTGAGCTTACCTTTTTCCTAGGACTACAAATCAAACAAACTAGGGATGGTAACTACGTTCATCAATTCAAATATGCTAAAGAGTTAATAAAGAAATTTAAAATGGATAACTCTAAAAGCATAAGTACCCCTATGGCCACTAATGTAAAAATAGATAGTGACTCTGATGGTAAACCAGTAGACCTTAAACTCTATAGGAGTATGATAGGTAGCCTACTATACCTTACAGCCAGTAGACCTGATATTCTTTTTGCTGTAGGGATGTGTGCTAGATACCAAACCTGTGCTAAGGAAACGCACTTAGCAGCCCTAAAAAGAATACTAAGATATGTAAAGGGCACCCTAAATGTAGGGATTTGGTATCCTAGGACCTCAACTTTTGATTTGACAGGATACTCAGATTCTGACTATGCTGGCTGTAAATTAGATAGAAAGAGCACAAGTGGAAGCTGCCAACTGTTAGGTCAGAGTCTAGTTAGTTGGTGCAGCAGAAAACAACACTGTGTAGCTCTATCCACAACTGAAGCTGAGAATGTGGCCTTAGGAGAGTGTGTTGCTCAACTTTTATGGATGATGCACACACTTAAGGATTTCTAGCTCAACTACACCCAAACTCAAGTATTTATTGACAATATAAGTTCAATTAATTTAACTAAAAACCCAATCCAACACTCCAGAACCAAACATATAGAAGTCAAACATCATTTTGTAAGAGACCATGTAACCAGGGATGAAATAGTACTTAAGTATATTGACTCTAAATCCAACTTAGCTGATATACTCACAAAACCCTTACCTGAATCTGAGTTCAGCTCACTAAGAAGGCAGTTAGGATTGTGCTCTGTAGAATAGATTAATTTTTTTTTTCTTTTCGATTTAAAATTTTGTTTCTAAAAATAGAATTTGAAAAACTATTTTAGTTAATTTCAAAATCAGTTTTCATTTTCGACTTAGTTTTATTTTTATTTCAAAACTACCCCTTTTAAAAGTTAGGGCTTTTTTGAAAATGGACTTAGCCAAGGCCCTAACCCTAGAACTGCATGCACCTATAGACTTAGAAGCCAGCATCTCACAAGCACCTTAGGGTACTTTTGATTGATAACCTAGAAAAGGTTGAGATGCTTAGGTCTTTGCCTTAATTCAAGATGCTTTAAGTTAGTGCATCAGTAGTAATTGGGGCACTAAATACAACTTACACAGCAATCAAGTTGAGTGTCAAGTTTAGAAAATCTAACTTGAACAGAAACACTTAACTTGACTAACCCTAGCAAAAACTACTATTTCTAACAGTTAGTAAGTAGCTAATTGGGTTAGACAGATCCCTACAGAGAAAATTGACTGAGTTAATTTAAGTCTAAATTAGGAATTGATTCAGTACAGCAAAATCTTACTTATTTCTTTTATGCAATCTTATTTTTGCTATACTTATCTGTTTTGATATATGGCAAAGGGGGAGAGATAGGAAAGGAGAAAGTAAAATTAATTTTCGTTATTCAAAAAGTTTTCAAAAATTTAATTTTACTCATTCAAAAAGTTTTCAAAAATTTTCTTACTTAAGCTGTTCTTAAAGTTTTCAAAATTTTTACTCAAGCTTTCAAAATTTTGCTAAGTACTCTAACCTTTCAAAATTTTCTTACTTAAGCTTGTCAAAATTTTTATAAGTACTTTAAAGCTTAAGTTTGTCAAAACTGTATAAGTACAATGTTACAAAGTACTTAGGATTTTCAAAGTTATTAAGTACTTAAAGTTTTCCAAATGCACTTTATTAAGTACTTAATGTTTTCCAAATGTACGTTATACTTAAGTCAAAATTTTGCTAAGTACTCTAACCTTTCAAAATTTTCTTACTTAAGCTTGTCAAAATTTTTATAAGTACTTTAAAGCTTAAGTTTGTCAAAACTGTATAAGTACAATGTTACAAAGTACTTAGGTTTTTCAAAGTTATTAAGTACTTAAAGTTTTCCAAATGCACTTTATTAAGTACTTAAAGTTTTCCAAATGTACGTTATACTTAAGTTATTCAGATATACTAAAGTGTTTCAAAGCCTACTAAGTACTTAAGCATTTTAAATCCTACTAAGTACTTAAGCTAGCATTTTCAAAACTCATGAGTACCTTAAAACTTTAAACTCTAAACTTCTTAAGTACTCTAATGTACTTTTAACTTAAGTTATTAAAAGATTTCTAAATACCTAAAACTTAAGTTTTCAAAGTACAAGTAAAGTTTTTAAACCCCACGAATTTTTGAAAAATCTAGGGGGAGATTCCTTCCACGGGGAGGGAACAAAATTTAAACCTTTTTCATGTTTGCCTAAACTTAACTTTTTGAACTAGGGTTGCCATAAATCAAAAAGGGGGAGATTGTTGGTGCAGAATGCACCTAAGTCAAACCTGTGTTTTGATAATGGCAACATAGGTCAAAAGTTAAGTCTTACTTGTTTTCTAACAAGTTACTCTAGTGTGCAGGAAAAGCCCTAGAGAAGGACTGCTAGGCACTGGCGAAGGAATGCCAGGGTAAAAAGACCTAGCGAAGGACTGCTAGGCACTGGCGAAGGAATGCCAGGGTAAAAAGACCTAGCGAAGGACTGCTAGGCACTGGCGAAGGAATGCCAGGGTCAAAAGCCCTAGCAAAGGACTGCTAGGCGCCAGGCGAAGGACAGTCTGGGACTGAAGCCCTAGCGAAGGAATGCTAGGCACTGAGCGAAGGGCAGCTCGGCGTCTAAGACCTGACAAAGGACCGTCAGGCAAAAATCCAACCAGAGGAACGGTTGGCATCAGGTAAATTCTCCCGAGAGGAGTAGGTGAGGACGCGTTCCCCGTTGAGGGAACAGTAGGTGTCGGTTCGACCTAGGGCTCCATTTTGGAGACCAAAGTCAGAACCAAGACAACTAAGGCTGTATAAACAAATAATTTTATTGTTCTATTGTGTTTTGGACTAACCTTGGATGCAGGACCAAAGGAAGGAGTGTCTGCAGCTCAGATAGCCTCAAAGGAGTGAGGCAGTGGCTGAGTAGGGCGCCCGGAGTGTCTTGAGCGCCCCCAAGGTGCATACAAAACAAGTCAAGAGAAAAAGGCTACGAATAGCTGCTGGGTCGAGTGCCCCCGTGCTCCCGGGCGCCCCCGCTGCTCCCGGGCGCCCCCTGCGCTGCGGGCGCCCCCATGCGCAAGCCTCGAGCCAGAAGCCAGCGAAGCGAAGGGATAGACTTTGACCCGGTCAATCCGGGCGCCCCGGGCGCCCCGGTCAAAGCGGATCCAGAGGATCAGACGCGACCGAGACTTTGGCGGATCAAAGGCCACGTTGGAGGCGCCCCCGACGTCCCGGGCGCCCCAGGCCCTATATAAAGGACCCTCGACCAAGGCTTCAGAACAACACTTCAATTCAACGCCTCAAAGCTCTTTTGCTCTCGCGCCTTGCTCCGGAAACCTTCCAACACGAGCCGACGACGTCCTGCTGCTCCGAGAAATTCGATCTACTCCGGACGTCGGTAAAGAAGAGCGTGTTTTGTTTACTGCACTTATTTTTTTTGTAATTAAATTATTGTAAACTGTTTGTGCCTATATAGAATTGCCCAAAGTAAATGGTCAACGACCGTGGGCCTTGGAGTAGGGGTCGACACAGGCTCCGAACCAAGTAAAACCTCCCGTGTTTGCGTTGTGTGTTTTTAACTTCCGCTGTGCAATTGCTCTTTACATAAATCCGAAAATTTTCCGATATTCACCCCCCCTCTATCGGTGTTCTCGATCCAACACCCTTTGCCATTATCAAAACCCAGGTTTGACTTTGGTGTTGCCTGCACCAACACTTTGGCCCTCGTCCCTCAGATGCGAACACAAGCCCTCGGCTTGCCTCCATGCCATCCTTCATGTACTCCTCGTAGTCTGCTTCCCTCGGCTCATCGTCCCTGCTTTGTCCATGGTCCCTCGGATGCGCACACAAGCCCACGTCTTGCCTCCATGCCACCCTTCACCGTACCCGAAGATGTCCAACCAAGTCTATGTGTATCCTGCAAACCTGTAGACTCATATACACATATTAGATCAACATGAAACCCTAACTTAATCATATTGACACACACAACAAAACCCATGATCCTCCTGATCATACTTGAGTCGATTGCCCCAACAATCTCCCCCTTTTTGATGTGTGGTGATATGTTTAAGTTAGGTGCCAAAACAACAATATCAATTGAAAATTAACGACATAGCACATTAAGGGACATAAACATGCCCTCCCCCTTAACCTATGCCCTCCACATAATTTTCAATTTTCCACAACACCAAGTTAAGTTAAACCTAACATAAAACCACAAGTTCTCCCCCTTTGACTGTAATGACCCAGCCCGTCGACCCGACCCCTCGGCCCCTTGGGCGGCCAAATTCCATTTTGGGCAGCCCAACAACTTGGCCCCTTTGGTCGTCGACCATCGGTCGTGCCGTTACTCACTAGGTCTTCCCACCCCTAGCTAGTGGATTTTTGCCTTCCCCATATTCGAACCCTAGACCTCCAGGATAAGTACTAAAGTTCCTTGAATCTGGTAGCTAAGTGAAAATCCACTGGCCAAGGGTGGGAAGACCTAGTGAATAACGGCACGGCCGACGCTCGACGACCAAACGGGACAGGTTGTTGGGCCGCCAAAAATGGACTTTGGCCGCCCAAGGGGCCGAGAGGTCTGGTCAACGGGCCGTATCATTACAATAAAAAGGTGCCTTTTATGTAGCGACACGACCCCTCTAGCCCCATCAAGCGGCTCTCTAGGTCGTGCCCTACGGTCTTCCCACTCTCGGAAGTGGATTTTTGCCTTCCCTAGATTCAAACCCTAGATCTCCAGGATAAGTACTAAAGTTCCTTGAATCTGGTAGCCAAGTGAGCTCGCTTACTTGGCTGCCAGGATTCATAAACTCTAGTACTTATCCTGGAGGTTTAGAGTTCAGATCCTGGGGAAGGCAAAAATCCACTGGCCTGGGGTGGGAAGACCTAGTGAGTAACGACACTGCTGACGGTCGACGACCAAAGGGGCCAGGTTGTTGGGCCGCCAAAAATGGAATTTGGCCACCCAAGGGGCCGAGGGGACGGGTTGACTGGCCGGGTCGTTACATTGACACCATCAAAAAGATTGTCCCAAGCATATAACGACCCGGAAAATTCTCTTAATATTTTCTTAAAATATTGAGCATGTCTAAATAATTTTCCAAGGGACCTAGAAATATTAAGGAGAACTTTGGCCTAGAAAATCCATGTTTTCTCATTTAAATTGAGAAAACTAAGTACCAATGAGCTTTAAATGGGTTCCAAAAATGGGTATTAATTAGGTAAAATTAATATAAATTAGGTAAAATTAATATAAATATAAAAGAATTTTATTTAGGAATATTGGCATAATTATGGGTGATTTTAGGGGGATTTTCAGAATTTAGAAAATAAAAATAATAAAATAAATGAAATAAAAATAAAATAAAAATAAAGGTGCATGAGCCAAGGATTGAACCTTGGAACTCTTGTACAACCATGTAAGCCTTAACCAACTCACCTAGCAAGGGATTTCTATGAGGAAATGAAGTGGATATAAGTTATGATTAAGAAGAAGATGAAGAGTCATGGAGAGACTCTTCATTTACCTCTTTAATGGATGATAAATAGGGGGATTTGGGAGTTTCATTCTCTCTTCTTTCAATTGCATTTCCTCCTCTCTTCCTCCGAGAAACATCCAACTCCGGACGTCGGTAAATGGTCAACGACCGTGGGCCTTGGAGTAGGAGCCGACCGTGACTCCGAACCAAGTAAAAAATCTTGGTGTTTGTGTGTGCTTTATTTTAATTAATTCTGCTGTGCATTCTCTATTTCTTAATCCGAACGTTTTACGATATTCACCCCCCCCCCTCTATCGTTTCTCTCGATCCAACAGGTCAAACTAATCAAACCTGGGTTTACCTTGCCAAACACCATGTCTTATTTGGCTAACCCTTTGGTCAAACTGATCAAACCTCAAACCTAAGTTTATCCTCCCATATCAAGTCATGTTTGGCTTAACCCTAAGTCAGACTGACCAGACCTTGGTATATTATCAAATATCAAAACCCTGGAGATTGACTATTCTTGTCTGATACTTTCAGCACCAACATAATGAAATGGAAAAAGGCTCAACACAGGCTAGCCATGCCTCATCATCATTGAACCAACATACAAAGCATTCGGGAAGAAAAAGGGATTCAAAAAACTATCAAAATGAAGTTTTAATCAAGGGACATGATCTAGGCTCTGTATGGAAGAAATCAGGCCCGAAATTCCACCAAAAAGCCTCCCTATTGATCCCACTATGGGTGCCCTTGCTGCTGAGAATGGGCATGTCAAAAATGCCACATTGGCCACAGGCGCCAGTGCCTATGGGCACGTCCCATGTCAGGTTTACTCAGCACCACAGACCAAAAGTAAAATGACCATAACTTTCAGCTCGATTGGAGTTATAGGTCAAATAAATTATCAAAATTTTGATAATTTCAAGATCTACAACTTTGATTTGTGATATCCTAGAATATCTGATATAAGGGGTAAATCCCAGTTTTAGTGGAGTCCAATAAATCTACATATCTGGGCAGTTTGGGAGAGTTATAAAAGGGTCAAGAAAAACCTAGCTTTGATAATCTTGGAGAGGGCTCCGCCCCCTTACTTAGGAGAGGGTTCACCCCTCTTGGGGAAACCCTAAAGCGTCCATCTTCTTCTTCTTCATCTCCAACGATCCGTCCACCACCAGAGCGAGAATTTCAATCGAGAAGACCGACAATGCCTTGATAAGCATTCTCTTCTCTCTCAATTCTTGTACTGAGTTGTGGAATGCTATTATTTGTCTCTTGCTTGTATTCCTCCATCTCTATAGAGTAGATTCTCCATATTGTAGGATTGAGGAAGTAACTATGATGTGAAATTTGTTAGTAATATTAGAGAAGTGTCCTAAGGCAATCGCCTTATGATTGTAAACATTTATTTTAATAAATGAATATTCACTATTTGAGTATACATGTCTGTGTATTTGATTGGAATCTTAAACTCATTTACTGAATGTCCACAATACAATTCATAATATGAGAGAATTTGTGATGAATTCACAACTAGTGATTATCTCTACATGTGCAATTGTGAAGTATTGAAATTGTCCCTAGTCGATGAATTGATAAATAAGGACACTATCAATTCTGTTGAGACTAGTATGGGTTATTCTCTAATTAGCTGATTCTCACTGGCTGTTGACATTGGGATGTCCGGAGATAAATATGAATGCTAGTTAAGGGAACTAGTTCATTGGAGTGACTGGCTGTAAAACTTCACATGGTAGTCTACAGATAGACATGTCAGTGAAGTTCTTACTGCAGCTTAAGTGCGATGTTCCTTTGACTTGCGGTGTTCAAGTCATCTTGGTCATGGAGACTTATACTTTAACATCTTAAGCAAGCATCTCTAAGGAGGTGTGGACCCAGGACGGTTAGGTATAAGCCGAAGTGCCGAAAGATGTTTGAACAGCCTACAAAGGATAAACCGCGCGTGGTTTGTTTTATAAAGAGGGAGAACCAAATTGTTTGGTTCAAATTATAAAATAAACCGCGCGTGGTTTGTTTTATAAAATTATGGATAAAGAAATTTATATAAAGAAATTTATATAAAGAGATTTATTTTCATGGAAATTAAAATAAACCTTGGATTGATTTATTTTATTTTATAAAATCAATAATGGATTGATTTACCATGATAAAGAAATTTATTGAAATTTATTCTTTTTATGGAAATTAAAATGAACCATGGATTGGTTTATTTTATTTTATAAAATCAATTATGAATTGATTTTTCCATGATAAGAAAAACTTATAAGATAAATTTCTTGTAAAATTTATTCCATAATAAAAGGGGAGACATGGTTGTTTTTATTATAAATTAAGTTATAATAAAAACTTGGCATAACGGAATAATTCATAGAAAAATTTATAAGATAAATTTCTTATGAAAAATTTATTCCGTTAAAAAGGAGACTTGGCGATAAAGAGGCTACTATATAAAGGCGCAAAGGCAAGGCTTGGAAATCAATTCAAGAGATCAAGGATTCTTGCCTAGCCTCTCTTCCTCTCCTTCTCTCCCTCTCCCTCTTCTAGGGCCAACTACCCTCTCCCTCTTCTAGGGTTGGCTGCCCTCACCTCCTTTGCCGTGAGCCACCTCCACCAAGAAGGTGCCAAAGAAGAAGAAGAAGCGGGGCGCGACTACTTCCTTCCTCCCGGAATCTTGATTTCATTTTTCGTTTGGTGGTTAGTTTTCCATCTCTCTCTCTTGATATTCATGTCATGCCTTTGGAGAATCTAGTAGTTCTTGTCAGCACGAAACTCATGGCTTTGCGAAGTCATCCCGAAGAAAACTCGGCGTGGACGCGAATAGAGGCGGAGCTTCCAAGGGACGCTACGGTTGGATCTCGTCCCTTACATCGAGTTACGTGAGGTATCAAGTAAATTAGTTTACTTTCTGCAAAAGTTTTAATTTATGATCATGTCTACACAATATAAGGTTGCATGCTAGATACGTGATTGAAATAATTTGAAAAATTATTTATACTAAACCTTCCGCTGCATGTAATTAACTTTTAAAATTACGAACCCGTATCCATGTCAACATGCACCCGGTCCCAACAGTGGTATCAGAGCCGGTTAGTGTTCGACATAATCATATAATTGTTTTGCGAAATACTTTGTCATGATCTCAATTTTGAAAAATTTTCCAATTATGGTAACTTTCCAATTATGATAAATTTTAGATTTAGGAATTTCAAAGTTTGAAAATCCTCATGAAATTTCGCAAACTTTTGAAATATCCTAGTTTCTGAAATTTTATGATAATTGTGAAAACTTCCCATTTTTGGAAACTTTCTAATTTTGGAAATTTCCTATTTTGGAAATTTTCTAATTTTGGAAATATGTAAGTTTTCTTTGTACTAGAAACTTACAATTATTCTGAAAACCTATTATGAAATCTCACAATTTTGGGCACTTTCTTTCAAGAAAGTCTAGAAAAATTTATGAATTATTAATTGACAATTAAATTCGAATTGGTTTTAAATTATTAACAAAATTCTTTATTTTGGATTGAGCCTCGGAGAGTCGTCCAATTTAAAGTTAGTTGCCGTACAACAAATTCCTTTTTTCGGGTATCTGAGCCTCGGGGAGCTACCCAAAAAAAATAATTTGTTGAAATTAATAAATCCATAAATAAAATATGTAATCAAATTTTAGAAATTTTGAGGTGATTCTCAAACGATAATTTTCTTATTTGATTTAAGAGGTGATGCTCTTACATATTGTTGTCTCCAAAATTAATTAGGAAAATGGTTTTCATGAAAATAAGGGAATCTGTCTCTTAATTTAATAAGATTTGATTTAGAGAAATCAAAGTCTTAAACATATTATTTCCAAAATTGATTATGACAATTTAGGAAATTGTTTCCCAAAATAATTCCTTAAATAAAGTATGAAATTAGAATTAGGAAATCCGGTTCCTAATTCAATTAATGAGACTTGATAAATTAAGTCACATACATACTTTATTAAGGAAATCGTTAGTACATGAGATAATTATATGTCATGAATGTGCTTAGAAAAGAAAGGATGAGACCCAAAACCCCTTACAAAATATTAAGGCCAACACCTTCCATTAATATGGTTAGAACCGGAGTTTTGTTTCTTGTTTGGGTTGATGGACACATCCATGCCCGGCTTGAACCTCAACATGTTCAAACCATGGAATTAGTTTATGATTAATATAGTTGGAGTCAGAGGTCAATCCTTAGTTTTGGTTGTTGGACACATCCAAGCCTGACTAAACGGTTGAATGAGCTCCAACCATATTAAAACTATTTCTTGATTAATGGGTCAGCCTTAAGCTTGGAGCATCGATTTGTTGTGCCACAGCCAAGGTCCATGTAAAGAGAGGTGCAGTTGGATGCTATGTATATTGTTGCATACTTGTTAATGAGTTAACAACCCAATGATTTATGCAAACATTCAATTAGTTGATAGCATAAAGTGATAGTTACATATATGTCATATGTAATCGGTATAATTACCTACCTTCATAGCTAAGAATAACTTGATGGCCACAGCCATAGTTGTTCTTATCTATGGTTGGATATCAACCTATTTGGAGATGTTCCTACGATCTCCCGAATTGATAAAAAGGGTTATTCAATTCGAAAAATAAATAGGATTTAATTAATGTATATTGATGCATTCTTTATCATTCTTCTCACATAAGCTCAATTTGTATTTCTAGGATAATCACTCGATCATGTCTTCTCTAAATTTGCGTTCTATTTTGGACACCAATAAGTTAACTAAGGACAAAAGGATTGAAAAGGCCCCAAAAGGCACTTGCCATCACTGTAGCAAGGAGGGTCACTGGCGAAGAAACTGCAAGGTTTATCTTGAGTCCTTGAAGAAGAAGGCATCCGATGCCCCATCCTCTTCAGGCATCTTCGTTATTGAATGTCACTCTATTTCCTCAAACACCTGGGTACATGATACTGGGTGTAGCTCACATATTTGTAATGACATACAGGGGCTAAGGAATAGAAGAAGACTCGTCAAGGGAGAAGCGAATTTGCGAGTTGGAAATGAAGCAAAGATTGCAGCTATTTCCATCGGAACATATTTGCTAAAGCTCCCTACAGGACTTGTCTTAGAATTGGATAATTGCTATTTTGTTCCTTCGTTAATAAAGAACATTGTATCTATTTCATGTTTGAATAAAAAGGGTTATCATTTAACTTTTAGTAACGATTGTTGTTACATAACTTTAAATGGTGTTCTTTATGGAACCAGAACTTTATGCAATGATATCTACACGTTAGATTTATCCGGTGACGTTTTCAATATCAAAGTAAGCAACAAACATGCTCAAATAGATAATCGAATAGACTCCTATACGTGGCATTGTCGTTTTGGCCATGTAAGTAAGAAACGCATGACCAAATTACACTGATGTGGAATTCTGGAATCATTTAAACCCGGTTCATTTGATACATGCGAATCATGCTTAAATGGCAAGATGGCCAAATTACCCTTTTTCGGAAAAGGTAATACAGTGGGAGAATTACTTGGTCTAATACATACTGATGTATGTGGACCAATGTCAACTCTTGCACAAGGAGGCTATAGCTACTTCATTACCTTTATCGATGATCACTCACGATTCGGGTATGTGTTCTTGATGAAACACATATCTGAAGCTTTTGAGAAATTCAAAGAGTTCAGAAATGAAGTAGAGAAACAGCTTGGCAAAAGTATTAAGATACTTCGATCCGATCGGGGTGGTGAATACTTAAGTCAAGAGTTTCAAGATTATCTTAGGGACAATGGGATATTGTCTCAATGGACTCCGCCATATACACCATAGCATAATGGTGTATCTGAGAGGCGCAATCGAACCTTGATGGACATGGTTAGATCTATGATGAATCATGCAACTCTTCCAAAATCCTTTTGGGGCTATGCACTTAAGACGGCTGTTTACTTGCTAAACAGAGTCCCGACCAAGGTAGTCTCTACTACGCCATATGAGACGTGGAATAGTAAGAAACCTCATTTAACTCACCTTAAGATATGGGATTGTCCTGCTTATGTAAAGCGGACTGTATCAGACAAATTGGATGCTAAGTCTGATAAATGTCTATTTATTGGATACCCTAAGGAAACAAAGGGTTACCAATTCTATCATCCCTTGGAACAAAAGGTGTTTGTTTCAAGGCATGCTGTATTTCTGGAAAAAGAATTACTTTTACAAGAAAATAGTGGGAGTGGCATTGAACTTGATGAAGTTCAAGAAACTCCAATAGGCATTACAGAGACACCTAGTCTTGACCCACAACCAATAACTTATAATGATGAGCTATCAGGTGAACCTAAAACAACACCACCTCTTCGTTGGTCTGATAGGACACGCAATATTCCAGAGAGATACGGATTTCTCATAAGTGAATCGAACGACGTGTTACTCATAAGCGATGACGAACCTATCAGTTATGAAGATGTTCTGAAATGTTCAGAAAGGGACAAATGGCTTGAAGCCATGAAATCGAAAATGGATTCCATGTACGAAAATCAAGTATGGGACTTGGTTAACCCACCTGAAGGGATTAAGCCCATAGGGTGCAAGTGGGTTTTCAAGAAGAAAACCGACATGGAAGGTAATCATGCTTAAATCCATTCGGATGCTCCTGGCCATAGTAGCTCATTATGATTATGAGATATGACAAATGGATGTAAAAACAGCTTTCCTTAATGGAAACATACTTGAGGATGTATACATGATACAACCTGAAGGTTTCACATCGATTGATAAAAACAAAGTATGCAAGCTTCGACGATCCATATATGGACTTAAAGCAAGCATCCAGGAGCTGGAACATCCGTTTTGATGAGACAATCAAAGAGTTTGATTTCTCACAAAATCCTGACGAACCTTGTGTGTACAAGAAGGATAGTGGGAGTGCAGTCGTATTCCTAGTATTATATGTCGATGACATATTACTTATAGGAAACGATATATCAGTCTTATAGTTAGTTAAAATTTGGTTGTCCAAAACTTTCTCCATGAAAGACCTGGGAGAAGCAACCTATATCCTTGGGATTAGAATATATAGAAATAGATCAAAACGGCTGCTTGGTCTTTCGCAGTCTACATATATAGACCGAGTGCTAAAAAGGTTTAGCATGTCGGAATCCAAGAAAGGTTACCTTCCCATCAGGCATGGGATCAACCTTTCAAAGTCTATGTGTCCGTGCACAGAAGACGAGAGGATTTGCATGAATAAGATTCCTTATGCATCCGCGATAGGATCTATCATGTATGCTATGTTATGTACTAGGCCCAATGTATCGTATGCTCTGAGTGTCACGAGCAGATACCAGTCTGATCCAGGAATGGATCATTGGGCGGCTGTCAAGACAATCCTTAAGTACTTAAGAAGAACTAAGGATGTGTTCCTAATATATGGAGAATGAGATATGGTAATACGTGGGTATACAGATGCCAGTTTCCAGACAGATAAGGATGACTCCAAATCTCAGTCTGGATACGTATTTACTTTGAATGGAGGCGCAATAAGTTGGAAGAGTTCCAAACAAGACATCGTAGCGGATTCTACCATGGAAGCGGAATATATCGCAGCTTCGGAAGCAGCAAAGGAAGCAGTCTGGATCAAGAAGTTTATCTCCGAACTTGGTGTGGTTCCAACCATTGATGAAGCAGTGCCAGTTTACTGCGACAACAATGGAGCTATTGCACAAGCAAAGGAACCAAGGTCTCATCAGCGATCCAAACATGTGCTTCGCCGCTATCATCTGATCAAAGAGATTATAAGTTGGAATGATATACAAATTGAGAAAATTCCCACTGAAAGGAATTTAGCGAATCTTTTAACTAAGGCCTTGCCTCAAAGTATGTTTGAGGGTCATGTTAGAGCCTGTGGTATTGGATACCGTAGCGATTGGCATTAGGCCAAGTGGGAGTTTGTTAGTAATATGAGAGAAGTGTCCTAAGGCAATCGCCTTATGATTGTAAACATTTATTTTAATAAATGAATATTCACTATTTGAGTATACATGTCTGTGTATTTGATTGGAATCTTAAATTCATTTACTTAATGTCCACAATACAATTCACAACATGAGAGAATTTGTGATGAATTCACAACTAGTGATTATCTCTACATGTGCAATTGTGAAGTATTGAAATTGTCCCTAGTCGATGAATTAATAAATAAGGACACTATCAATTCTGTTGAGACTAGCATGGGTTATTCTCTAATCAGCTGATTCTCACTGGCTGGTGACATTGGGATGTCCGGAGATAAACATGAATGCTAGTTAAGGGAACTAGTTCATTGGAGTGACTGACTGTAAAACTTCACATGGTAGTCTACATATAGACATGTCAGTGTAGTTCTTACTGCAGCTTAAGTGTGATGTTCCTTTGACATGCAGTGTTCAAGTCATCTTGGTCATGGAGACTTATACTTTAACATCTTAAGCAAGCATATCCAAGGAGGTGTGGACCCAGGATGGTTCTGTATAGGCCGAAGTGCCCGAAGATGTTTGAGCAGCCTACAAAGGATTCACTACTCCTTGCGAGGGGATGTATACCCTAGGCCTATTGTCGGATTGTTACTCAAAGCCTCTGGGCAGAGCATGACATGTTCAGAGTATGAGTCTCTGAAATACATGAGAGTAATTAAAATCCGTTGGACGAGATAGACATTACTTGGGCTAGGTGTGACGTAGTCAGCCTAGTGGGGACTGACACATATAGACTATTGATAAGTGTCATTTTATTGATCATTTTATATGCTTAAATCCGTGTTTGACCCATATTTTACTTGTGTAATTGTGGATTTACCCTAGGTTTTAGGATTTATACTCTTTTTGGACCTAATTGCAAATTTGGTTATATTTGAGTTGTTTTGTCACTAAATTTTTAATCTACTTTTGTAGGCTTGGAAGGATCGTGGACCTAGGTTATGTTGGGTCAAGGTTGAGTTAAAAGTGGACCAGATCAAAGGAATCAAGCGTCAACTCATTTGGACCGTCCGATGCAAGAACGGTTAGATCTAGACCATCTGAGAATTTCTGATCAATCCGAGCTGGGGTTAAGGCTAATCGAGCGATCAGATCAAGATCTGAAGGTTTCAGCTCAATCTGAGATCATCTAGCCGTTGGATCACGATCAGAGAGATCTAGACCGTCCATTCAAAGACCAAGGTGATTTGAACCATCCGCTTCAGATCTGGCAGATCCGAGCTACCCCGAGGATGATCCTGACCTCTGATCAAGATCTGGAAAATTTGAATCAAATCGGACGAAGATCAACCGTTGGATGAAGCGGGATTAATCTCAGCCGTCCACTGCTTTAACTACTTAAACCAACCTCCCCTGTTCAGATCGACATGGCGTCTTCTTTGCCAGTTCGTAGCTGTTCTTCGTTTACTTCACTGTTCTTTGTTTTTCCGCAAGTTTTCTTAATGAGAGGGCGTGATCACATCGTTTTCGATCCTTGATCCAGACCTGGATCGCTGGGAAGATCTTCCCGTGAGGAATCCAGCTCACATTCGGTCAAAAACAGAGATGGTTGAGGGTTTCACCATATATGTGAATTGATCGCCTTGGTCTCGTTTTGTGCCACTTCACATCCATCTTAGCTAGCTTGAGGGTCCTCGGCTGAGCTCTGATCATCTTCAAATCAACATCGCCATCCTACATGACCAGATCAAGGAGATCGGTTGCTGATTTCAGTTTTGAGCAGAGTTGGGTTGGATCGCTTCGCAGAGATTGATTTCCAGCAGTTTTTGAGCTTACGGGTTCGAAGCTCAATCTTGTGTGACGGCAAGAAGATCTGAAGCTCAGGGAAGAAGTCGATGTTTAGTTTCTTTGTAGATTTTAATGTTCTGTCAGTAATTCAGTTTCTGCAGCGTGCCATTTCATTACTGTCTTTGTATCAGCTGTTCGATTCATTTCTGAGTTTTTTTTCCAGCCTTAATTAGGTTCGTTTCTGCTGTTAAATAGACATTCTACTTGTTAGTGAACGAATTCCATTTAATTTCAGTTTGTCCCAGCTTTGATTCTGCATATCAGATTAGTTTTTGATACATTAGCTCATTCATTGCGTTTCAGTTTATATTTTCAGTCTTTAAATGTTTGTATCAAGCTAGCTTAGCTGGGTTCTATAAATTCACTTTGAAGTTCAATGCATTTACATAGTTATTGAAGTCAATTGATACATTTGGTTTCAGTTCGATTAGTGTAGTACAGTTTTCATTTCCGCAAGGGTTAGCTGCCAATTCTGCAAATTTCTGATTTCCAATCTGCAATTGTGCCAAGTAGCCATAAGCTTTCTTTAAGCTCTCCTGAATTTCGATTGGTAATTCCAGTTCAGTTTGCATTTGTCAGTTTCAGCACTCATTTGCCATTGTATCACTGCATCAGATTTATTAAGTTCTTCATGTCAAATTCTGCATTCGATTCCTCAATGCAATCTTTAGCTATTGTTTCTGAAATTTTGTATCAGCTTCTTTTTCTTGATTTCACAGTTCTTCGTTACCGACGTCCGGAGTTGGATGTTTCTCGGAGCAGAGGGATGTCGTCGGCGCTTGTGTGTCAAGTTGGAAGGTTTCTGGAGCAAAGCACAGGAGCAGAAGAACGTAACAGCGTTGGAAAAAGTTGATTTCAAGCTTGAGGGATCGAGGGCCTTTTATAGGGGTCTGAGGGCACCCGAGAGCACGGGGGGCCCTCCATGTGGCCTTTGATCCGCCAACTTTGTGGTCAGCGGTTTATCCCTTCAAAATCGGGATAAACCCTTGATGGGGGCACCCGGGAAGCAGAGGGCGCCCTGGCTGACTTTTTCAGCGGGCGTTTCGGCTGGATGAGGCTTATCCTCTTCGCTGGCTTGAACTGGGGGCGCCCGGGAGCACGGGGGCGCTGGGTCATGAACTGTCAAAGCACTCTCTTGCTTGGTTTGTTTTGTGTTGCCCTTTGGGGCGCCCGGAACACTGGGGGCGCCCTGCTCAGCTGTTGCCTTTCTCCTTTAAGGAGTTCGGAGCTGCAATGACTCATTCCTTCGGTCCTGCATCCAGGGTTAATACAAAACAAGTACAAAGCAATAGAATATTAGTTTATACAGCCTTAGCTGTCTTGGTTCTGACTTTGAGCCTCCAAAATGGAGCCCTAGGTCGAACCGATGCCTACTGTTCCCTCGACGGGGAACGCGTCCTCACCTACTCCTCTCGGGAGAATGTACCTGATGCCAATCGGCTCCTCCGGTTGGACTTTTGCCCAGCTGTCCTTCGCCAGGTGCCTAGCTGTCCTTCGCGAGGTCTTCAGTACCAAGCTATCCTTCGCCTGGTGCCTAGCTGTCCTTCGCTAGGTCTTCAGAACCAACCTGTCCTTCACCTGGTGCCTAGCAGTCCTTTGCTAGGTCTTTGCATCCTGGCACTCCTTCGCCAGGTGCCTAGCAGTCTATTGCTAGGGCTTTGTGTCCTAGCATTCCTTCGCTAGGTGCCTAGCGGTCCTTCGCTAGGGCTTTGGCAGCACACTTGAGTCACATGTTAGATAACCATTATACCTTAACTTTTGAACCCTGTTGCCATTATCAAAACACAGGTTTAACTTGTGTGCTTTCTGCACCAACAATCTCCCCCTTATTGATTTATGGCAACCCTGGTTCAAAAAGTTAAGTTAATCAAAAATTGACATTTTGTTCCCTCCCCTTGGAATGAATCTCCCTCTAGATTTTTCAAAAGTTTGTGAGGTTTTTTGAAAATAGATTCAAAGTTTTAAAGTTGGATTTACTTAGAATAATTTTCAGCATAACTTTTAAGGAATAATTTTCCAAAAATGATTTTCATTGTGTTCTTTGGAAAACTTAAGTTAGGAAGGGTTTTTGAGATCTTAAGTTTGAGTACTAGGGAAATATTTTGAAGCCTTAAGTTTAAAGTACTCAAAAAGTTTTGAAAGCTTAAAAGTACTTAGTGACATTTGAGAAACTTTAGTTCTAAGTACTTAGGGAAGTTTGAAAAACTTTAGTACTTTGAAAACTTAGTACTTTGAAAACTTAGAATTAAGTACTTTAGAGAAGTTTGAAAAACTTTAATACTTTGAAAACTTAGTACTTTGAAAACTTAGAATTAAGTACTTTAGAGAAGTTTGAAAAACTTTAGTATTTTGAAAACTTAGTACTTTGAAAACTTAGAACAAACTTTGAACTTATATAAAAACTTTTAATTAAGTACTTTTTGAATAAAGGATAGAGTTTGAAATTTTGAATTTAGTACTTTTTGAATAAAGGATAGAGTTTGAAATTTTGAATTTAGAAAAATTTTGAATTTAGAGAAGAGAAAAATTTAGATAGAAAAGTTTAAAACTCTCTCTCCTTTCCTATCTCTCCCCCTTTGTCATATATCAAAAATAAATAAATACAGCAGAGACAGAATAATTAACTTGCATAAAGGAAAAAAACTTGCATAATTTTGCTGTACTGACCCAATTCAGGATACTATCTAGACCAAATCAGTTTCTTTTAGGGTCCTGTCTAACCCAATTAGCTTCTTACTGACTGTTATTGAACAGTAGTTTTTGCTGGGGTTAGTCAAGTTAGGTGTTCTGTTCAAGTTAGATTTTCTAAACTTGACACTTAACTTGATTACTATGTATATTGTATTTAGTGCCCCAATTACTGCAGATGCACTGACTCAAAGCATCTTGAATTAAGGCAAAGACCTAAGCATCTCAACCCTTTCTAGGTTATCAATCAAAAAGTACCCTAAGGTGCTTGTGAGATGCTGGCTTCTAAATCTATATGTGCATGCAGTTATAGGGTTAGGGCCTAGACTAAGTCCATTTATTGGTGCAGAAAGCACCCAAGTCAAACCTGTGTTTGAATTCTTTAGAAATTAAGTAGGTTGATAAGCGTTCATACCAGGCCCTAGGTGCTTGTTTTAATCCATATAGTGCTTTAGTAAGTTTATAAACGTGATCAGGTTTTTCTAAGTCCTCAAACCCAGGGGGTTGTCCTACATAAACTTCTTCTTTAATGAATCCATTTAGGAAGGCTGACTTTACATCCATTTGGTATAACTTAAATCCTTTATGGGATGCAAAGGCTAATAACATCCTAATGGACTCAAGTATAGCTACTGGGGCATATGTTTCGTCGTAATCTAACCCTTCTACTTGGCTGAATCCCTTTGCTACCAAGCGAGCTTTGTTTCTGACTATTTCTCCTTGATCATTTAGCTTATTCCTAAAGACCCACTTAGTGTCAATGATGGATTTGCCTTCAGGCTTAGCTACTAGTTCCTAGACTTGGTTTCTCTCAAATTGGGCTAATTCTTCTTGCATAGCTATGATCCAATCGGGATCAGGTAGGGCTTCATTTATAGTCTTAGGTTCTATTTTTGAGATCATTGCTATTTGACTAAGGTTTCTATAGGAGGATCTAGTCCTGACTCCTAGAGTTGGATCACCCACAATTTGATCGGTTGGGTGACTGAGTCTGGGTTTCTTGGATTTTCTAGAACTTGGTTCAGCCTCAGGTTCGGCTGGACGATTTGGTTCACTATTTGATTCAACTCTTTGAGCTGGTTCAATTACTGGTTCAATAATTGGTTCATTTGACTCACTAGTTGGTTCAATAGTTAGTTCGTTCATAGGTTTAATTAAGGATTCACCAATTTGTTGATTATCTTCTTGATCAGTGTTTGATGAAGTTAAATTTGGATTTGAGTTAATTTCTTCATCTAATATTATGTTGGTTGTTTCTTCGATTTTCTTGGTTTGGTTGTTGTAAACCCTATAGGCTCTACTTGTTGTTGAGTATCCTAAGAAGATGTCTGGGTTTGACTTAGACTGGAATTTTCCTATGTAGTCTTTGGTGATTAGGATATGGACTTTGCATCGAAAAGACCCTTAGGTAGTGTAAATTTGGAAGTCTATGGTAATATAGTTCATAGGGTGTTTTGTTTTGTCGTTTATTAATCAGGACCCTATTTTGGATGTAGCAGGCCGTCGTATTGCGCCTGCCCAATATTGATTTGATAAGTTAAATTCATTGAGCATAACCCTAGCGGCTTCCTGTAGTGTTCTATTTCTCCTTTCGACTATTCCATTTTACTGGGGGGTTCTAGGACACGAAAATTCATGTATGTATCCATTTACTTTATAGAATTCCTCGAACCGTTGATTTTCAAATTCTCCCTCGTGGTCACTTCTAAGTCTTTTGATTTTAGTATCATTTTGATTTTCAATTAACTTACAGAATACATTAAGTAGGTTTAGGGTTTCATCTTTGGTCTTTAGAAACCTAACCCAGGTAAACCTAGAATAATCATCAACTATTACTAAACAGTACCAGCTTCCGTTTAGTAACTTGGCTCCATGTGAAACAAATAGGTCAAGGTGCAGGAGCTCAAGTGTGGTTTGAGTTAGATCAGATTGAATTAGTTTGTGATTAGATCTGGTTAATTTGCCTTGATTGCAAGATTCACATATTAGGTTTTCATGATTTTTAATCTTGGGAATACCTTTAATTAGGCCAAGTTGGGTGATTTTTGAAATAGTTTTTAGGTTAGTGTGACCTAGTCTCCTGTGCCAGAGGTTTGACTGTTCTAACTGACTTAACATGCATTTGGGTACTAGGGGAAGGTTTATAGTGTAAACATTATTTTTCCTAGTGCCCTTAAGCATGATTTCTGAGTCGTGTACATTTCTAATTAGGCAATTAGAATTGTTGAAAGTGACTATATAACCAGAATCACATAACTGACTTATGCTAAGCAAGTTAAAATTGAAGTTTTCAACCAAAAGGACTTTCTTAATAACAAAGTCAGATTTAAGTTCAATATTACATGACCCAATTACCTTGAGTGTAGCATTATTGCCAAATGCCACTGAGCCTAGGTTCTTGAACTTGAGTTTGGTGAATTTCAATTTATCTCCAGTCATGTGTCTGGAGCAACTGCTATCTAACATCCATTGGTCCAAATCTTTATGTTCCTACACATAAAGAGTTTTGTTGATTTGGATCCAATTTGAGTCAGGAGTAGCCTAAATTGATTTTCACAGCCTAGTCTGTCTCACCCAATCTAGGGTTATCAATCACGTTAGTCTTACAGGTTTTGTGAGACAGGTTTTGATATGTAATGTTATTTTGAAAAATAATGATTTAAAAAAAAACTTAAATTAATTTTGAAAACAATTTAATAATTGTTTGAGTCTATACATAACTGAAAATTTATGTTAGATTTAAATTTTGCAAAGAATGATTTGAATTTGAATTTCAGAGATTGACTTTCAGGTCTTGGCGAGGCACTAGGCCTTCTTTGGCCGTAGCCTTATTGGATCATCAACCCTTACCTTGACAAAGCCTTTCAATGAAATTTTATTTTCAAGATTATTCTTTGAAAGATTCTGGTCTAACTAGTTTGGGTCTTGGATCGGTAGCTTCGGCTAGTTTCACCAGTCTAAAGAGACCAAGTATACTTGATCTTATTAGAATTGGTTTCCCTAACGTACTATCATCTCACCTCCTCCCAATACTATGTTATCAATTTTCAGTTAAGTTGGTTTGAACCTTACACTAACCATTCCTAAGTCTAAGAATGGTGAATAGCAGAAATTAAGTAAACAATCAACCAAGCAAATTGCAATCAAGAATTGAATTTTATCTAATAATAAATATTATTTTTAATTTGGCTCCCCCTGGACTAAAGCCACAATAATGGTTGGGCAAGATGTGAATCTTGTCCTTGGGGATCCAATATTGATTTGATCCAATTTGTTTGTTCAGGCAAATTTTTGGTACCCATTCTTGAACTTTAGCTCTGTTAGTGATATGAGAGAAGTGTCCTAAGGCAATCGCCTTATGATTGTAAACATTTATTTTAATAAATGATAATTCACTATTTGAGTATACATGATAGTGTATTTGATTGGGATGTTAAACTCATCTACTGAATGTCTGCAATACAATTCACAGCATAAGAGAATTTGTGATGGGATCACAACTAGTGATTATCTCTACATGTGCAATTGTGAAGTATTGAAAATATCCCTAGTCAATGAATTGATAAAAATGGACACTATCAATTCTGTTGAGACTAGCATAGGTTATTCTCTAATCAGCTGATTCTCACTGGCTAGTGACATTGGGATGTCCGGAGATAAACATGGATGCTAGTTAAGGGAACTAGTTCATTGGAGTGACTAGCTGTAAAACTTCATATGGTAATCTATATAGATATGTCAATGAAGTTATTACTGTAGCTTAAGTGCGATGTTCCTTTGACTTGCGGTGTTCAAGTCATCTTGGTCATGGAGACTTATACTTTAACATCTTAAGCAAGCATCTCAAAGGAGGTGTGGACCCAGGATGATTGGGTATAAGCCGAAGTGCCCGAAGATGTTTGAACAGCCTACAAAGGATTCACCACTCCTTGCGAGGAGATGTATACCCAGGCCTATCGTTGGATTGTTACTCAAAGTCTCTGGCCAGAGCATATCATGTTTAGAGTATGAGTCTCTTAAATATATGAGAGTAATTAGAAATCCAAAGAACGAGAAAGACACTACTTGGGCTAGGTGTGACGTAGTCAGTCTAGTGGGGACTGACACAAACAGACCATGTCCTGAACCAAGTGGGTATAAGATGGTGAAGGGAATAAGGCACGATTCATTAGAGCTGCTGAAGGGTTTCAGAATTATTTCTGAGGTCAACCGTTGATCTTTCGATTAATTGGGGATCATGATGTACTACTAGGTGCCACTCATGATCGTTCTATAATTGGATGATTATAGACGGCCAACATAAATCGAAAGCCAATTTAGTCACACGCACTACGAGTAATCCGAGGGATTTAAAACGAGTTGAAAATTGGATTTTCCAATCAAGAGAAATAAGTCGAATCTGAATTAATCAGAGGCGCAAAGAAAGCTTAAAATGGCTAAGTCTTTTGAAGGCTTATCGGGCGAATTAAATGAGTTTAATTCGCGATGGGTTCGGCTCGGTTTGGCCAGCCAAAAAGGGTGCCAACCCTCTTTGGTTTGGCCGGCCACAACAATGGGGAGAAACCAATTTATTTGGTTTAATTAATAAAATAAATCTAGCGCGATTTGTTTTTTAAATTATGGATAAATAAATTTGTATAAAGAAATTTATATAAAGAAATTTATAGAAATTTATACTTTTTATGGAAATTAAAATGATCCATGGAATGGTTTATTTTAATTTTATAAAATCAATTATGAATTGATTTTTTCATAATAAAGAAACTTTATAAATTTCTTGTAAAATTTATTCCATAATAAAAGGAGAGATATATTTATTTTATTATAAAGTTAGTTATAATAAAACTTGGCTTAAACAGAATAATTCATAAGAAAATTTATAGGATAAATTTCTTATGAAAATTCCGTTAAGAGGGAGACTTGGCAAGGGAGAGGCTACTATATAAAGGAACCAAAGGGAAGCCTTTAATTCCCAATTGAGTTGTCAAGAGATCTAGTAGTTCTCTCCCTCTCTCTCTTATTCTCTCCCTCTCTTCCCCTTAGGGCCGGCGCACCCCATCCCCTCCCTAGGGCCGGTGCACAACCACCCTAGGGCCGGCGCACCATCCTCACACTACCTAGGGTTGGCGTGAGCAACATCCACCAAGGAGGTGCCAAAGAAGAAGAAGAAGAAGCGGATCGCATCTCTTTCCTTCTCGGAATTTAGATTCCGTTCTTGGTGGTTAGTTTCCTTTCTTCTCTCTTGATCTTCTAGTTGTACCTTTAGAGAATCTAGTAGTTCTCGTCGGCACAAAACTCGTGACTTTGCGAAGTCATCCCGAAGAGAACTCGGCGTGGACGCGAATAGAGGCGGAGCTTCCAAGGGACGCTACGGTTGGATCTCGTCCCTTTCTTCGAGTTACGAAAGGTACAAAGTAAATTAGTTTACTTTTCCGCAAAGTTTTAATTTATGATCATGTCCACACATCATAAGGTTGCATGCTAGATACGTGGTTAAAATAATTTGAGAAATTATTTTATGCTAATTCTTCCGCTGCACGTAAAAATTTAAAATTTTACGAACCCGTATCCTTGTCAACATGCACCCGGTCCCAACAAGCTCTGGACTGGTTCAGTACAGCATAGTAAGATCTTTGTCGAGACTTGGTTCTATAGCCTAGTCCGGAATGATTTAGAACCGATTTTTGTTTTCCAAGGATCATGTCAAGACCCATGGAACCCGAGGTAAATCGTTCTAATGCTGATCTAAGATCCTTAACCTGAGTTTTCAGGGAGGAGTTCTCTTTCTCAAGTTTTTTAACTTGAGTAGAGGTTTCTTCTTGAACTTTCTCGATTAAGGGTTTAGAGTCAGCTCCCTCTTTCAGGAGTTTTACTTCCTATCGGAGGGATTTGACTCGGAGTTTGGCTTTTGCCAAATCTCGAGAGAGATAAGAGATTAATTCATTTAATTGATTTCTAGTAAAGCCACTTACCTTGATTTCGCCGTCTTCTGAAAATGTCAGTCTGCCGTCATCCTGTTCTGATTCTGACTCGGACTCGACTTCTTCTGAAGCGGTTAGTGCAAGTAGGTTTGACTGTGGGACCACTTCTTCTTCTTCGGAGGACGACTCGTCCCACGTTGCTTGAAGTGCCTTTTTCCTTCTGTTCTTCATGGTTTCCTTTAGGTTCGGACACTCCGTCTTGTACTGACCCTTTTTCTTGCACTCGTAGCAGATCACGTTGGGCTTGTTCTTTTCATTTGCTGGTTCAGCTGATTCATCCTTTCTTCGGCTGACTTTCCGTTTGTTGGTTTGGTTCTTCAATTCCTTGTAATAGTTTCAGGCCAGTCGAACCAGCTTAGGTCGGTCTCCTTCTTCGTCTTCTGAGTCTGAGTCTGAGATAGACTCGGGTTCAGGTTGAAGCTTTTTCTTTGTTGTCCTTCCAGTTTTACCTGCAACAAAGGCAATACCTTTTTCGGCCATATTGCAGTTAGTCTGTTCATGTAATTCCAATTCAGAGAACAACTCATCTAATTTAATTTTTGCAAGGTCCCTTGAGACCTTGTATGCATCTACCATGGATGCCCATAAGGTGTTTCTAGGGAAAGCATTTAAAGCGTACCTTATTAGGTCACAATTTTCTACCTTGTGACCAATAGTGTGCAGACCATTCATCAGTTCCTGAATTCGGGCGTGAAGTTGAGCTGCTGTTTCGTTGTCGGTCATTCTGATCGTGTACAGCTTGTTCAGGAGGAGATCCCTCTTGCTGATCCGAGTGTCTGATGTTCCTTCGTGCAGCTCAATCAGTTCCCCCACAACTCCTTGGCACTGTTGAAGGGACCAACCCGGTTCAGCTCCTCTTTTGTTAAGCCGCATTGGAGAGTCTGGGTCGCCTTTGCATCAGCTTCAATTTTTCGTTTCAGAGCGGTGCCCCACTCTATGTAGGTTTGAAGTACTCCTTCAGCATTTTTTGGAATCTCCAGTCCGGACTGGATGTTTATCCACATGTCCACCAGAGTTTTCAGGTGGACCTCCATTCTGCTCCTCCAGTAGGAGAAGTCCTCCCCACTGAAGAGAGGTGGTTTTGCGGTGCTGAAGCCTTTTTGCATGGACATTTTATCTGAAATGTAAACTTAACACAAAAACAGGAATATCCCAAGACTTGGTCTTGGATTAGTAGTGCGGGAAAAAAATTGTCGAGGGGTGTTGCACCAACCTCGATTAACGAAGAGAAATTCGAAAAAAAAATAAAAAAATCTGAAAAATTCTCAAATTAGTGGTTGCACCAAATTTGAGCTTCCCCGCTCTGATACCACTTGTAGGATCAAGAGAAACTATAGAGGGGGGGTGAATATCGTAAAACGTTCGGATTAAGAAATAGAGAATGCACAGCGGAATTAATTAAAATAAAGAGCACGCAAACACCAAGATTTTTTACTTGGTTCGGAGTCACGGTCGGCTCCTACTCCAAGCCCCACGGTCGTTGACCGTTTACTGGGGCAATTCTATATGTGCGCAATAATTCTTACAAAAAGATTACAGTAGTAGTATAACAGAATTGAAATAATAGTTCTTCGTTACCGACGTCCGGTGTTGGATGTTTCTCGGAGCAGAGGGACGTCGTCGGCGCTTGTGTGTCGAGTTGGATGGTTTCTGGAGCAAAGCGCAGGAGCTGATGAACGTAACAGCATTGGAAAAAGTTGATTTCAAGCTTGAGGAGTCGAGGGCCTTTTATAGGGGTCTGAGGGCGCCCGAGAGCACGGGGGTGCCCTCCACGTGACCTTTGATCCGCCAACTTCGTGGTCAGCGGTTTATCCCTTCAAAATCGGGATAAACCCTTGATGGGGGCGCCCGGGAAGCAGAGGGCGCCCTGGCTGACTTTTTCAGCGAGTGTTTCGGCTGGATGAGGCTTATCCTCTTCGCTGGCTTGAACTGGGGGCGCCCGGGATGCTGGGGGCGCCCGGGAGCATGGGGGGTGCCCGGGTCATAAACTGTCGAAGCACTCTCTTGCTTAGTTTGTTTTGTGTTGCCCTTGGGGGCGCCCGGAACACTGGGGGCGCCCGAGAGCATGGGGGGTGCCCGGGTCATGAACTGTCGAAGCACTCTCTTGCTTGGTTTGTTTTGTGTTGCCCTTTGGGGCGCCCGGAACACTGGGGGCGCCCTGCTCAGCTGTTGCCTTTCTCCTTTAAGGCGTTCGGAGCTGCAATGACTCATTCCTTCGGTCCTGCATCCAGGGTTAATACAAAACAAGTACAAAGCAATAGAATATTAGTTTATACAGCCTTAGCTGTCTTGGTTCTGACTTTGAGCCTCCAAAATGGAGCCCTAGGTCGAACCGATGCCTACTGTTCCCTCGACGGGGAACGCGTCCTCACCTACTCCTCTCGGGAGAATGTACCTGATGCCAACCGGCTCCTCCGGTTGGACTTTTGCCCAGCTGTCCTTCGCCAGGTGCCTAGCTGTCCGTCGCTAGGTCTTCAGTACCAAGCTATCCTTAGCCTGGTGCCTAGCTGTCCTTCGCTAGGTCTTCAGAACCAAGCTGTCCTTCGCCTGGTGCCTAGCAGTCCTTCGCTAGGTCTTTGCTGTTGGGACCGGGTGCATGTTGACAAGGATTTTTTTTTTTTTTTTTTATCCAAGAAAGAATTTTATTTCAAGAAGTAAAGAAAACCCATAATAGAAGGGGGACCAAACCTAACCTTCTAATATGGAGTTACAAGGAAAAGAAAGAAAAACTAGTTTAGCATTTAAGGAAACAAAAGAATTTATATCCAGGATTAACACTATTCAGAACAGCCTTCTTTGTAATTCAACGTTAAACCATATAGCTCTTAGAATTGCATAGCCTTTTAATGAAAACTTCCATAAAAGATTCTGAACTCTTGCCAGTCAGTCCACCCTTTAAAACATGCCAATGAATACAGCATAATTAGCCAAAATCCAAGCAACTATCCCCTTATAAGCATGCATCGAAATCCAATCTGCTCCAGAATTTGACTCAGATGGGAACCCCAAAAAGCTATATTGAAAGATTCAATAATTTCAGATACAGGGAGTTCTAAGCCAAGACAATCAGAATTAATAACCAACCATCTTCAGTTTGGTACAAATCAGCCTATCGACAGCAAATACCTGTCAACAGCCCAGCCTACAGCTTTATGGAGCACAAGCAGTAATAACAATTCCAATCCTTTATCAAAATATGGAGGCTCACAGAATTCCATCTTTATCAAAAAATAAAGGCTCACAGCCCAGAACAAAACAGCAATATAACCGCAATTCGACAGCATATTACAGAATTATAAAGAGATCAGAGAAAAACTAGGAATTCCAACTGATATGAGAATCTCTATTTTAATTCAGCAGCACCAAACCGTAAAGAAAGATTCAATAATTTCAGATACAGGGAAGAACAACGTTCCCACTAAACCAGAGTCTCCAGCTTTTAAACAATTTCAATATAAACATCAAAGCACCATCACAAAGAAGTTCAGCAAACATATTACGTCTCTCTCGCACATAGCAAAAACACCACAGAGATAATAGCAAAGCAAACATCAGCAAATATAGCCTTAAAATCAAGCAATTGCATTCATGTAATATATTTACGAGCCAATCTGATATATGGCAAACCTAATTTGTCAGTTTTGCATATACCATATAAGAACTTATCCTCCACCCAGTCCAATAATATTCTTTCTCCTTTAAGATTAAAACCTTGGTTTGCAAGATAGTCTGCCGCAACATTAGCTTCTCTGAAAATGTGAGAGCACACCACTTTAAACTTTTTAATCAGCTGTTTTATTTTCAAAACAATCTGTCGAAATTCCCATCCTACCTTCAGAGACTTTATAATATTCAGGGCAACGAGAGAATCTGATTCAAGCCAAACTGGCCATAACTTGTGAGACTCACACATCTCTAAACCAGTACAGATTGCTACCAATTCCGCCATTAAGTTATTGCCAGGACCTAGGAAACCATATTTAGCCATTACCAGATTACCATTATAATCCCTAATGATTGCTCCATACGAGGCTTCCCCTGGGTACCCTTTTGAGCATCCATCCGTGTTCAATTTAAAACTCCCCATGTTTGGCTTCCTCCAATACACTACTGAGATAATGTCCCTTGTTTGAATTTTAAAATCCATTCCCCAGTCATTGGCAACCGACATATATCCTTTCCAATGCTTATGATTTATTATTCCTGCAATTTTTCGCAAATGGAAGTATTGTATAATATTTTTACAGATCTTTTTCCCCTCCATTTTAATTTCTCGATGCTTGGAGTCATTCCTAGCAGTCCACAGATGCCATAATATTAGAAAGGGCAGAGCTTCCTTAATGTGTCCTCCTTTTCGCCAGTCATGGCCAGTTTTCCAAACTTCCCATGGACGAAATCTGCTCAACGAGAAAACCTGAGTGAAATAAGACCACACCTCCTTGGCTATTGGACCAGAATAAAATAGATGATCCCAAGATTCCGAAGAACTACAGCATTGACATCTAGAGACCAATTGGATACCCCTACGTTTTAATATATCATCCATAGGGAGCCTTTTTTCCTGAAAACGCCAAGCAAAAATAGAAATGTTTGGAGAAAGGATACCACTCCAAATTACAGAATAAGGGAAAACTATATGCTGAGCTTGTCGCAATTTATTCCATGCTGATTTTAAAGAGAAAGATCCATCCATCGATGCTTTCCAAACTAACTGATCAGATTCCCCCTGCTGTATAGGAATACCTTTTATTTCTGCAACTATATTCTCTGATAAAACTGACTTAAGTCGGTGCAGCATCCACTCTCCTTTATCTATAAACTCTATTATCAATGATTCAGACTTCCCTGATATCAAATTAGACAGGTACAAAGGTCCGCTATCCAACCAGTTATCATACCATAGATTGAGCTTACCTTCACCTAAAAGCCATCCCAAATTTGATTCTGCAAACTCGCGAAATTTAAGCATCCTTCTCCAACATGTAGAGGCACTACTTCTGACAGTAACAATTACTGGATGCAACTTCTTGCAATACTTCTTTTTCAAGTAAACTGCCCATGGAGTGGATTGTTCCCTAAATCTATACCATAGTTTGACTGCCATTGTTGCGCTAAAATCAGCCAAACTTCTTACTCCTAAGCCTCCTTCCATTTTCGGCTGACAAAGATCCTTCCAAGCAATCCAATGTGTTTTTCTATTTGAATCCGATGACCCCCAGAAGAAGTTCGCAAAGATCATCTCAATTTTATGCAATATAATCAGAGGAGGAAGGGTCACTTGTAGTAAGTACAATGGCATAGAGCATAGAACACTTTGAATCAAGATGAGCCTACCACCATGCGATAATTTTGATAAATTCCACCCAAGCAGCTTCTTTCTTATTTTATCTACCAGAGGTTGATAAAATGTTGACTTTGGTTTTCCACCAAAAATAGGAGTTCCCAAATAAGTAATCGGCCAAGAACCTTCCACAAAACCTGTGATCCCAGAAATTAGATTCCTGCGTTTAAGGTTGATGTTTCTAGATGGATAAAACAAGCTTTTCCCAACACTTATGGCTTGACCCGATTGGGCCTCATAAGAATTAAGAAATGCTTTAATCTTCTTAACACAATCTATTGAGCCATTCATAAAGATCATTATGTCATCAGCAAAGGCTAAATGAGAAATTCTCATATCACAACCCGTGGCAAAATACATTTTGGGATTACTATTAAAAACCTTTTCCAAGCCTCTTGAAAGAAATTCTGCAGCTATTATGAATAAGGAGGGAGAGATAGGGTCACCTTGCCGGAGCCCCCTTTTTGATTGAAAAAAACCTGAGAGATGACCATTAATTCGAACCGAAAACCAACATTGAGCAACACAACCTCTAATAAGATTGACAAAAGATGTTGAAAAGCCAAAAGCTAACATTATTCGAAATAGGAGGCTCCACTGAATGCGATCAAAAGCTTTGGCCATATCAAGTTTCAAAATCAAATTGCCTCCCCTCACATGATAGTTAATTTTGTGATTTAGTTCCTGAGCTAAGAGAATGTTGTCAGATATCAACCTTCCTTCCACAAAACCACTCTGAGCTGGAGAGATGATCTTGTGGAGGACCTTTCTCAATCTATTTGCCAAACATTTTGAAATAATTTTGTAAGAGACATTACAAAGGCTAATTGGTCTAAAATTTTGCCAATTTTGAGCATTCTCCACTTTTGGAATCAGAATAATTGTTGTAGCATTCATCCCTTTGGGTAATGGCTCACCTTTAAAATAGTCTACCACAGCTTGGCACACGTCCTTTTTGATAATCTCCCAACATGAAGTATAAAAGAAGGTAGAAAATCCATCCGGCCCAGCTGCACTATCTTGATCCATTTCATCAATAACTTGTTTAACTTCCTCCATATTTGGAACCGCTATCAGCTCTCCATTCTCCATATTATTTATTAACATAGGAATGAGGTTCAAATCAACTACTTCACCATCAAAACTTTCACCTGTTAATAGATTCTCAAAAAACTTTGACCCAGATTGTCTGATTTGCTCCGGCTCATCAAGGCAAGTCCCTTCATCCCATATCCTATAAATACTGTTGGCCATCTTCCTTTTTTGTACTAGGGAGTGGAAAAATTTTGTGTTGCTATCTCCTTCCTTCATCCATTTGATTGCTGCTTTTTGCCTCCAAAAATCTTCTTCCATTTTCATGGTTTTGAAAAGGTGTGCTTGCCATTTATTCCTATTGATCTTGTTCTCCTCCGAGGGATTCAAATCAAAAATTTTCTCTGCCTTTGAGAACTGATCTTCTGCCTTTTGAATATTAACATGAATATTCCCAAAAACCTCATTATTCCACCACTTTAAATGATTTTTTAACCTCTTCAATTTGTATTGCAGTTTTGATAAACCAGAGCCGAAACTGGGAAGATCCCAATTTAATCTTACCGTCTGCAAAAACCTTGATGTCTCGTCCACATCCTTTGAAATCTAAAGGAGGCTATAGGCTTTTCAAAATTTGGGAAAGAAATCAAGAGAGGGCAGTGGTCAGAAGCTGCTCGGCTTAGATGTTCCACCTTAACTAAATATCCTTGATCTTGCCACGAAGGTGAAAGCATAATTCTATCCAATCTTTTCCAAACTTTGTTATTTGTCCAAGTAAAAGGATCCCCCACATAACCAGCATCTTGAAGTCCCGTGAGCAGTATGAAATTATTAAAATCTTCTATTTCCCCAGACCTATTAATAGATCCTGCTGAGTGCTCCTTCACATTTGCAATAACATTAAAATCCCCTCCAATCAACCAAAGCTCCTCCCCAGCTGGCTTGATATTTTCGAGTTTCTCCCATAAGACACATCTGCCTACCCTGGTGCACTTAGCATATACTATCGTGAGCAGAATATCAGAAGGAAATAAATCAGATTTCAAATAGAGGTGCAAAAATTGCTCGTGATCTTCCAAAACCTTACAACTTATATTATCATTATGAGCAAACCAAATCTTCCCTGCGCAGTTTGAAATAATGGAAGCAAAGCCCAATCTTTTTGACATAATATTTGAATCCAATGCTATAAAAGGTTCTATAATACCAAGGAAATTCAAATTGAAATGCTTCTTAAAAAACATAACTCTTCTAATAGAAGCTGAATTACCTATTCCCCTAATATTCCAAATTATACCTGCCATTAATCAAACTCAGAGAGGGCAGCTTGTATTGCTTTAGTTTTGCTCCTGGTAACTCTTTGAGAGACTCTCGGATGATCAATTGTGCCTTTAGCCTCAGAAAACAATGAAGACAGTTTATTCTTTCCCTGAGGAAGTGATGAAGATCTGCGCAGATGACTAACTGCCTCCTCTTCTACACCAGATTCCTCCATGAATGATTTATGTTTAACTTCCCCTTTTGACTCCTCCATAAACAATATAGAGCCTTCTGAAGTTCTTCGAATGATTTCATTCTGTACTTCCTTTTGCATTGGTAATAAGAAACCTTCAATGTTTCCCTGTTTTTCAATGTGCTCCTCATTCTGGTTTCTTTTAAGATTTGTTGTTGTTACCTCCTCCTTGGCAAACAAGTCTTCAACTGACTTCTCATTTGTAGTTTGATTAACCATAAGTTCCTCAATGCTAACATCATCTGATATCTGCAGTTCCCCTTTATCACTCTTCTCTAGGGTCTCCAGGCTATGAAACTGATTAACATTTCTTTCACCTGCTTTCCCTTCATCATTGTTAGAATTGTTAGGAACTTTCTTTTTACTCCAAATGTAATTGTCAGCCGTTTGGAAGTTATGACCTCTTAATCCATTTGGAGCATCTAGTCTCCCATTGCCAGATATAACTCCTTGAGGTTTAGGGTTTTGCCACTTCATTTTGTCAAAACCATTTTCTTCAGAATTTTGTTTTCCAATTATTCTCTTCTGTTTTATGACAGCATCTACTTCTTTTTGCTTATCTTCTTTCCAGTCAGGCTTCGGCTTATTCCCTACCACGTAGCAGTCATCAATAGAATGGCCCAAATGCATGCAATGTTGACAATAATTGGGAAGCTTCTCGAAAACAACATGTTGGATTCTCCTCTCCTCACCTATACCAATCCAAATTTCTTCAATTTTTGGCTTTAGAAGATCAATTTCTACATAAATCCTTGCCATTGAGAGCCTTGAACCATCTGCAGTTGTCTCATCCAGCTTGATTGGCTTCCCTACTACACGAGCAATAGAGTAAAGACTTCGCTTATTGAAAAGTTGGATTGGTAAATCTGGCAATTGAATCCATGCCGGTACAAGTGAGGATTCGGCGTCATATGAGAAGTAAGGGGACCATTTGAAAATTCGTAGTGGAATCCCTGCAATCAACCATACTCCCCTTGTCCAAAGCCTTGCCATATCATCATTGGAGTTTAGATGTATAAAGATATAACCCGCTCTCAAGAATCGAACATTGTACATACTTGAAAGCCCTAGATTCTTAAAAGATTGTAAAACAGCATCATAATTTGGGCGTAGACCTGAGAATTTACCAATCAAACAGTATTTGAGTGGTTCGGACAGATCGGCTATCTCTTCATCTGAGAAAAAAACTCCTGGCTTATCATTGTACATCATAATCGGCTTGAAATCCTCTCCAATATCATCGAAGTTCTTCTTTGACGTTCGGGGCGAAACTGGCTTAACTACTGAAGCATATGATGGTTTAACAGAAGAATTTATGGCATTCTGAGGAATCGGAGGAATCGGAGGATTCGGGGAGATGGAAGAGGAAGGGAGAGCCATCACCGGCCGCCAGAGGCGCCGGCAAAGGCCCGCTGCGCAAAAGCGCTCAAGATCGCCTAGAATCGTTCACGAATCGCCTAGAATAGATTTAGGACATCAATTTTTATTATGATTGTACACAACAAATAAAAATCGGCTAGAGAGGGGGGTGAATGTAGCCAGACACAAATTTTGGCTTCTTTTAGGTTTTCTGCGTGATTGGGTTAGTAGCAGCGGAAGCAATACAAGAACAAAAACTATGCAGAAATGAAAAACAAACCAAAACGCTAACAAGGATCGTTTACAAGGTTCGGGGATAACTTGCCCCTACTCCTTGGCGTGCCCGTCAGGTGGGCTATCCCTTGATCGTCGGCAGATCAAGCCCCGGTGACCCAGATAAACTGAAGCCTCCTTCTCGGTGGAGAAACCTCTCCACAAGTTGTCTCACAGATGGATACAAATTAAGCTCACGAAACACTCGAGAAGAGAACCTCTCACAAGACAGTAGCAGGAAAGCTCAAGAGAGAAGCTACACAAGGAGCACAACAACAACAGCGAAACCCACAGCCACACTTGCTTGTTTTCCCGTTCATTATGCTTGCCTCCTCTGCTTCTCATCTTCCTCTTAAACTCCTGCTTCATTGCCAGGCTCCATCAACATCCCTTGAGCATAGCCTGAACCCACTGACCTCCCTGAGCACTCAGTCCACTAAAGACCTCTTCAGCTGAGCCTCTGTCAGTCGCCAGCCATGCCTCAGAAGCCGTTGAAACCTGAGAAACGAAAACAGCCAAACCTGCTCGATGGAAAGTCTCCCATTGACCCTCCTTGAGTGTTTGAATCCATCCTTATCACCTGCACACTTAATCAGAGGTTTAGCAAATGAATATCAAAAGAGATCAGCATGTAGCAGAGAAAATCCTGGGCAAAACAGACGCGATCAGAACGTCTGACAGTGATTTTGAATTAAAGTTCAGCTTCTGATCGGTCACCGGACCGATCAGACTGAACCCTGATCGGTCACCAGAGCGATCAGGATAGGCTCAGTCCGATCAGATTCCAACCTGATCGGTCCCCAGTGAGAAACTAAGAATCGCGGAGTTTGTGTGATCGGTCACCCTAACCGATCCAGGTATCGTGGATCGGTCACCGGACCGATCCACCCCATTGTAGCGTGATTTCTCAGCTTCGCAGTCCAAACCTCCTGATCGATCCCCGGACCGATCAGGGTGTGGCTTGATCGGACTGGTGACCGATCAGGCTCCAGCCTGATCGGTTGTAGTGAGAAGCTCGCGATTCCTGAGATCCTTGGATCGTTCATCAGAACGATCTGAATAGTCTCCCTGTTCGGTCACCAGACCGATCAGGAGCCGAACAGAAAGTTTTCCAAAGTCTCTGTCTTGGTCACCAGACCGATCAGACATATCTGGATCGGTCACCAGACCGATCCACAAAAGAGGATCGTGCCAACATCCTTGATCGGTCACCAGACCGATCCAGCCAAGGAAAATTCCACTCTAAGTCAAGAGAACGGGCCTCCAGCCTTTTCTGACTTGTGCTCAGTCCCCCGGACCAAGACTCCGTGCCCAGTTTCACTCGCCAGGACTTCAACCAAGCCGTCCAAGCTAGGACCTGATTTCACTCACCAGGATTTCCGTCACCTAACCCTCCGAGTTAGGAATTTTCACACCTAGCCCTCCAAGCTAGGACTTTTCCACACCTAACCCTCTAAGTTATGAATTTTCACACCTAGCCCTCCAAGCTAGGACTTTTCACACCTAGCCCTCCAAGCTAGGACTTTTTCACACCTAACCCTCTAGGTTAGGAATTTTCACACCTAGACCTCCAAGCTAGGACTTTTCACACCTAACCTTCCAAGTTAGGACTTTTCACACCTAACCCTCCAAGCTAGGACTTTTTCACACCTAACCCTCCAGGTTAGGACTTTTCACACCTAGCCTTCCAAGCTAGGACTTTTCCCCACCTAACCCTCCAAGTTAGGACTTTTCACACTTAGCCCTCTAAGCTAGGACTTTTTCCATGCCAGCGTGCAATCTCCCGATCCACCTGGACTTAATCCGAATTCAATCAAACTTAAATCGGTGTCAAACACCAAAATAACAATCAGGGTCAGACTGTATCAACAATCTCCCCCTTTTTGTTGTTTGACAATCCGATTCAAGTTTAGGCATTAAATGATCAATTGAAGACAGTTCAATTATCGTAAGGGAATCAAATTCCTCCCCCTACAATAACCCTAAACTTAATCAACCATTCTCTCCCCCTTTGTCAAACAACGAAAAGGGCATGGTTATTAAGTTTAAACATATCTCCCCCTCAAACACGAGTCTCCCCCCAAAATCCAAAATAATTAAAGGATAATTTTTGAATTGCATATGAGAGGCATATACCATAAATGTATCATGGCAACAATGTATATGCATCATACGTCAATAAGTGTGAATTGCACATGAAACCATATACAGAATTATATTATGGTCAAACATGTATATGTTTCATATGACAAGTAGGGAATGCAGCTGTATCTGACACATAATCCTGATTGGTCTCCGTGACCGATCAGGGTCGTTGATTACTCGATACAGAAATATTTCTTATTAGTCTGGGGATAATAAGATTTCAGAAAAATTTCTGAAACTCTGATACGTTCCTGATCAGACTGCATTAACAATTTGCATTCCACTACAGGGGTGTAGACTCCATTCATATACGACATTTCAGAAAAATTTCTGAAACACGACATCAAACAAGAGTCATGACTTCAACAAACACTTTCTTATGAATTTGAACATTCCAACGTAGGTTTGTATCAAATCAATATTGAGTTTTGTTCCAAGTATGATTAGGATGTTCCAATTGTACTTGGTTTGTATTGGACTTGTTTGTATCAATATAATCATTAAACTGATACAATTTGATGAAAGGTGATTGGACTGAGGGGTAGTCTTACACCATTGGGAACGATTTGGGAATTCCCTGATCAGCATTGACCTGATCGGTCACCAGTCCGATCAGAACAACGTTTGATCGGTCACCAGACCGATCAGGGTGAGTCCTGATCGGTCGGTGGACCGATCAAGTTCGACAAAGAAACTTTCTCAGCTTGCAATTTCAGAAACCAAATTTCAGAAATTCTGAGAAGTTTCAGAAACTTGTTTGTTTCACCTCTTAACCATTTCCAAACCCTAAATCAATTAGTTTTAACCCCTTTTGATCATTAAACCAAAATTCATTTCCCTTAACCAATATAAACAACATGATTTGTGTCCACATCAAGAATTTCTATGGATTAAGAAATACTAAACCCAGGTTTGAATGATCAGTTATGTTCTAAGTATGATCATGTTTATTCCAAACAAGTTTGATAATCTAATCTACATTCTAGTGATCCAATTAATATTAGGCATATGGATGACATTATGTTTGATATCAGTCAAGTGGAAAAATAAGCAAGTCATGAAACTTAAAACATCATAGACTATGTGATCATGCTGTTCTTAACCAAAATTAGGTTTGTGTCAATTTCAATGGATGATTAAAATTCCAAAACATACTTATATCACATTATGATTAAAGTATGATCAAATTCCCCAAAACATGCTTGTACCACATTATCATCAAGTTTCCAAAACATGCTTGTATCAACTTATGATCAATTCAAGCTATGTATTCATCTTGTTCTTTACCAAAATTGACATGTCATAGATTAATGTTAATCACCCAAACAGTAAGATCATGACATACTCACCAAACACAACTTCTTACGCTTGAACCATAAAATTCAATAATAAAATTGATCATCTTAAGCAATCCATGGTATAAGCAAGTTATGTGTCAATCTAAGTTGTTCATGCAATATATATTATTTTTCCAAAACTTGTAGATTTATTTTGAAGCATGAATATACTATCATTCATTGCATGAAACTTTCCTTACTACTCAAGTGAAATTTCATAAAACACTACATTCATGAGTATATCATTATAATTATGTTTGGAGTACCAATTATCAACAACCAATGTTGATAGATACTTCCCCTCAAATAATGCTTATACAATTCTAAATATTAAGGTTTTAGGTACCCAAATTTTGGGACCTAATGAATCTACAATGAATGACTTTGACACCCATGCCTTAATCATTTTCTTCTTAACCTTTTGAACCCTAAAATCATTTGATGATCTAAATTGGGTTCTTGACATTAATGACATGGCATTAGGTTCTTTAGGTTGATAACCCAAACCAACCTTGTTGTAAACCACCTTTTGTGAATTTAGGATCATATCCAAGGTTTTGGAGCTAGTTGAGAATTTCTCAAGAAAATTCTTGAGTTTCTCAACCTCACTCCTCAAGATCTTATTTTCATTTTCAAGGGACTCACTGTGGAAATCATTAACATCCTTAACTTTAGAGGATTTTAATTCTTCTATTTCTAATTTCAATAACTTTGCTTTGTTCTTAGATTTCTTTAACAACCTAGTTAAACAAGAAATTGTCCTATAGCACTTATCCAACTCGGGAGAGATTACCTCTTCTTCATCCGAAGATGATGAAGGCACGGTTGAGGAGCTTCTTGATTCGTTGTCACTCTCCTTGGATGACTCTTCTAAGGCTACTAGAGCCACATGACAGTAGGTTCTCTCCTCCTCCATTTTCTTCTTTTTGTCACCTACCACTAAAGTCAACCCATTCTCCTTGGGGCTTTGGTTAGAGATCTCATGTAGTTTCAATTCACAAAATAAATCTTCTAACTTAACAAAAGAAAAATCCTTGGAAACCTTGTAGGCATCCACCATGGATGAGCACAAAGTATTCCTAGGGAAAGCTTTGAGAATATACCTCACTAAGTCTCGATTTTCTACCCTTTCATTGATGGAGTGGAGGTCGTTGAGGATCTCTTTGAATCTTCCATGAAGTTCACTTACTTTTTCATTTTCCTCCATGGAAAGGTTTTGAAGTTGGCTTAGAAGGAGATCCTTCATGGTTGTCCGGGTTTCATGGGTGCCTTCATGGAGCTCAATGAGCTTGCACCATAGCTCTTTAGCACTTGTGAAGGGACCAACTCTGATTATGTAACGACCCGACTCGTCGACCCGACCCCTCGGCCCCTTGGGCGGCCAAATTCCATTTTTGACGGCCCAACAACCTGGCCCCTTTGGTCGTCGACCGTCGACCGTGTCGTTACTCACAAGAACTTCCCACCCCTAACCAGTGGATTTTTGCCTTCCCCAGGATTCGAACTCTAGACCTCTAGGCTAAGTACTAAAGTTTATGAACCCTTGTAACCAAGTAGGCATCGCAAACCTACGCTCTGATACCAAAATTAAATTGGTATCAGATAGACACCGTAAATCCACAAGTCCTCAAGGTATCCGACAACCTGGCTCTGATCCCAAAAATAAATTGTCACGCCCCGAGACCTAGGAGCCGCTGATCCAATAGAAAATCGGACAGCACCTCCCCTGTTCGGCGGACAATTTACACATACATACAACATATATAACAATACCACCCAGTTTAAATGGGCCTCAGGCCTCAAATCCAAACAGAACAACATATATATGATAATATAATCATAGATCCAAAACACGAACCTACCTGAGCTGCCAGGGGGCAGTAACGAAGCAAAACCACACACATAGTCCAACATAGGACTCAAAAGTACAATCTCATAAAGAAAGACAAGTACTACAAGTCCACGAAAATCCAATGCAACGGAATAAAATATAACATGGTCCAAAAATAGAAAGTAATGCATAAAACCAAATCAGGTGTAGTAGCAAGTACGGGACTGGTGACTCGGACCCTCCTGGCAGATATCAACCTGAAATCAGAAAGTATGGCAACGGTGTGAGTCCAAATAAACTCAGCGGATACCTAAACAGATATGCATAGTAGGTTATACTAACAATAAGAGTCTACGTTGATACAGTCTCATATGAATAATGGGAAAGGGTATACACTGAAGATACTGAATAAAGGTACATACCAGAATTCATCTATCCTGCAGAGGGGTGAAATAAATCCCTATGGAACAAGTATAACACATAGTCCAAGGTAAACAAGTCTCCAGTATATGCATGTCAATCAAGTGCAGAAAATCAAATACAGCAAACAATGCACAATACAAGATATGCACATGGTGCAATGATATGTGTCACCCCTGACACCAGTCAGATCATCGTCCACCTGTCATAAATGGACATCTGAGTGGGTAGAGCTATGACAACTGTACACACCCTGCTATCACTGCTCATATGTGACCGAGTGGACAGGATGCTAGCGGAGGTCACTCTCCTACCCCAAGCAATGGGGCAGTCTAGCTCTCATCTTCTCGTGTCTCAGGATGAGAAGGGATCCCTGGCTGCTACCACGCTCGGAACCACCCTCCAAATAGTGGTCGAACGGAGCAATATAGGGCAAATGCACACACCCTATGGTATCCACTACCCCTGAGTGGATGTGTGTGCATATCCTCATGTAACTGACGATGGGCTCAGACTACATAGGAGTCGATGATCGTTAGCATGTAATAATGCAAGGATAGTGCATAACCCAAACACCCACCAAGTCCTCAACTAACCTCTCAGTGTGCTAGGTATAGGTCTGAATCCTATATCATGGAATACAAATATCCTACTAGGTATAATGGCAAGGTAACTAGTGATCCATAAATGTCAAATGAAAAAAAAGACATATCACTACTTCTATGCACATATATACACGACAACAAATGAGACTGTATGAATCTAAACGGGAGGTAACCTCAAGGATAAGCAGCATGTATCAAATACAGGTATACTAAGGCAGATATAGCATATAACTTACTGTTATCTATAACAAACCATGCATAGCAATATGACAATATCAACAAGATAAGTCAAGGGGTACCCGCCTCAAGAATGATGCTCATCTCAGAAAAGAATCCTCTCGTCCGATAATCAGAAATGATAAATCCAATCAATGCCCTGTATCAAAAAAATATAACTTAGCTACTTATAAACAACTAGCTAAATTATGTACCGAGCTTAATTTAGGTCATCCAATTATACGATCACTAATTAGACTTAATTAATGATTAGCTCCCGATTAATCCCATACATTGAGATTAGATTCGACTCCAACTTAACCGTAACTATGTTACACCTAATCAACCTAGGTATTTACAATTATCGAATTAGCTCCAACATTATCAAACACATGGTTAGCATCACTAACCTTATCCAACCAAAACTACTATAAGTTTAACCACCCGATTTCACTAGCCAAAAGACCAAACTACTTCCACATGACACAATCACAATTCACACAGAACTAAGCAGAATCTCACTCGAAAACAACTTCAAGTCCACCATGAACCTCGCGACAATAGCATTACAATTTCACAATACCCAATTACAACCCAAGCTACAACAAATATAATCTCCACATAAGGTTTTACAATCAACACTACAATTCTAATCCAACACACTCAATCACCTGTTGATTAAAGTAACAAGAACACCAGACCCAAATCCAACAAGTATTCCCATAGCAAAACCAAAATCGCAAGATGAAGGAAACCACCCAACACCAAGATAATCATAGTTCATTCAAATATTATGCTACACCAATTTTACAGGGCATACCACCTCATGATTCCACAAGATCAAAACACCGAACACAAACCATATTCTAACCAAAAATTTAACCAAAGTTTACCATTCTATCACAACCAATTCATCCCTACCAAATGCAACAATCCATCACCCAAATCTATAGTTCACGACTTCATTACAGAATCCACAAAACAGAGCTAAACAACACCTAATCCACAACAACACGATTTGAAACCAAATTGCTATCAAAACATAAAACCGATTCAAAACATAGGAAACCTATTCCATTACAGTGATCAAACTACACCCATTCATCCACACATACATCCCAGAAATTCAAAAAAACAAGAACTATGATAGAAATCTCAACATTACAGCTCTTACCCACAAGCTCGTTGACACTGCACTGCTCCAATCAAGCGGGGATCAATTTGGTTAAGAGAAGATAATCAAATGAATCATCAGCACACCCTTCTTCTTCTTCTAATCGGCTCTGGGCCTTCCTGGCTTTAGATCATGGCGCCTGCAACTGAATGACCCAATCGACAGCCAAACAAAGATTAGCCTGGTGACGCAGCTCCACATGCGCGTGAAGAACAAAAGGGGATCGACTCCTCGACTGTCGGCGGCTGTGTCGAGCTATTCGAACAAGGATCCACTGGGGCTAGAAGCTGCAAGAGATGAGGAGGCGGGTGGCGTCGGTTTGGCTGCGATTAGAGCAGACGAGGAGAGGAAGAGAGGATCGACTGCTGCGGCCGAATGAAGAGGAGGAAGCAGTCGGGCCTTGGCTGCAAGTTAGGGCACACGGATCGGGGGTTCTAGCTGCGCCTTTGGCTGCGGGCGTAGGCAAAGGAGAGAAAGATACCCTATAAGGGTGATTTTTGCATAAAAGCCCTTAAATACTCAGAAATCCAAACCCCACTATCAGGGTAAGGATTTTGACAATTAAAACCCTCTGAATTGAGTAATGCACCTTAAGTTTCTAATGTTAAATATTTTATCAGCTTAACCCCCTTAACTTTAGGTGAATTTACATAAGCCAACCTATTTAAGGTTTTCTTTCAGGAAACCCTTGATAAGTTTTAAGTTTTTACAATAAAACCCCTTGAGCTCCTCCCGTAGGGTCGAAAATCCTAGACTCTATATGGAAAAATCTCAAAAAACAATTTCTGGTCCGGATTTTCAAATCACCGTATTTTACAGATTAGTTGATCCTTAGTCATTCCACATTGCAAGGTAACCACCGCCTTCGCATCGGCTTCCCCCTTGCGCATTTGCTCAGCCGACCACATGGAGAAATCGAGCTCTTTTCCTTCACCATCTCTTGGAAGGATGAAGCCCTCCTTCACCGCAAACCACATATTAATGTTGGTCTTCAAATAATACTCCATCTTCGATCTCCAATATTGAAAATTTGTGTCGTCGAAGAGTGGAGGTCGGCTGGTGCTAAACCCTTCTCTTCCCATGGCCATCTTTGTTGACTCTCGGATGTTAAGTCGCTTGAATAGAGCTCCAAGCTCTGATACCACTTGTTGGTGCTTAGATGACTAGAGAGGGGGGTGAATGTAGCCAGACACAAATTTTGGCTTCTTTTAGGTTTTCTGCGTGATCAGGTTAGTAACAGCGGAAGCAATACAAGAACAGAAACTATGCAGAAATGAAAAACAAACCAAAACGCTAACAAGGATCACTTACAAGATTCGGGGATAACTTGCCCCTACTCCTTGGCGTGCCCGTGAGGTGGGTGATCCCTTGATCGTCGATAGATCAAGCCCCGGTGGCCCGGATAAACTGAAGCCTCCTCGATGGAGAAACCTCTCCACAAGCTGTCTCACAAATGGATACAAATTAAGCCCACGAGACACTCGAGAAGAGAACCTCTCACAAGACAGTAGCAGGAAAGCTCAAGAGAGAAGTTACACAAGGAGCACAACAACAACAGCGAAACCCACAGCCACACTTGCTTGTTTTCCCGTTCGTTATGCTTGCCTCCTCTGCTTCTCATATTCCTCTTAAACTCCTGCTTCATCGCCAGGCTCCATCAACATCCCCTGAGCACAGCCTGAACTCACTGACCTCCCTGAGCACTCAATCCACTAAAGTTCTCTTCAGCTGAGCATCCGTCAGTCGCCAGCCGTGCCTCAGGAGTGTTGGAACTTGGATGGCTAGAGAGGGGGGGTGAATATAGCCAGACACAAATCTTCTTGCTTTTGAACTTATCTGTACTTAAGTTAGCCGCAGCGGAAGCAATACAAGTATAATAGCAGAAACAGAAATGCAGTAACTGAAAACCAAACCACACAGTCGCTAACAAGGATCGTTTACAAGGTTCGGGGATAACTTACCCCTACTTCATGGCGTGCCCGTAAGGTGGGTGATCCCTTGATCATCGACAGATCAAGCCCCGGTGAACACCGGATATCAAGAACCTCCTTCTCGGTGGAGAAACCTCTCCACAAGCTGTCTCACAGATGGATACAAGATAAGCTCACGAGACACTCGAGAAGGGAAGCTCAAAAGAATGTGACAAGAACGCTTAAGATTAAAGCAACACAGAGCACACGAGCACCACAGCCCAACCAAACTTCCCAAGTTTCTATCTGTTCCTTGTTGCCGATCCTCTAAATCAGCTTCAGCTTAAGCTCTACTCACCATCGCCAACTTCATCAGCATCCACTGAGCCAGCCTGAACCCACTGACCTCCCTGAGAACTCAGTCCACTGAAGACCTCCTCTCCAGCTGAGCCTCCATCAATCGCCAGCTGCGCCAACTGCCCATTGAAACCTGAAATCGGTAAACAGACAAACCAGCACCAAGGAAAGCCTCCCATTGACTCTCCTCCAATGTTTGAACCATCCCTGTAAAGACTTCACACTTCAACAGAAGCTTAGCAACACATATCAAATGAAATCAGCAATGTATCAGAGAATCGGCAGAGAAAACAGTCGCGATCAGAGCGTCTGACAGCGTATTTGAATTAAAGTTCTGCTCCTGATCGGTCCCTAAACCGATCAGGGAGGACCCTGATCGGTCACCAGACCGATCTAGCAGTCTGCTGCACACTCCAGATCGGTCCCCAGACCTATCCAGAAGTCTGCTGCACACTCCAGATCGGTCTCCAGACCAATCAGGCTGTGCCATGATCGGTCTGGTGACCGATCAGGCTACTTCCTGACCGATCAGGCTGCTTCCTGACCGATTAGAAGTCATCCTGATCGGTCATAAGGAGAACCTCGCCATTTCTGAGATCCCGTGGATCGTTCACCAGTCTGATCTGAATAGTATCCCTGATCGGTCACCAAACCGATCAGGAGCCAAGCAGTAAGGTTCCCAAAACCCACTGTATGCTCCCTAATCGGTCACCAGACCAATCAGGCATAGCTGGGTCGGTCACCATACCGATCCACGAGGGAACTCCGTGCCAAACTCCCTGATCGGTCACCAGACCGATCCAGGCAAGGTCAAATCCACTCTAAGTCACGAGAACAAGCTTCCAGCCCTTCTCTGACTCGTTCTTAGTCCCCCGGACCAAGACTCCGTGCCCAGTTTCGCTCACCGGGACTTCAACCTAGCCCTCCAAGCTAGGACCTGGCTTCATCACCAGAGTTTCGGTCACCCGGCTTCACTCACCGTCACCCCGCTTCACTCACCGGGATTTCAACCTAGCTTCACTCACTAGGATTTCAATCACCTGGCTTCACTCACCAGGACCCGGCTTCACTCACCGGGATTTCAACCTAGCTTCACTCACTAGGATTTCACTCACCTGGCTTCACTCACCAAGATCCGGCTTCACTCACCGGGATTTCACACCTAGCCCTCCAAGCTAGGACTTTTCACACCTAGCCCTCCAAGCTAGGACTTTTTCACACCTAACCCTCCAAGTTAGGACTTTTCACACCTAGCCCTGCAAGTTAGGACTTTTTCACACCTAACCCTCCAAGTTAGAACTTTTCACACCTAGCCCTCCAAGCTAGGACTTTTTCATACCTAACCCTCCAAGTTATGACTTTTCACACCTAGCCCTCCAAGCTAGGACTTTTTCACACCTAACCCTCCAGGTTAGGACTTTTCACACCTAGCCCTCCAAGCTAGGACTTTTTCATACCTAACCCTCCAAGTTAGGACTTTTCACACCTAGCCCTAACCCTCCAGGTTAGGACTTTTCACACCTAGCCCTCCAAGCTAAGACTTTTTCCCACCTAACCCACCAAGTTAGGATTTTTCACACCTAGCCCTCCAAGCTAGGGCTTTTTCCATGCCAGCGTGCGATCTCCCGATCCACCTGGACTTAATCCGAATTCAGCCAAACTTAAATCGGTGTCAAACACCAAAACAACAATCAGGGTCAGACTGCATCAACACTTTCATCACAGCCACCTCCGTGATGTTTACCAAAGGTTCAACTTCTATCCATTTGGAGAAGTAATCAACGAGAACCAGCAGAAATTTCTTCTGCTGGAGCCTAGTGGGAAATGGGCCCACGATGTCCATTCCCCATTGATCGAAAGGGTAGGATACTGTAGAAACTCGCAAGGGCTCCATCTGGCGGTGAGTCGCATGGTGATGTCTTTGACAGGCTTCGCATCTAGCCACGAACTTGAGAGCGTCGGCCTGCAAGGTAGGCCAAAAGTACCCTGCTAAGAGGATCTTCCGAGACAGGGATTTTCCCCCGATGTGACTCCCGCAGATGCCTTTGTGCATCTCCCTCATCACGTAGTTGGCCTCCTCCGGCCCGATGCACTTTAGGAGAGGCCTTGCAAAGGCCCTCCTATACAATTGATCGCCGACCAGTGTGAATCTGACTGCCCGGTGGCAGAACAGCCGACCCTCTTGGTCCCTATTTGGAATGATCCCATTACACAGGAACGTTATATAGGGATCCCTCCAGTCGGTCCTTCGGTTGCCCCTACCTCCTCTCCAACTTGTGAGACCGTCTCTTCCGCTGCGCTAGGCTCATTTAGCTGCCAGGTGGAGATGGAGCTGGCCAGTTTGGCTAGCTCATCGGCCTGCATGTTATCCGACCTGGAGATCTTTTGCAGGATGACCTCCGAGAAGGAGGCCTTCAGCCATTCATAAAGGGCTACATATTTCCGCAGACGCTCACACCTGACTTCGAAATTGCCCTTTATCTGCTGAGCCACCAATTGTGAGTCCGAATATACCTTAACCCGGCAGGCCCCCATGTGCTTGGCTGCTTGCAGGCTTGCTAGGATCGCCTCATACTCAGCTTCATTGTTGGTAGCTTTGAAGTGGAGCCGGATGGACAAATGTAACGTGTCCCCCCGAGGGGAAATCATTAACACTCCAACCCCGCTATGCTGGCTATTGGATGACCCATCCACATAGACCTTCCACATTCCTTCGACCTCGACCTTCGGGACGGTCTCCAACATGAAGTCGGAGAGGGCTTGGGCATTAATAGCGGTGCAAGGCTGATACTCGATACCGTACTCACTTAACTCCATCGTCTATTTGATTAGCCTTCCCAAAGCCTCGAGATTAGTGAGGGCTTGGGCGAGCGGGCTGTTGGTGAGGACTACGATGGGATGTGCTAAGAAATATAGCTTAACCTCCGGGCCATTAGGACCAGGGCATATGCCAGTTTCTCCATCATGGTGTATCGTGTTTCGGTGTCCTTCAGAAGGTGTCCGAAGAAGTAAACGGGATACTACACCCGGTCTTTTTCCCGAACGAGCGCCGACCCTACTGTTTGCTCGGCTACCGATAGGTAGACAAACAAGGTCTCCTCTTCCACAGGTTTGTAGAGAATGGGGAAGGTGGTGAGATAGGTCTTCAAATCTACAAAGGTTTTCTCACACTGGTCGTCCCACTCAAACTTGGCGGCCTTTCTTAAAATCTTGAAGAATGGGAGGGTCTTGTCCACGGACTTGGAGATGAATCTGGATAGCGTCGTGATTCTTCCATTCAGTCGATGTACCTCCTTGAAGTTGCGAGGAGGTAGCATATCCAGAATAGCTTTTACCTTCTCCGCGTTGGCTTTGATACCCCTCTCTGTCACCATGTACCCCAGGAACCTGCTGCTTTTTACCCCGAACAAACATTTAGTCGGGTTTAGTTTCAGCCTATTGGACCTCAGGGCAGTGAAGATTTCTTCCAGGTCGGCTATCATGTCTCATCTTTTGTCAGTCTTTACTAGGATATTGTCCACATACACCTCGATGTTTCTCCTGATCTGGTGCCTGAAGACTTTGCCCATCATCCGCTGGTACGTGGCACCAGCATTGCGTAAGCCGAAAGGCATGACGTTGTAACAATATGTGCTGTCGGCCGTCACAAAATTGATTTTCTCCAGGTCCTCGGGAGCGAGCGGGACTTGGTGGTAGCCTTGGTAAGCATCCAACATTGAAATGAACTCACAACCGACTATGGAGTCCACCAATCGGTCTATTCGAGGTAGGGGATAACAGTCTTTGGGGTAGGCTTTGTTCAAGTCACGGAAGTCGATTCAGACCTGCCATTTGCCTCCTGGCTTAGGAACCAGGACCACGTTAGCCAACCAGGCCGGGAATTGCACTTCTCTGATATGCCCGACTTTTAATAACCTCTGAACCTCGTCCCGAATAACCTTATCTTGATCAGGGGAAAAGTGTCTCCGTTTCTGTTTCACAGGACGAGCTCCCGACGTAACATGCAGGCGGTGCATGGCCAACGCCGGTGGAACCCCTTTGATTTCTTCGGCGGCCCAAGCGAAAACGTCTGTGTGGCTACGATGACAGTCTATGAGATGACTTCTTAATTCCGGCGCGAGGTCGAGGGCGATGCGCGTAACTCCCCCTCCATGATGAGGGTGAATATATACTTCCTCACTCTCGACCTCTCTCCTTTCCTTCATGCGTCCTTCATCTTCTCATGGGTTGGCGAGGCTGTCACGCCCGGAGACCCTGGAGCCGCTGATCCAATATAAAATCGGACAGCACCTCCCCTGTCCGACGGACAATTTACACAAACACACAGATATATATAACACAACCACGCAGTTAAATGGCCTCAGGCCTCAGATACATGCAGAAATAACAGATATATATCTATAATCATCGTAAACCCAAAGAACGAACTCACCTGAGCTGCTAGGGGGCAGGAACAAAGCCAAAAACCCCACGAAGTCCAACATAGGACTCAAAAATACAATACCATCGAATAAAACATGAATACATGTTCAAAACATGGCAACGGAAGCAAAGTATATACTACAGGGTCCATAACTGAAAAACAACATAAACCAAAACAAAACAAAGCTCCTCGCGAGCTGGGGACTGGCGGCTAGGGCTCTCTAGGCAGACATCAACCTGAAATTAAGAAAAATAACCAACGGTGTGAATCCAAAAAGGACTCTGCGGATACCCAGAGTAGATATGCATAGAAAGTTATACTAACAATAAGAGTTCAGCTAATACAGTCTCATATCAACAGTAGGGAAAGACTAGTACTGAACATACTGAAGTAGATACATACCTGAATCCATCTAATCTGTATAGAGGGTAAGAAATACCAATGGAATACCAATAGACATATAATCTCAGATAACAAGTCTCCAGAATATACAATGTCAAACAAGTGCAAGAATCAAGTGCAGCAAACAATGGACGATGGAAAATATGCACATGATGCAATGACATGTGTCACCCCTGACACCAGACAGATCAACGTACACCTATCATAGGGACGTCTGAACGGGTAGGGCTATGACAACTGTACGCACCCTGCTATCACTGCTCCTAAGTGACCGGGTAGACAGGATGCTGGTGGAGACTCCGCTCCGACCCCAAGCAATGGGGGAGTCAAGCTCTCATCTCCTCGTGACTCAGTACGAGAAGGGATCCCTGGCTGCTACCACGCCCGCGCTCACCCTCCAAATAGTGGCCGAACGGAGCAATACAGGGCAAATGCGCACATCCTACGGTATCCACTAACCCATGAGTGGCCGTGTGCGCATATCATGTACCGGAAGACGATAGGCTCAACCACAAGGGAGTCGCTGATCGCCGGCATGCAACAATGCAAGGATGGTGTATGATAGATACACATACCTCCCTCCCCAAGTCCTCAGTATACTAGGTCTCAGTCTGAAATCCTATACACAGGAAATACAGGTAACCTACAAGGTATACTGGCCAGAAACTACAAATCCCTCATGTCAAATATAAGAGATACATCTCGATATCTAAGCATACATATAGATATGACAATACCTGAGACTGTATGGAACTAACAGCATAATAACTCAGGGATAAACAACAAGTATCCAGAACAACATAATAAACTAGGATAGCATAAAATCTTACTGCTATCTATAACAATCTATGCATAACAACATGACAATATCAAAATAGATAAGTCAAAGGGTACCCGCCTCCAAGAGTGTATAAGTCCGTATCAAAAGGGATAGAACCACCCGCCAATATCAGCAATAAAAATCCAAATCAAGTCCCTGTATCAATGACAGATTTAATTAGCTATTACAAAAATAGTAACTAGCTAATTAATCCCTAATCCGTTCTAGGGTTAACCTAATCCGTCCCTTTCCATTTAATTACTCATAATAAAATGGTTAGGCCTTAATTATCCCAAATTATCCCGATTAGATTCCGATCAGGTTTGGAATCCGAATTTACCAAGTTAACTCATTAGGTTTAAATTCCCAAATAAACCTAACCCGTTCACTCTTCAAATTATCCAAAGGTTTCGTCTCCAAATGGAGCTCACGGCAACCACTAATTAAGGTTCTACCAATCCAACCTCCCACCCCTAGTGAACCACCTATGATTCTAATTCAATCACAGATTATATGAAAAACTAATTTAACACAAGTATCCATTCCTATTACAGTATTGCCCATGAGATGAACTCACGGCAGCCTCCCCCACACATACACCTCCATGTAATAATCTACACATAACTCAGAAATCAATTTAATGGTGAAATGCTTACTTTCGAAATCTGATCACCACCAAGTTCTTGCTCAAATATCAACCCTCTGATTAATCCAACTAGCAACAGCCAACCTATGATCAATTGAATTGTACAACATCAATCAAATCTCGGCACAATTTCATTCAAAGACCAATCGGAAACCATCAAAGCTTACCTGAGATGGCAACTCCACTTGGTCGATGATGAGGCCCAGGGAACTCCTGGATTGGCAGAAACTAACAGATCGCAAGGCAGAGTCTTGCGACGGCGGTCGAGAATCACTGGTGAAGAGGTGCCGATGACTAGCTAGGGTTCGCCGGGAAGAGCTGAGGAAGGAGGTCGGCGACGAGGTGTCTGCGACTAGGTCACGCGAGCGGAGGACGAAATCGGCGTCGACCGTGGGTTAGGGGCTCGCGAAGGGAAGAGGGAGGCGGCGCGACCCTCCCCGACGGCTAGGTCACGATGAGGAGAAGAAGACGGGAAGGGCGACGCTTGGCTGTGGCTGCGACTCGCGGATTGGGGAGGCGTCTGGTGTGGTTTAGGCTAGGCACGAGAGGAGGAAGGGACGACGTCAGGTTAGAGCACGCGAGAGGAATTTTCGACTAGGGCACGGGGCGAAGGCAATTTATGGGTGGGAGTTTTGCACTTTGGTCCAACCAATTTTCGTCTAATCACAAAACCACCCCTAGGGTCTTAATTTCCAACCCATTAGCCCCTTTGTAACCCTTTGTTTAAATACAATTTAATCCCTAATTTATGTCCAAGTCTTCGGAACCCCGGAATCTATCTGGTAACTCTTCGAAAATTTTCCGGAACCTAATCAAACGTGTCAGATTTAACATCCTCCCCCACTAATAAAAATTTGGTCCCCAAATTTCGTTATTCACTATAGTAACACTATCAAGAAGTATGCTGATAGAAATACTGAACAGTAACTAATCACACATACCTCAAGTGAATAGGTGGGGGTAACGAGCTCGGATGACATCCTCAAGCTCTCAGGTAGCCTCCTCATCTGAGTGATGCTGTCATCCGACCTTAACAAGCCGGATTGTCTTGTTCCGCATCTGACGCTCTCGGTGACCCAAAATCCATACAGGAATCTCCTCGTAAGTCGCGTCAGGCTGGAGTGGAACTCAAACATCCGACAGCACATGTGAAGGGTCTGGTATGTATCTCCTCAGCATCGATACGTGAAATACATCGTGGACACCAGTGATGGATGGTGGAAGAGCCAATCGATAAGCAACTGCTCCAACTCTCTCCAGAATCTGGAATGAACCGATGTAACGTGGAGCAAGCTTACCTCGAAGACCGATTCGTTTCACCCCCTTCGTGGGTGAAACTCACAGAAACACATGATCACCTACGGAGAACTCCAGAGGTCTCCGTCTCCGGTCGGCATAGTTCTTCTGACGATCCTGCGCCTCAGATATCCTGCGTTTGATAGAACGGACTAACTCTGCCTCGTGTTGAGCTCTCTGAGGTCCTAACAGCTGGGATTCCCCAACCTCCTCCCAGAGGATGGGTGTCCGACAAGGCCTACCATACAACGCCTCATACGGGGCCATCTGGATAGCCGCACGATAACTGTTGTTGTAGGCGAACTCGACAAGATGCAGATGATCCTCCCAACTGCCTCCGAAATCCATAACACAGGCTCGCAGTAAGTCCTCCCAGGTCTGGATGGTACGCTCTGACTGACCATCGATCTGCGGATGGAAGGCGGTACTAAATCTGAGCTCGGTACCCGTGGCCTTCTGCAGACTCTGCCAGAAGCGTGAGGTGAAACGCGGATCTCGGTCAGAGATGCTACTCAATGGTATGCCGTGTAATCTGATGATCTCTCTGCAATACAGCTCAGCTAACCTATCCAAGGAGTTTGTCCTCCGAATGGCCAAAAAGTGTGCGGATTTGGTTAATCGATCAACGATCACCCAAATCGCATCGTGTCCTCGCTGAGTCCTCGGTAATCCTACCACGAAATCCATAGTAATATGTTCCCACTTCCACTCAGGAATGGGAATCCTCTGAAGTAGGCCAGCAGGTCTCTGATGCTCAGCCTTAACCTGCTGGCAAACTAGACATCTAGCTACAAAATCTGCGATGTCTTTCTTCATGCCGTTCCGCCAGTAGGAACGTCTTAGATCTCGATACATACGGGTGGCACCCGGATGGATAGCAAATCGGGAGCGATGTGCCTCCTGTAATAGCTCCTCCATAACAAGGTGTGTCTCGGGTATGCAAAGTCTCCCGCGAAAATATAAGACATCCGCATCGTCTCATGTAAAATCAGACTGCTACTCTGTGGCTGCTTGACTGCCGAGGAACTGCAGATGCTGATCGCTCGCCTGAGCCTCTCTGATCCTCGTCCGAATGGAAGACTGAGCAACAATGGTCGCCAGAATACCCCTCTCAGTCTGCCCCTGCTCCTCTAGACCCAACTCTGAGAAAACCTGAACTAGCTTGGTAGCTGATGCCCGGAGGTAGGCCAAAGTCCCTCTGGACTTCCTGCTCAATGCGTCCACCACAACATTAGCTTTCCCTGGATGGTAGCTAATGGTGCAATCATAATCCTTCAGGAACTCCAACCATCTCCTCTGTCGAAGATTGAGTTCCTTCTGCGTAAATAGGTATTTGAGGCTCTTATGATCCGTGAATATCTCAAAAGTAATACCATTCAGGTGGTGCCTCCAAATCCGCAAAGCAAAGATGATGGCGGCCAACTCCAAATCATGAACCGGATAGTTCTTCTCATGCTCCTTCAGCTGTCGAGAAGCATAAGATACTACCCATCCGTCCTGCATCAGAACTGCGCCTAACCCCTGATGAGATGCGTCGGTATACAACACAAATCCGTCCTCTCCGGAGGGTAATACAAGGACGGGTGCTGTCACCAATCGTCGCTTCAGCTCCTGAAAGCTGGTCTCGCATGCCTCTATCCAAATGAACTTCACGCCTTTCCTGGTAAGGCGTGTAGTGGCATAGCAATCACGGAAAATCCCTCTATAAATCGTCGGTAATATCCGGCCAAACCCAAGAAACTGCGAACCTCAGTAACTGTCTTCGGCTGCTCCCAGCTGGTAACAGCATCGATCTTCTGGGGATCTACTGAGATGCCTCTGCTAGATACCACGTGTCCCAGAAAACCTACGGATGACAACCAAAAGGCACACTTGCTGAACTTCGCATATAGACGCTCTCGTCTTAGAGTCTCCAATACGATGCGCAGATGCTGTGCATGCTCCTCCTCGGAGTGAGAGTAGACTAAGATGTCATCAATGAATACTATGACGAACTGATCCAGATACTCCAGAAATACGCGGTTCATCAAGTCCATGAATACCGCTGGAGCATTGGTAAGCCCAAATGGCATTACCAAAAACTCGTAGTGTCCATATCTGGTGCGGAATGCTGTCTTCTGGACATCTGACTCTCTGACCCTCAATTGATGATATTCGAATCGCAGATCAAACAAATCCTCAATCCGTAGAAGGGGGTACTTGTTCTTGATGGTCACTGCATTCAACTGCCTATAGTCGATGCACAACCTCAAAGAACCGTCTTTCATCTTTACGAAGAGAACTGGGGAACCCCATGGTGAGACACTAGGTCTGATGAATCCCCTGTCCAATAACTCCTGGAGCTGGACCTTCAGCTCGTCCAACTCTCTCGGTGCCATACGATACGGAGCTTTCGATGCTGGCGAAGTCCCTGGTATCAGCTCAATAGTGAACTCCACTTGCCTCCTGGGAGGCAAACTCGGTAGCTCCTCTGGAAATACGTCCTAATATTCTCGGACCACTGGGACGTCCGAGAGCGGAGGGCTACTGCTGTCGTCGGTACTAATAAATGACAGTAAGAAACCCTGACAACCGTGAGCTAGCAATCTCTGTGCCTGAAGCGCAGAAATAACCGATAAGCCCTCATCCCTGATGCCAGTGAAATCCCACGAGGGTTGGTCCGGAGGCCGAAAAGTGACCACCCTCGTCTGGCAATCGACTGTGGAATGATAAGCGGTAAGGACATCCATACCAAGGATGATATCGAAGTCCACCATCTCCAGAACTAACAAATTAACCGTGAGGGTAATACTACCAAAATCTAATGGGCAGGCTCTGACCTCCTGTGTAATACCCAAGATCTCTCCTGAGGGTAAAGATACAGATAGCTGATGTGATCTAGCGGTAGCCAATCTACCAATCCTACTCATGAATAACCGCGATATGAAAGAGTAAGAACTACCAGTATCAACTAATAGCTCAGCAGGAAAGGCATAAAGAGAAATAGTACCGCGAAATACCGATCCATCGGCCCGCTGGGCCTCCTCTCGAGTGACAGCATAAACCCGTCCAGTCTCAGGCGGTGGTGGTGGCACTGCTGGGTACTGCTGAGGTGGGAACTGCAACTGAGACTTAGTCTGCTGAACTGACCCTCCCACAGGGTACTGAGGTTGCTGCATCATAGGCTGATAAGCTGGATTAGTCTGATGTAGAGGTCCTGAAGCTGGGCTCTGAGATAAGGCTGAGGTGTAACTGGCCTCATGTCCTAG
>JAGFNQ010000959.1:55384-75367 GCA_024364735.1 Boesenbergia rotunda | reverse complement strand
AGAAGTCTTGGCATGTTGGGTTGAGCACGATGTCCTGGTTGGGGATCGGGCAATGAAGACTTGGCCAGTGAAGCTGAGCACGATGACATGGTTTGGGGGATCGAGCAGAAGAATTTGCCAAGCGGGGATTGTGGATAGGAGTTGAGACGGGTCGAGGTCGAATGCCATCGAGTTCCGGGTTCTCGGAGGCCGAGAAAAAGTCCAACCGAAGGTTCCTGGTGACAATAGGTAAACTCTTCTGAGAGGAGTACATGAGGAGGCGTTCCCCGAAGAGGGAACAGTAGGTGTCGATCCGACCTAGGGTTTCGAGGGAAACCTGAAAGTCAGGACCAAGACAACACTGACTGTGATTCATACATGTTTCATTTATATATTATTGTATGTATGGAACTAACCCTTGTTGCAGCTGAAAGGAGAAAGCAGCTTGACTGGGGCGCCAGAATGGGACTCAGGCGCCTGAGAGCTGGCAGACCGCGGCTGAGTTGGTGCAACGGTCAGAATCGTGGCTGTGTTTGGCGAGTGCTGAGTGGAGGATCCACGTTAGCACTTAGGCGCATGAAAGGAACTCAGGTGCCTGGCCAAGATAGAATTTGACCAGGCAGCAGATAAGGTTTTCGCTCGATACGCTGCAACGGGGGCGGCTAAATGACCATTTAGGCGCCTGAGTAAGTTCTATAAATAAGGGGTCGAGTCCAGCAGTCCAGAATATCAATTCACACACTGCGATCACTTTCTTCTTCTGTGTGCTGCACGACCGAAGTTCAAATAACGCTGAAATGTCGTCCGACTCTCCGAACGAAGATCTGTCCTCTCATTTCAAGAGTTGGTATAATTGTTCATTATTTATTGAACACTTCAGTATGTAACTTGTAAACATTCGTACGATTATTAGTGACGCCCAAAGTAAACAATCAAGGATCGTGGGCCTTGCAGTAGTAGCCGGTGAAGACTCTTAAGAAAGTAAAACCAACTTGAGTTAGCGATCGTGATTTGTTGCTTGTTTCCGCTGCTTTCTCTCTTTAACTCCTACGCTTACTCTTAAAGCTTCCGCTGTGTACTTTGCTTACTTTATTTATGTGTTAAATCTGAAGTTTTTGTGAAGCGATATCTGTTGGTGCAAAAGCACCCAAGTCGAACCTGAGTTTTGATAATGGCAACAGGGCTCAAAAGTTAAGTATTACTTGCTATCTAACATGTCACTCTAGTGTGCAGGGTAAAAAGCCCTAGCGAAGGACTGCTAGGCACTGACGAAGGAATGCCAGGGTACTGAAGCCCTAACGAAGGACTGCTAGGCACTAGGCGAAGGATAGCTTGGGACTGAAGCCCTAGCGAAGGAATGCTAGGCACCGGGCGAAGGACAGCTCGGTATCCAAGACCTGGCGAAGGACCACTAGGCAAAAGTCCAACCAGAGGAGCGGTTGGCATCAGGTACATTCTCCCGAGAGGAGTAGGTGAGGATGCGTTCCCCGTCGAGGGAACAGTAGGCGTCGGTTCGACCTAGGGCTCCATTTGGGAGGCCCAAAGTTAGAACCAAGACAGCTAAGGCTGTATAAACTAACATCTTATTGTTTTATGGTGTTTTGGACTAACCCTTGATGCAGGACCGAAGGAACGAGTGTCTGCAGCTCAGAGAGCCTCAAAGGAATGAGGCAACAGCTGACCAGGGCGCCCGGAGTGTCCCGGGCGCCCCCAAGGTGAACACCAAACACACAAAACAAAGGTAGGCTTCGACAGCTCATCTCCCGGGCGCCCCCGCTGCTCCCGGGCGCCCCCAGCGCTCCGGGCACCCCCAGTGCAAGCCTATGAAGAGAAGCCAGCCAAGCCAAAGGGATAAGGTTTGACCCGGTCAACCCGGGCACCCCCAGCGTCCCGGGTGCCCCGGTCAAGATGTGATCCCGAGGTTGAAGGGATCAGAAGTTGACCGAGGGAAAGGTGGATCGGCCGACACGTGGGGGGGGCACCCCGACGTTCCGGGCGCCCCTAGGGCCTATAAAAGGGCCCTCGACCCCGAGGCTTGAAACAACACTTCAATTCAACGCTTCTACGCTCTTCTGCTCCCACGCTCTGCTCCGGATACTTCCCAACTCGAGTCGCCGACGTCCCTCCGCTCCGAAAAGTCAATCTACATCGGACGTCGGTAACGAAGAGCAATTTCCTTTTTGTGTTTATGATACTTCAATTGTAATATTGATTTGTAAACCTTTTGCGAACTTATAAAATTGCCTGCAGAAAACGATCAACGACCGTGGGCCTTGGAGTAGGAGTCGACCTAGGCTCCGAACTAAGTAAATCTACCCGTGTTTGCGTTTGAGTGTTTTATTCCACTACGTAATTTCTCTAATCACAAAATCCGAACGTCTTCCGATATTCAGTCCCCCCCTCTATCGGTTCTCTCGATCCAACAATATCCACCCCCTCTATCGCAAAATCTCGATCCTACAATTAGTATCAGAGAAGGGGCTGCTCAATTTTGGTGAAACCACCACTTGTGCACTTTTTAGATTTTTCATAGTTTTTTTTGGTAATTTTGCCGCTTTTTGAAGTACTTTTCGGATGCATTTTTTTTATCCCACACTGCTAATCCAATACAAAAGTCTTGATACATTCTGTTGTTTTTGTTTTTGCAAGTTCGGATTTCTCTCTACTATGCTTATGGCGTTGCAAGAGGGCTACAGTACTGGTCGCCCCCCTCTCTTTTCTGGGGAAGACTTCGGGTATTGGAAGAGCCGAATGGAAGTCCACCAGAAAACTCAGGTGGACACGTGGATAATAATCCATACCGGATTCGACCTTCCAAGAGACGAGGAAGGGGTGTCACTGAGCTATGACATATGGGATGTCACTGCCAAAAAGAGCATCGAAGCTGACTCAAAAGCGACATAGGCCCTCTAGTGCGGACTTACGAAGGAGGAGCTTAACCGCGTCGGTCCCTTCAACAACGCCAAAGATGTCACGCCCCGAGACCCAGGAGCCGCTGATCCAATATAAAATTGGACAGCACCTCCCCTGTCCGGCGGACAATTTACACAAACACACAGATATAAATAACACAACCACGCAGTTAAATGGCCTCAGGCCTCAGATACATGCAGAAACAACAGATATATATCTATAACTGTCGTAAAACCAAAGAACGAACTCACCTGAGCTGCCAGGGGGCAGGAACAAAGCCAAAACCCCACGAAGTCCAACATAGGACTCAAAAGTACAATACCATCGAATAAAACGTGAATACTTGTTTGAAACATGGCAACGGAAGCAAAGTATATACTACAGGGTCCATAACCGAAAAACAACATAAAACAAAACAAAACAGAGCTTCTCTCGAGCTGGGGACTGGCGGCTAGGGCTCTCCTGGCAGACATCAACCTGAAATAAAATGTATATGGCAACGGGGTGAGTCCATAACTCAGCGAATACCCAACAGATATGCATAGAAAGTTATACTAACAATAAGAGTTCAGCTAATACAGTCTCATATCAACAGTAGGGAAAGACTAGTACTGAACATACCGAAGTAGATACATACCTGCATCCATCTAACCTGTATAGAGGGTAAGAAATACCAATGGAATACCAATAGACATATAATCTCAGATAACAAGTCTCCAGAATATGCAATGTCAAACAAGTGCAGAAATCAAGTGCAACAAACAATGCACGATGCAAAATATGCACATGGTGCAATGACATGTGTCACCGCTGACACCAGTCAGATCAACGTACACCTGTCATAGGGACGTCTGAACGGGTAGGGCTATGACAACTGTACGCACCCTGCTATCACTGCTCCTAGGTGACCGGGTGGACAGGATGCTGGTGGAGACTCCGCTCCGACCCCAAGCAATGGGGGAGTCAAGCTCTCATCTCCTCGTGGCTCAGTACGATAAGGGATCCCTGGCTGCTACCACGCCCGCGCTCACCCTCCAAATAGTGGCCGAACGGAGCAATACAGGGCAAATGCGCACATCCTACGGTATCCACTAACCCATGAGTGGCCGTGTGCGCATATCATGTACCGGAAGACGATAGGCTCAACCACAAGGGAGTCGCTGATCGCCGGCATGCAACAATGCAAGCATGGTGTATGATCTGTACACATACAACCCCCACCAAGTCCTCAGTATACTAGGTCTCAGTCTGAATCCTATCACAAGAAATACAGGTAACCTACAAGGTATACTGGCCGGAAACTACAGATCCATCAAGGTCAAATGTAGGAGATACATCACGATCTCTAAGCATACATATAGAGATGACAATACCTGAGACTGTAATAACTCAGGGATAAACAACAAGTATCCAGAACAAGCATAATCAACAGGGATAGCGTATAATCTTACTGCTATCTATAACAGTCTATGCATAACAACATGACAATATCAAAAGAGATAAGTCAAAGGGTACCCGCCTTCAAAAGAGAAGTCCGTATCAAAAGAGACAGAACCACCCGCCAATAATAAGCCAATCAAGCTCCTGTATCAAGGACATATTTAATTAGCTAATTATGGAAAGATAATTAGCTAATTACTCTCTAACCCAACCTAGGGTTAACCCAATAGTTCCCTTTCCATTTTATTTACCTCTAATAAATGGAAAGGTCCCCAATTACGCCACGTAATAACGGTTTAGGTTCATTTCCAATTCACTTAATCAAAATTAGGTCCTTAGGTTTCCATCCTTTATAAATGTTTAATCGCTAATTAAACCCAATTATCATAATTAGGCTCAACTTAGGATTAATCTAAACCTAACCCCAAATACACAGATCCACATCCAATTATACTAAATAGCAACAACCAAACTGATCTAATATAATCCACGCCCTTCAATTACAGATTTTGCAACCACAGGGGATAACGAACCTAACTCCACATGTATCAGAGCAAACAGATCCAATATTGGAAGCAATTACAACAAACCATCTAGTAATTACTCATATACCTTGATTAATCCTCTTCTCTGGTAGTGGACCTCAGCAAGGAAGTAGAAGTCGACAACCACAGTTGATCAAATGGTGAGCTGCAAAAACCTGGATCAATTGGAGCATCATCCATCGGCCACGGCACTTGGGTTGAGGCAATTGAGACGGAAGGTAATCCAAGGAACACACGAACTCACCTCCGCGATAGACATCCGACTAGTTTTCCTTGGACAATGGGGTGCCCAAAACTCGCTCGATGCCGGCGCTTGGGAGCTGTCAAAGTGGAACCAACAACTCTGGAGCAATCATAGAAATGTCGACCTGGACTCCCTCTCGTCTGATCTTCCCCCGCGGAAGGAACGTCGGAGTGGTGCCGAGGAGGCGTTCGGCGTCGGCTAGGGCACGCGAAGGAAATGAAGGGAGTGGCGTCGGCTTGGCTTCGATTAGGGCAGATGAGGAGAAGAAAGAAGAGTTGGCGAAGAAACCCAGAAGAAGAGGGAGGCGTTGGTGGCGGCTTCGATCGACAGGGAAGAAGGCAAAGGGGCGACGGTGTGCGGCGGAAACAAAGCCCTAATCGGCTTTTAATCGCTGTCATTTTGCATTTTGGTCCAGCTATTTTTAGCCTAATCGCAAGAACACCCCTAGGCTTAAGGTTATATACTCTATAGCCCTTGTAACTATTCGTTTTATTACATTTTGATCCCTAAATTTGTGTCCAAGGACTCGGAAGCCCCGGAACCTATCCGGTAATCCTCCAGAAATTACCGGGACGTAGTCGAAATTGTCGAATTTAACAAAAGAACTCTGGAACAAACTCATACGACTCCACGAAGGAACCTCCGACACTAAGGTGAGCCGTCGTGATCTTTTGTTGAATAAACTATATAATCTAAAAATGCAGGACGTGATAGATCGATTGCAGTGCTAGAGGGGGGGGTGAATAGAACCTTTTTCGAATTTCTTTGTTCTCTACAAGATTGTTAGCACAGCAAAAATACAAATAAAAATAAACTAACAATAATAGACAATGCTAACAAACCGATTTACTTGGTATCCACCCAGGACGGGTGACTAATCCAAGAATCTGTCGGTGGATCACTCCCCGGATAACCTCTGGCTAACTCTGTCGCTCCTTGTGGGTGGAGAAACCTCGCCACAACACCTTGACACGACCTGAGCACAAAGACTACTACCTTGCCTTTAACCAAGACAAGATTTGTCAAGAATCTCAGCCACCGCGAAGTCCTCTTTAAATAGGATTCGGGCTGAAACCTACGCTACCAGTCGACAGCCCCTAGGGCAGTCGACTGGTGCCACTGAAATTCGACCGTTGCACCCCCAACGTTAGAATTCTCAGCCAACTCACCAGCCACCTATCAGTCGACTACCCCCAGGGCAGTCGACTGGTCCAGGGCTGAGACCCTTCTGTGAGTTTCATCAGTCGACTGCCCCCAGGCCAGTCGGCTGGTCTACTCACCCACCTAAGATTACCCTTCCTGAGTACATTCCACTCCGCACTCAAACCCTAGGATTTTCCGAGTACAATCACACAACACTCGTACCCTCACGACTCGACCGACTCCTCATCCGCAACCTCGACTATTGCCTTCGCGCCCTCTTCATCTTCGGCTCCCATCCCTCGGATGCACACAAGCCTCCAGCTTGCCTCCATGCCATCCTTCATGCATGCCTCGAAGTTCGCACCCATCAGCTCATCGTCCCTGCTCTCCAAGGTCCCTTGGGTGCACACAAGCCTCCAGCTTGTCTCCATGCCACCCTTCACCGTATCGAGGCCGTCCAGTCAAGTCCATATGTGTCACCTGTACAACCTGCACACTCAACATACACATATGAGGTAACAAGGGTAAACCTAACTTAAACCCTTTGCCCAAACATCAAAACACTTGGTCACTCCTGACCACAGATTGCCTCAACAGGATGGAGAAACGACATCCCAACTGCACACCCAAATTCAAGAAATTATGAATGAACTCCACATCATCAGGCACACGATCGAGAATAGAGATCTAATTAAGTATACGTTAAATTCATTCCCTAGAAACACGCTGTGGGCATCTATGGTTGATGCCTACAAAGTTTCTAAAGACCTTTCGAAAATAAAATTAGATGAGTTATTTTCTAAATTTGAGTTACATGAGCAGATTAACGGTTCGATTGTAGAGAAAGGTGTGACTTTAATTGCAGAAAAAATCAAGAAGAAGACACCAGAATCGGAACCGAATTCTAACTCGGAATCTGAAGGGGAAGAGTTGGCGGAGCTTGTTAACGTCGTCCAGAAGTTGTTCAGAGATCAGAAGGCCCAAAAGAAGAAGAAAACGGGACAACCAAAGGATGATCCAGGTGAACCAATGAATAAGGCAGACCTCACCTGTTATGGGTGTGGAAAGAAGGGGCACTTCAAGTCCGAGTGCCCGAATGCGAAGGAGACAAAGAAGCAACGGAGGAAGTAGGCGTTGCAAGCAACTTGGGATGCGCCGTCTTCGGAATCGGACGAGGATGAACCAACACACTCCAATCTCCTCACCTTATCGACTAAAGACGAGATCAACATCGACTCTGAATCGGACGAAGAAATGGAGCACGGAACCGTCTCACTGTCAGAAACAGGCCGACTTAAGGTAACGGGTTTTTTCCGAACTGGATCTTTACGAATTAATTTCCTACCTATCTCACAAACTGGCTAAGTCCAATGACTGGGTCAGGTCTCTCCGAGAGGAGGTAAAACTCCATAAGGAAGAGGCCAGCTCATATCCTTTGACTGAGCAAGCTCAGGAAGAAACCTCAACTCAAGTCCAAAGACTTGAGGAAGAAAATTCCTCCCTAAAAGCTCAAGTCAAAGAACTCAGAGAAAATTTGGAATAATTTATCCTGGGTTCCAATAATCTTGACATAATTCTTAGAAAATAGAAATCTGTTCGAAATTGATCTGGAATTGGGTTTAAATCCAATTCGCCGAGTTAGGTCCTACTACTCAGTAATTAATCACCCTAGCACCCGAGTCCAAGCATGGGTCCCCAAACTATTTTTGACTAATCAAGCCGGACCAAATCAATATTGGATCTCCAAGGATCATATCTATTACTTAGATATACCATATTGGGGATATGATCCAGGAGGAGCCAATAAATAGACTATTTATGTGGTTAGATAGTTTTTGATTGAATACATTCTTTGATGCTTGTTTATTATTTTTTTTTGCAAATTATCATGCTTAGGATTAGAAATGGTTAGTTAAGGACTACATTTGTTTGAAACTTGCACAACATAGTATTAGGGTGGGGCGAGCTGATAGTACGTTAGGAAACCCGTCTAGGGAGTCAAGTAGGGGAAGGCGTCTCCTATTTGGTCTTCTTAGTCCGATGGAACTAGCCGAAGCTACCTCGCCACATCCTCGACTAGTTAGACTAAGGTTTCTGAACGAGAAATTTAAAAATACTATTTCTTTATGCGGCTTTGTCTAGGAACGAGTTGTTGATCCAATAAGGTTAAGGCCAAAGAAGACCCCTGTGCCTCGCCAAGACCTGGAAGCCAAATATTGAAATTTATTTTTAAATTACTAATTCTTAAATCTAAATCTAACTCAAGGTTCAACCATATCTTAGAACCTAATTTTCAAGATAAAATTAAAAACATCTCACAAAACAAATAAGGATCCCTGTTTGCCACTTAGAAATGGGTGAGATGTTTAGGATTTAAAGTAAATCTAACCCAACCAATTGAAGCAGCTAAATCGACTTGTCACTAAGTTGGTTAGCCCAAACTAAAATGGATTAAGATTTTGAAATTGCTTGTGCTTGCAAATTAAAGCTTTAATCTTACTCTTTCAAAATCTTCTTTATTTTTTTAAAAATTATTTTTGACTTAATTTTTTCAAAAATTTCTCTTTCGAGTCTTTTTAACTTAAATTTCTCCAAATATTTTTTGACCCGACCCAGGTGCTTGAATAAGATTCAGGCGCTCGACCACGACACGATGCTGTCACTGTGCGTCTCCACGTGCCTTCCTGTGACGCACCCCTAGTTTTGAAAAACCAGGGGCGGTATCGCTGACCAGGGCGCCCTAGTCAACTCGGGCGCCTGTTATTTAGGCGCCCAAACCCAACTTAGGCACCCAGTTGACCTTTATGTAACCTCTAGCCTCGTCGAATAGAAGCCCACCTCTCTGTCGCCTAAACCCTCTCTTTTCCTCCTCTTTCCTTCGTTTTCTCTCTCGAATCCCTGCTGAAACAAAGTGAACATCCTAGGGTCATCATTTCTTATTCTCGACATGCCTCAACGACGACATAATCCAAAACCTACCTTTATTGCCTTTTTATTTCTTTGTTCATATTATTACTATGTTCCTGTTAAATTAGTACACGTCGCATAGCCCAGGCCGGACTCGCTACCCTGCCCAGTACACACCCTAGATTCCCTTCCTTAGATCTTTAGGATCTCTTCAAACAGTCCGCCTATCTACCACTAGACTGTCATTACCTTCACAGGAACTTCTTCGAGACCTACTATCCTATCGGGGCTGAGTCCCACCGTCTTGGGACTTTGATCTAGACTTTACGAGAGGAGTCAACGATCCGATACTTGAAGATGGTAGCAGAGCGACACGCCGAGCTTATACAACTATTTCAATCTTGGCGCTCCGACCCTTCCTCCAAGATTTTGCTATTTGATCACCTGACTGTTTGACCAGATCACCTGTCTTGGTCTGACTATGACTTGATTTTTGGTCTGACTGACTTGCATCTTTTCTATCTTACCTTAGCTTATATTAGTTCATGCTTTCCTTCAGTCTATTTGGATTACATTGTGCTTGGAATGTGCTTAGTAGAGTAGAACTTCTATATTTGATTTTGATTTGAATTTGGATGTCGGAACTCTTATCTATCTTTTAAAAGTTTAAGTCTGATTCTGATTTTAAAAATTCTTTCAAAAACTTTATCTCAAATTTCAAAACTTTGTTTTCAAAATTTATTGTATTTTTTCGATACTTAGTTTTACATTGACTTAAAAACTACCCCTTCAAAACTAGGGTTTTTCTTCGACATGGACTTAGCTTAGGCATAACTCTATGTGCATGCTCCTATAGATTTAGAAGCCAGCATCTCACAATCACATTAGGACTAATTTGATTGACAACCTAGACTAGATTGAGATGCTTAGGACTATTACCCAAGACTCAGATGCTTCAAAATCAGTGCATCGACACAAGTTGGGGGCGTTATAAATACAATTCAAATTAATCAAGTCAAGTATTCTGACTAACTGAGCTGATTTATGAAATACACTTGACTTAACTAACCCAAGTATAAATTGTTGTTTATTATAGTCAGCAAGTAGCTAAAAGGTTAAACAGGTGCCTAAAAGGAATTGACTATATTTTTTAAATATTTAAAATTATTTTTAATTTTTTATTATTCATGCTTGGACTCAAAATAAATGTGCCTAGACTTGTCTTAGACATAGCCAAGACTTAGACATTTTTTTGCTTAAAATTACTCGCTTTGATACACTTAGCCATTTTTATTATGAATACTTTAGTCATTTTTTTTCTATTCTTACCCTTATATTACATACATGATTTTGATATATGGCAAAGGAGGAGAGAAAGAAAAGAATTCAAAGTTGTTAGAAAAATTCAAAATGTTTTCAAAAGAATTTTTTTTCAAAATGATGACAAAAGAAATGTTTTTCAAAATATTATCAAAAGAAAAGTTTTTCAATGTTTAGTATTTTTCAAAGTGTTTAGCTTTTTCAAACTAGAATTAAAAGTTCAAAATGGTTAGAAAAATTCAAAATATTTTCAAAAAAAAAGAGTTCAAAACACTTAGTATTTTCGAAAAAATTTTAGAATCAACTTGGTCGTTCAATAAACTATGTTTTTCTAAAATGCTTAGAACCTATTTTTAATGATAGTATTTTGTAAAATTAATTTCTCTTCTATATTTAGCTTTTGAAAAACACTTAGTTTTAATTAGTTACAGCTTTTCAAAAGTCAACTTAGTCTCTAAACTTTTTCACACTTGAATAAGACTAAGTCTACTTTGAAAAATATCATCTCCTCTATAAACACAGTTGTTAAGTGATCTAGGGGGAGATAACTAGTTAAGGGAGAGAGCTTAAAAGAAATTTCATTTCCCTGTTAAAACTTATTTTAGCTTAACTTTGAACTGAGTTTCCATAATAAAAAAGGGGGAGATTATTGGTGCCGGAAACACTAGATCGAACCTTATTTTGATAAGTGGCAAAGGGTTCAAATTAAGCTGGTATGTTATACTAATGGATTTGTGGAGATTACAGGAAAGTCCTACTTAAGCTAGGCAAGAAGTCTTGACCTGTAGGGTTGAGCACGAAGTCTAGGTCGGGGATTGAACAATGAAGACTTGGAAAGTGAAGTCGAGCACGAAAACTTGGTTTGGGGGACCGAGCAGAAGACTTTGCTGAGCGGGGATCGCGGACAGAAGTCGAGACGGGTCGAGGTCGAATGTCGTCGAGTTCTGGGTTCTCGGAGGCCGAGCAAAAGTCCAACCAGAGGTTTCGGGTGGCAACTGGTAAACTCTCCTGAGAGGAGTAGGTGAGGACTCGTTCCCCGAAGAGGGAACAATAGGCGTCGGTCTGACCTAGGGTTTCGAGCGAATCTTGAAAGTCTGGATCAAGACAGCACTGGCTGTGATTCATACATGTTTCATTTATATATTATTGTATGTATAGAACTAACCCTTGTTGTAGTTAAAAGGAGAAAGTAGCTTGACTGGGGTGCGTGAATGGGACTCAAACGCCTAAGAGCTGGCAGACCGCAGCTGAGTTGGCGCAGCGGTCAGAATCCTGGCTATCATGGCGAGTGCTGAGTGGAAGATCTACGTCAGCACTCAGGCGCCTGAAAGGGACTCACGCACCTGGCCAGGATAGAATTTGACCGGGCAACAGATAGAGTTTCTGCTCGATACGCTGCAATAGGGGCGCCTGAATGGCCATTCAGGCGCCTGAGTAAGTACTATAAAAAGGAATCGAGTGCAACAGTCAGAAGATCAATTCACACACTGCGATCACTTTCTTCATCTGTGTGCTTGATAAGTACCATTTTATTGATTATTTTAGTTGCTAAAATCCAAGTTTGACCTATATTTTACTTGCTTAATTGTGAATTTACCCTAGGTTCTAGGACTTATCTTTATTTTGGACTTAATTGCAAATCTTTACATATTTGGATTATTTGGCCACTGAATTTTTGATCTATTTTTGTAGGCATGAAAGGATCATGGACCTAGGGCATACTGGGTCAAACTTGAGTTGGAAGTGGACCCAGATCGAGTTATCAAGCTTCGGATTAATCTGGGTCGTCCGATTCAAAAGTGGCTAGATTTGAGCCATCTGGGACCATCTGAAGCAATCCAAGCTAGGGTTAGAGCTGATCAAGCACTCTGATCAAGATCTGAAGGTTTCATCCCAATCAGAGCTCATTCAACCGTTGGATCAAGCTCAGAGGGTTCTAGATCGTCTATTCAAAGATTAGGTTGATTTGGACCATCCGTTGTAAATCTGGAGGATCCGAGCTACCACGAGGCAGATCCTGACCCTTGATCAACATCATCAAAGTTTGGTTCAGATTGGATGAAGATCAGCCATTGGATTTCCTCAAATCAATCTGAGCCGTCCGTTGTCAAGTACTTAATCAAAAATCTGCCCAGTTTCTTACTCGTCGCCTCTTCGCCGCAAGTTGCCTTCTTCGCGTGTTCTTCATTTTGTTTCAAGTTTTCTTCAATCCGGTGGCGCGAACACTCGATTTCCTTTCTTAGATCAAGTGCTAGGTCATTGGGAAGACCATCAGTGAAGTTTCCAGTTCAGAATTGCCCAAGAAACAGAGTTGTTGAGAGGTTTCCGTAGTTCTGTCCATTTGCTACCTTTGGATCTGCTGTGCTCCAATTCCTTCCACCTGAGCTATCTAGAGGGGTTCCCTAGATTGCTTGGATCATCATCAACTCACCATCGCACGCGGACGCAGCTGAATTGAAGATTTCGAAAGGAAATTTCAGAATGAGCAAGCTGAGTTGTATTTAATCGCAGATGGAGTTTTCCCAATGGTTTGCTGAGCTTGCGGGTCTGAGGCTCACCCCTGCGTGACGAACAAGGAGTACCTGAGCTAGGGAAGGGATCGAGGAGTAGTTTCTTTAGTTACTTTCAGTTACTTTGCTGTAATTTTCATTTTTGCCGCAACTTTAGTTTGAATTTTGTATCAATTGCTGTAGTTTAAGTTTCTGAATTGTTTCAGGTGTAATTAGGTTTCAGTTCTCAAGTTTGCAAGTATTAGATAGGTAGTTTGGTAGTGAGCAATTGAAAATTCGTTTAGTTTGTTTCATAGTTAAGTTTTATTTCTGCAATTTCTGATGATTTTGCTTGCGTATCAGTTCTTTCCACCTAGTGTATCAGTTTTCTACTCTGGTTACTGAATTCCATATCAAGCTAGTGTAGATTATCTCCTGAATCTACCTTGTAGTTAGTTAACTTTAAATAGCACTTGCATTTCAAATTTTCCGCATCAGCTGGTGTGTATCGATTTCATATCTGAATTTCAAAGTTCATTTCTGTAGTTAGCTCAATTCTGAAATTCTGTTCAATTTCTGATTTGCTGCATCCACTTCTGAAATTTCTTCTTATCCCTGCATATCACTGCATTTGTAGCTGTTCTTTCTAGGTTTGATCAATAGGTTTCAAGGCTGAATTGTTAGAATCAGTTTTGGCACAAAAGTTTCAGCTTTGGCACAAAGGTCACCCTTGCGTGCCAAGCTATTTTGGGCACTGCTTGCATCAGTTTTTCACTTGTCTTTTGGTGTAGGATAGTGTTTGAATTCAATTGGTATCACATTTATCCATTTATGAGTTTTCTTTGCATTTGTTGGTTTCGAAAACTTGTAGCTAGTTTGTGTGAGTTTGTTTTAAGATTGATTGCTAATTTTGTAGCTAGCATTAGTTTTAAGTTTGTTGCTCCGGAAATTGTCATCACTGTTTTTAGTCCTTTGTTTAGCATTTAGTTGCTTTTGAATTGGAAATCAGATTTGTTTACCTTCTAATTTCGATTTAGCTGCTTTAGATGAGTAGGATTCCTCTTGGCTAAGTTCCTTAGTTTCCATCACTTATTTAGTTTTTTTAATTAAAGTTCTTCCCTTTTCATTTCATTTTCATTCCTAATTGCAATCCAAACCCAAATCACATTCGAAACCCAAAATTCACAAATAACACATAAACATCAAGCTAGAATCACACAACCTCAACTAGCCCTAGGAAAATACGACCTGTGGCCCCTTTACTACGTTTTCATACTTTGATTGCAAAAAGGGTTTCCAGCTTTTCACACATCTAAATTTTGAGACCCATATTCGTGACAGCCTAATCCGTGGCCATCAGTGCTATGCGACCGAAGTTCAGATAACACTGAAACACTGTCTTACTCTCTAAACGAAGATCTATCCTCTCATTTTAGGAGTTGGTATAATTGTTCATTTTTTTATTGCACACTTCAGTTTGTAACTTGTAAACATTCTTGCGATTATTAGTAACGCCCAATGTAAATGATCAAGGATCCTGAGCCTTACAGTAGGAGCCGGTCAAGACTCCAAAGCAAATAAAACCGAGTTAGCGATTGTGATTTGTTGCTTGTTTCCGTTGCTTTCTCTTTCTAACTCCTACGCTTACTCTTAAAGCTTCTGTTGTGTACTTTGCTTACTTTATTTAAGTGTTAAATTCGAAGTTTTTGTGAAGTGATATTCACCCTCCCTATCGCTCAATCTTGATCCTACAATAAGTGGTTGAGTGGACATGATGTTGGGGAGCTAACTACTCCAAAACTCCAGGAAAAAGGGGGGAACCACCAACAACTTTGCTATCCCTCGAAAACAACGGAGAGGGTGTCAACTGCTTGCCTACAACTCCAATATCCACTACTCATGAGTGGTCGAGTGTGACACAACAGGACAACTGCTCTTACACTAGCAACTACCTCTACCTATGAGTGGTTAAATGGGTAGAGAAATTAAATGACTGATGACAGACTTAACCATAAGAAAGTCGATGCTCGTCAGTATACAACTATGGAGATATGGTGCATGATACTAATATGCACAATCAACCAAGTTACATCTATGCAACGGTATGAAAAATAAATATCAAAATCATGTAACATGCAACCAATCTACTGGGTGGGATATATCTAATGCCAACCAAAATCCTAATTATGTTTAATTATTACTGCTAAGTATTCACCTACAATCGGTACTTTATTGATCAGAAAATCAACAAGTTAGACTGTATGGACATAAATTTGAGTAGCTCAAAGACCAAGCAAAGAAAGCATCAATGATGATCTCAAAAGACAAATATAAGGTAAAGTAGTCCTACTCGAAAACAAACAAGCCATGCATTTAAGTTTAATAAACTACCGGATACAAAGAAGAAGTACTCGTCTCAATTAGACTAGTCCATAAACGAAGAAAATCTCCCACGGTTAACCGTGCGAATCCAAAGTCAGGGTCCTGTAGCAAGAGCATAGTTTAGCTATTTATATCCATATAAAAAATAATAATTAGCTAAACTAAATACTAAACATAATTATGATCTAATTCGAACACTCATCTGAAACATGATCACCTCCACCCAATAGTATTGTCACCAAAAATCCCAATTCTACTCATACCCACTGCCCAACACTTATAAATTACGTTGACACCAGCTCCTTCAATTCCAAGCACAACTCAACAAATCAAATAAATCCAAAACATAATTAACACTAAGCTCCACAAAACTCGGAACAGTAACACAAGATGATTAATCTAAAACTCATCCAACTCCAAAACATACCATCCAAACTATAACAACAATTCAATTTGTGTTATACTACCAAATCCTCACTCGATTAAGGAAAATAGCCCATTCCCCTAAGCATCACTATGGCTCACGACACCACATCAGAAGGTCACAAGAGCAAGCCCAAGCAAAACCAACAAAACATACAATGCCCATGCTCTCTCTTCCATCCAAAACAACCCCAGATTCAAGAAGCAATACATCATCACAAATCTAATATCAAGATTACAAAGAACAAAAACACAAAACCTATTTTCAACATATGAGCTCTTGGCAGCAACAAAACATGATAGATTAGAGTTCTTCAAGAAAACAGAACTCTAACTGTTGGATATCATGTGAATGGAAAGGAAGGTGTGGAGGAAAGAAGCTCCTTGGTGAGTGGGACTTTAGTCCCACATTGGGAGTTTCTAGTGAATGAAAAGGAAGGTGGAGAATAAAGAGACTCCATTGTGAGTGGGGCTAATTTAGTCCCACATTGGGAGTTTTAAGGCATAATTATTGGTTTAAATTGTTTCTCAAGCATGTTAGTTGTGAACAAATGCAAGTGGAGAGACTCTCTCTCATGCGTGGGTGCGCAGGGGGGGTCCAAATCCAGGGCCTGGATTTGTACTGAACCAAGTAAACTCGAGTGCGTGCATGACCTGCGCGTGTCGAATGTCCGACAGGTCGGGGCAAAATTTGTCCAAACAAATGAACCCCCGGACGTTTTGATCTGGGTAGTTAATTGGTAGTAAATGATGTTAATTCGGTCATTGATTACTGTGGGGGTCTCAGCCTATATAAAGAGGTTGTGATCGAGAGAAAAAGATATACAGAGAAGAAATTATCTTCCACCTCCTTCCTGACCTCCCTTGATAGCATTCAGGTACTCTCTCAGTTTGCCACGAGCAACGAGTGCTTCGTTGTGCCCATGGTCTCATTGTTGTATCCTGAGAGATAGAATTGCATCGGAGCCTCGAAGCAACATCGGAGGAGGACAAATCTGTTTCAAGGAAACTGCGCTACGCAAGCCTCAGCAACTTCCTGGTCGGGAGACGTCCGATTATTGCTCGAGAGACCTAGTCGGGAGATTCTGCTTGGTCGGGAGATCTGCTCGGGAGACCTGGTCGGGAGATTCTGCTCGAGAATTCCAGCTCGGGAATTCTGCTCGAGAGACTGCAGTCTGCATAAAAGACAGCTCGGGTCACTCAACAGCTAAGTTGAAATTATTTTTTTTTATAATTTTAATTTATTGTAAACTCTCCAAAAAGGAGAATATCCTCCAACAATCTTGAAATAAAATTTTATTTTTGTTGAGATGGCCACGGAAAGTGTTGAGGTAAAATAGACTCATCACCAGGCCCCCTCCGCCCTGATTGGGAATGCCCCAATCAACCATGGGGGATAACCAGAGAAGTTGACTGGGTTGAACTTCAAGAGGTGGTAGCAGATGATGCTCTTCTACCTGACCACGGTTAATCTTGCTCGGTTCTTGACCTAGGACCCTCCCAAGCAAGCTGAGTATGCTGAGGTGGAGGCTTGGACTCATTCTGAGTACCTATGCCGAAAATACATCCTCAACAGTCTGGCCGACTTGCTGTATGCTATGTACAACACGAAGAGAACGACTAAAGAGCTATGGGAGCCCTTGGACAAGAAATACAAGTCGGAGGGTGCAGGGGCTAAGAAGTTCATTGTGGGTCGATTCTTAGACTACAAGATGGTTGACTCTAAGACTGTGATCAGCCAAGTCCAGCAGCTTCAGGTGATCCTACATGAGATCCACTCAAAAGGTATGGTTCTGAGTGAAACTTTCCAGGTAGCAACCATCATTGAGAAGCTGCCTCCCGGCTAGAAGGATTTCAAGAACTACCTGAAGGACAAGCGGAAGGAGATGAACGTGGAGGAACTTGTTGTTAGACTTCGCATAGAAGAAGACAACAAGGGTTCGGAGAAAAATATGCTCCCTCAGGCTACTGTGAAAGACAATGTGGTCGAGCACGGAAAAAGCTCGAAATGGAAGAATTCCAAATATTCCAAGATGGGACCCAGAGGAGGCATCGCCATAAAGTTCTCTTGGAAGTGCTACAACTGTGGCCGAGTTGGCCACAAATCTTCGAAATGCAAGAAATCGAAGAAGAAGTAGGAGGCCAATCTGAATGAGGGGCCAGAAATGGAAGACCTCTGTGTCGTGGTCTCTGAATTGAACCTGGTGGGTTCAAACCCACGGCAATGGTGGATCGATACTGGAGCCACCAGACATGTGTGCTGTAATAAGGACCTGCTCCATAATTTTGAAGAAATTAGTGGAGAGAAGATGTTCATGGGGAACTCGGCAACCTCGGACATCATGGGCCAAGGAAAAGTTGTGTTGAAAATGACCTCGGGCAAGGACCTCACTTTAACCAATGTGTGTTATGTTCCGGAGATTCTAAAGAATCTGGTGTTCGGTTCGTTATTAAGCAAGCATGGCTTTCGCATTATGTTTGAGTCAGACAGAGTTGTACTGTCGATAAAGGGAATGTATGTGGGAAAGGGATATGTGTCTGATGGGCTGTTTAAGCTCAGTGTAATGACCATTAGGCCTAAGATAAATAAAATTGAGAGGACTTCCACTTATATACTTGAGTCTTCATGTTTATGGTATGGTAGACTAGGACATGTGAATTACGATGTGATTCGTAGATTAATAAATATGCAAAGCATACCGACATTCTTCCTTGACCCAAAACACAAGTGTGAGACTTGTGTTGAAGCGAAGTTGACAAGGTCATCCTTTCAACACGTTGAAAGAAACAACGAACCAATCGGTCTAATTCACACCGATGCATGTGACCTTAAAGGTACACCGACACGTGGTGGGAATCGGTACTTCATTACTTTTGTAGATGATAACACAAAATACTATTATGTGTATCTTCTCAAAAGCAAGGATGAAGCTATAGAGAAATTCGTTCTCTACAAGAATGAGGCTGAAAACCAACTTAATAAGAAGATTAAGGTGGTTTGAAGCGGCCGAGGAGGTGAATATGTATCACCATTCGCTGAGTTGTGTGCTGAACATAGGATCAGACATGAAACAATAGCTCCTTATACCCCTCAGCAAAATGGAGTTACTGAGAGAAAGATTCAAACTCTTAAGGAGATGATGAATGCTCTTCTATTGAGCTCTGGACTGCCAGACTCCATGTGGGGGGAAGCTGTGTTAGCAGCTAATTACCTTTTGAATAAGGGCCTTCGGAAGAAAATAGATAAGAGCCCTTATGAGTTGTGGAATGGAAGATGACCATCCTACAAACATTTGTGAGTGTGGGGGTGTCTTGCCAAAGTTTTGATGCTTGATCCGAAGAGGGTTAAGATAGGACCAAAAACTATTGATTGTTGGTGCAGTATGCACCCAAGTCAAACCTGTGTTTTGATATTGGCAAAAAGGTTCAAAAGTTAAGGGTTAATGGTTGTCTAACGAGTTTCTTGAGTGTACAGGAAAAGCCCTAGTGAAGGAATTCTAGGCACTGGCGAAGGACTGCCAGACAGGACAAGCCCTAGCGAAGGAATGCTAGGCACTGGCGAAGGGCTGCCAGAAGAAAAAACCTAGCGAAGGGCTGCTAGGCACCAAGCGAAGGGAAGCTTGGTAACTCAAGACCTGGCGAAGGACTGCTGGGCAAAAGTCCAACTGGAGGATCCGGTTGGCACCAGGTAAAACTCTCCCGAGAGGAGTAGGTGAGGACGCGTTCCCCTCGAGGGAACATTAGGCGTCGGTTCGACCTAGGGCTCCATTTTGGAGATCCAAAGTCAGAACCAAGACAGCTAAGGCTGTTTTAACTAACTTATTATTTGCTGTTTTGGACTAACCCTGGATGCAGGACCAAAGGACTGTGTTTCTGCAGCTCAGAGAGCCTCAAAGGAGTGAGGCCGTAGCTGAGTAGGGCGCCCCGGATGTGTCGGGCGCCCCAGAGTCAACCCAAAGTCAGCAGAGAGGTAAACGCCCCGACAGCAGCGCAATTGGGGGCGCCCCCGCGTGTGTCGGGCGCCCCGCATGTCGGGCGCCCCGCGTGTCTCGGGCGCCCCACTGTGCCACGCCACTGAAGGCTGCTGCAGCTCACTCTCGCGAAGCCTGAAGATGACGCTTTGACCGGTCAACCGGGCGCCCCGCGCGCGTCGAGCGCCCCGGTCAAAGCTTGATCCCGAAGATGAAGAGATCAGCCT